>OY757014.1:112077550-112657962 GCA_963580285.1 Lucinisca nassula | reverse complement strand
CACCACGTATCCTTTTCAACCAAGGAAATGGACTCAAAATAATGTAAAGAAAAGGGGATATAGCAGTAGATTATTTCTAATTAACTGGATTAAAACAACAGAATAATCATGACTATTGAATGTTGAACTGTTGATGAAATGTAAGGGGGGGGGTGTCAAAATAGTATACCCATAATAAAATGACCCCCCACACCAAGTATCTTTTTCAACCAAGGAAATGGACTCAAAATAATGTAAAGGAAAGGGGATATAGCAGTAGATTATTTCTAATTAACTGGATTAAAACAACAGAATAATCATGACTATTGAATGTTGAACTGTTGATGAAATGTAGGGGGGGGGGGGGGGTCAAAATATTATACCCATAATAAAATGACCCCCCACACCAAGTATCTTTTTCAACCAAGGAAATGGACTCAAAATAATGTAAAGAAAAGGGGATATAGCAGTAGATTATTTCTAATTAACTTGGTTAAAACAACAGGATAATCATGACAATTGAACGTTGAACTGTTGATGAAATGTAGGGGGGGTCAAAATATTATACCCATAATAAAATGACCCCCACACCACGTATCCTTTTCAACCAAGGAATTGGACTCAAAATAATGTAAAGAAAAGGGGATATAGCAGTAGATTATTTCTAATTAACTTAATTAAAACAACAGGATAATCATGACTATTGAACGTTGAACTGTTGATGAAATGGGGGGGGGGGGGAGGGTTTCAAAATATACCAATGATAAAATGACCCCCCACCTAGTATTTTTTTCAACCAAGGAAATGGACTCAAAATAATGTTATATATACATTATATATTTGAAAGTTGAAATCTTGCTACTAATGGGGAAAGAAGGGTGGGCCATTTTATTATAGCTATAATAATTTGACCCCACCCCCCCTTATTTCAAGTCATCAAGTTACAACCCCTCCCACATACGGAACCTTACTGAATCTAATGTATTACAAGCCATCTAATTCAATGAAAAGTTTAATTAATTGAATGAACTCAAATACCAGTATATCAATAACAGATAAAAAGGGTGGGCTATAATAATTTGACCCCCCCCCCCCACACACACACACACACGTGCATAGGCTGGTTCTCTCAATACCATTTTAGTCATGTGTTTTTTTTTTCTGTTATTTTTTATCTTTTTTGCTGCTTTTTAGCCATTTCCCTTTAAACATGATTGCCCTTTCTTATATATTATAGTCATTATTCTTGCTGTAGATTTTCAGATCTAGAACTATCCCACCCCACCCCTCAGACACTGCCCAAGTGTAAAAATCAGCAGGAAAAAACACCACAATTGTCATAGTTTTACTGCTTAATAGTTACCTCACCATATTTGGTCATTTAAATGTAACTTTTGTGAAGTTAGGGAGGGGGTCAAAATATTATAGGGGGGGTCAAAATATAATAATAATATATTGACCCGCGGGTCATAATATTATGACCCGCGGGTCACTTTTTAGGCGGGTCAAAATATTATATGACACCGGGCTTCTCCAGACTTTCGGATGAGTCTTTAAACCGAGGTCCCGTCTCCGTATGACCTTAGCTGTTGGTGGGACGTAAAACTAAAACTCATTCACTCTGGTCCTTAGCAGAGAAAGTCTTAGTTAAACAACTGTGATAAAGCCAAAATCAATGCATACACTGTGCCACGAGCAACCTTGGCTATCAGATCAGAATTCTGAATCTGCATGCTGTCTTGATGTTTCTCAATCAGTCAGACTTAGGATGCAGGAGATGATGATGTTGGTGTAGATGTAGTCAGACTTAGGATGCAGGAGATGGTGTTGGTGAAGATGTAGTCAGACTTAGGATGCAGGAGGAGATGGTATTGGTGTAGATGTAGTCAGACTTAGGATGCAGGAGGAGATGATGTTGGTGTAGATATAGTCAGACATAGTATGCAGGAGGAGATGATGTTGGTGTAGATGTAGTCAGACTTAGGATGCAGGAGGAGATGGTGTTGGTGTAGATGAAGTCAGACTTAGGATGCAGGAGGAGATGATGTTGGTGTAGATGTAGTCAGACTTAGGATGCAGGAGATGATGATGTTGGTGTAGATGTAGTCAGACTTAGGATGCAGGAAGAGATGGTGTTGGTGTAGATGTAGTCAGACTTAGGATGCAGGAGGAGATGATGTTGGTGTAGATGTAGTCAGACTTAGGATGCAGGAGGAGATGGTGTTGGTGTAGATGAAGTCAGACTTAGGATGCAGGAGATGATGATGTTGGTGTAGATGTAGTCAGACTTAGGATGCAGGAGGAGATGATGTTGGTGTAGATGTAGTCAGACTTAGGATGCAGGAGGAGATGATGTTGGTGTAGATGTAGTCAGACTTAGGATGCAGGAGATGATGTTGGTATAGATGTAATCAGACTTAGGATGCAGGAGGAGATGATGTTGGTGTAGATGTAGTCAGACTTAGGATGCAGGAGGAGATGATGTTGGTGTAGATGTAGTCAGACATAGTATGCAGGAGGAGATGATGTTGGTGTAGATGTAGTCAGACTTAGGATGCAGGAGGAGATGGTGTTGGTGTAGATGAAGTCAGACTTAGGATGCAGGAGGAGATGGTGTTGCTGTAGATGTAGTCAGACTTAGGATGCAGGAGGAGATGGTGTTGCTGTAGATGTAGTCAGACTTAGGATGCAGGAGATGATGATGTTGGTGTAGATGTAGTAAGACATAGTATGCAGGAGGAGATGATGTTGGTGTAGATGTAGTCAGACTTAGGATGCAGGAGATGATGATGTTGGTGTAGATGTAGTCCGACTTAGGATGCAGGAGATGATGTTGGTGTAGATGTAGTCAGACTTAGGATGCAGGAGGAGATGATGTTGGTGTAGATGTAGTCAGACTTAGGATGCAGGAGGAGATGATGTTGGTGTAGATGTAGTCAGACTTAGGATGCAGGAACGAGATGTTGGTGTAGATGTAGTCAGACTTAGGATGCAGGAGGAGAAGATGATGTTGGTGTTGATGTAGTCAGACATAGGATGCAGGAGGAGATGGTGTTGGTGTAGATGTAGGTGTAGATGTCATTTGAAGAATTTCAAGATGGGCACCATACCAGAATGCTGAGGTTTTACCAATTCTGAAACTCCATGTAAACATAATACCGCCCACCAAGTTTCAAAACAATCTGACTGACATGTGATTTGAAGGGTTTCAAGATGACCCCATGGCATCAATCTTGGTCCAGTGGATACAGGAACACAATAATTTTTGCAATTCTGAATCTCAATAGAACCCTGATGCCTCCCATCATGGCTCAGCTCAATCAGACTTGTGATTTGAGAGACGTGTTTGAAGAATTTGAAGATGGTTACCATGGTGGCAACCATGGTGGCTATCTTCGACATCCAAACAGAATGATTTTAGTTCAAAATATCATGCAATGCTCCACATCAGTGTAAGATCTGAAATTTTTTTGAAAGTTTCAGCGTGATGAGATGTAAACTAAAGGAGTCAACCAAAAGAAAAGTTAACAGAAACTTTCAAAGGGGCATAAATCTGCTTAAATCTTGTGGACTGTAACCTCAAAATTTTATGCACTGTTCCACTTCATGGTGTAACTATTTACAAACTTTCAGCTTGATCAAATGTAGATTATAGGAGTTAGATTTACCAAAGTTTTCGAAGGGGTATTACTATGCTAATATATTGTGAAATGAAAGCTGGACACAGTATGAGGTCTAACTATAAATCAGATCTCAGCTTGACTGCATTTAAACTGTAGGAGTTGGCAAAAAATGAAACCTAAACTAAAAGTTTTCAAAAATTTTCAAATGGGCATAACTGTGCTCTTATTTGGTGGACTGTAACCTCAAATAATAGGCACAGCTCTAAATCATAGTGTAACTACAGTGAAATTTCGCTGTTAAGACCACCTAAAATTATGACTAATTCTGCTATAAAAAGCTTATTTTGAAGGGTACACTTAATTTTTCTTTGTGTTTAGTGGTCTTAAGACCACTTTTGAACAGTCCCAAAGGTGGTCTTAATATAGGAATTTTACTGTATTTACAAAGTTTAAGCTTTATTGGGTGTAAATTCTGCTAATATTTTGTGGGCTGCAAACTTGTAAAAATATGAGCTGCTCCATATCATGGTCGAACTAAAATCAAGTTTCAGCCTGATCAGATGTAAACTGTAGGAGTCAACCAGAAACAAAAAAAAAAAAAAAACAGTTTAAAGAACTTTTCAAAACTGCTAATATTTGGTGGACTGTAACCTTGAAATAATACATACTGCTCCACCATTTACAAGTTTAAGCTTGATTGGATGTAAGCCAAAACAAAAAGTTCACAGAAATTTTCAAAGTGGCATAATTCTGCATATTTGCTGATCTGTAACCCTGGCATATGCATACTCCAAATCACGGTCTAGAGGGTCAAGATATGGTCCCTAATCACTCACCTGATTTGTAGAGCCAACTTATTCCGTGAAGCATAACTGTTTTACTTGGTATGGTCACCAAGGCAACATTCCTGTGAAGTTTGAATGGAATTGGCTTAAAACTGCAGGACAAGTTATCACTTAAAGATTTTTTACTGCTTAGTCTGCCAGACATTTTGTTCATAGGAGCAAAACCATTTTGGAAGAAGGTCACCTAAGCCACATTCCTGTGAAGTTTGAATGAAATTGAACCAAAATTATAGGAATTGTTGTTGTTAATTTTTTTTTCTATTTTTAGCTCTGGTGGACATCTTGTTTATTGCAGCAGAACTGTTTTATAAATTTTCGCAGGGTCAGCTATGCAACATTTCTGAATGAAATTGGACCGAAGGTACAGGAAGAATTATCATTTAAAGGTTTTCTATTTTTTAGCTCTGGTAGCACAGCTTGTTCTTTGGAGCAGAACCATTTTAGCTATTATGGAAGAGGGTTTTTCAATTCTTAACTCTGAAGACCATTTTGTTCATCGGAGTGGAACTGTTTTATATATTTTGGTAGAGGGTCATGAGCAACATTCCTATGAAGTTTGAATGAAATTTGACCAAAGATAAAGGAAATAGTCATTTAAATATTTTTCATTCAATAGAACTGAACAATTTTAGCCATACCTGCCAACTTTGAGAAAATCCAAAGAGTGAGACTGCACGCGGCGGACCATTTTTCACCTTCTTTTTTAGTATTTGGCTCGCGGGGAATTTTCAGGAAAAATTTGAAAGAGTGAGATTTTTTTTTTTCTCCTAAAAATGCTAAGGGCTTTTCCAGAATTGACCGTATGGGGTGGGCATGGGTGCCACCTTTTTCAAAGACCCACCACTCATAAAAAAATTCATTGAACCCCACCACCAACAAATTTCAATTTTAACCAGACCAAGCACCCATTAAAAAAGAAAGTGCTAGCTTACTGACCTAGCATAATAAATCTGGATTTTTAGCAGGTGTGAAATGTATGAAACTGTGTACTGTCCGAAAATATGTTACTTAGTTTTAAAGGTCGCTTTTACAAGTCTGATACAATGATTCATTTTACCACAGAACTTCATCATATCTTATTAGAAACTGAACATATTTATGCTAAAATGGATAATTGATCAATACTTCGAGCAATTTTGCTAATGTTTTATGTTTGCATAGATTCATAAACAAAATAACCATTTTATTTGCAAGATGGGACATAGGTCGCCACACAAAATTTTGGGTGCCTTGTAAAATGTCAAAAAAACCAGAGGACCAGTGGTCCTGAACCGCTCACCTGTCTGGTGACAATTTTCCTACTTAATTTCACTTAAATTGGCTCAGCAGTTTTGGAGAAAAAAATATCTGAAATATGGATCCTGAATGACCTTGGTCTAAGGCCAATGAATGACCTTGACATTTCTCACCCATAGATCTTCATGTATTCAGTTACTTTACCTGATCTACAAATTTTGGTGACACTGTCTTCAATGGTTTCCTATAAATCCATTATTTTCACTTTGCCCCATGCAAAAGCCTAAGTCGGCAAATTTGACATTGCTGTAAAATAGGTCAAGGTCAACCCAGGGTCACCAGTTTTACAAACCATGATGGGCCCGAGTACCATATGCTACATGCCAAGTTTCAAGGCCACTGGCATTATGGTTCTGAAGAAGAAGATTTTTGAAGGCTTTTTACCATATATGGGCATGGCGGCCATCTTGGGTCTAAGGCCAATGAATGACCTTGACCTTTCTCACCCACAGATCTTCATGTATTCAGTTACTTTACCTGATCTACCAATTTTGGTGACACTGTCTTCAATGGTTTCCTATAAATCCATTATTTTCACTTTGCCCCATGCAAAAGCCTAAGTCGGCAAATTTGACATTGCTGTAAAATAGGTCAAGGTCAACCCAGGGTCACCATTTGTACAAACCATGATGGGCCCAAGTACCATTTGCTACATGCCAAGTTTCAAGGCCAATGGCCTTATGGTTCTGGAGAAGAAGATTTTTGAAGGTTTTTTACCATATATGGGCATGGCGGCCATCTTGGGTCTAAGGCCAATGAATGACCTTGACCTTTATCACCCATAGATCTTCATGTATTCAGTTACTTTACCTGATCTACCAATTTTGGTGACACTGTCTTCAATGGTTTCCTATTAATCCATAATTTTCACTTTGCCGAATGCAAAAGCCTAAGTCGGCAAATTTGACATTGCTGTAAAATAGGTCAAGGTCAACCCAGGGTCACCATTTGTACAAACCATGATGGGCCTGAGTACCATATGCTACATGCCAAGTTTCAAGGCCACTGGCCTTATGGTTCTGGAGAAGAAGATTTTTGAAGGCTTTTTACCATATATGGGCATGGTGGCCATCTTGGTCATGTGATCCAGACCCTGCGAACAAATTTTCGTTCCCCCATCCCACTGAGGCTCCATATGAAATTTGGCTTTGATTGGCCCTGCAGTATAGGAGAAGAAGATCTTTGAAAATGGTGGACGGATGGACGGACGGACGACGGACGGACGGACCATGGCTATACTATAAGCTCACCTATGAGCCTAAAGGCTCAGGTGAGCTAAAAATCCATTATTTTCACTTTTTCCTATGCAAAAGCCTAAGTCAGCATATTTGACATTACTGTAAAATAGGTCAAGTTCAACCCAGGGTCACCATTTGAACAAATTATGATAGGCCCGAGTACCATATGCCACATGCCAAGTTTCAAGGCCATTGGCCTTACGGTTCTTGAGAAGAAGAATTTCGAAGTGTTTTTACCATATATGGGCGTGGTGGTCATCTTGGTCATGTGATCTAGACCATATTGGCAGCTTATCATTTGTTCAACTCCAAAAGGCTCCATATTGAATTTCACTTCAATTGGCTCAGTAGTTTCTGAGAAAAAATGTTTGAAATATGGAACCTGCGTGACCTTGGTCTAAGGTCAATTAATGACCTTGACCTTTCTTACACATAGATCTTCATGTATTCAGCTACTTTACCATATCTACTAATTTTGGTGACAGTGTCTTCAATGGTTTCCTAAAAATCCATTATTTTCACTTTTTCCCATGCAAAAGCCTAAGTCGGCAAATTTGACATTGCTGTAAAATAGGTGGAGGTCAACTCAGGGTCACCATTTGTACAAACTATGATGGGCCTGAGTACCATATTCTACATGCCAAGTTTCAAGGCCATTGGCCTTACGGTTCTGGAGGAGAAGAATTTTTAAGGCTTTTTACCACATATGGGCGTGATGGCCATTTTGGTCATGTGATCTAGACCGTATTGGCATTTTTTCATTTGTTCAACTCACAAAGGCTCCATATTAAATTTTACTTAAATTGGCTCAGCAGTTTTGGAGAAAAAAATGTTTGAAATAAGGATCCTGAATGACCTTGGTCTAAGGCCAATGAATGACCTTGACCTTTCTGACCCATAGATCTTCATGTATTCAATTACTTTACCTGATCTACAAATTTTGTTGACACTGTCTTCAATGGTTTCCTATAAATCCATTATTTTCACTTTGCCCCATGCAAAAGCCTAAGTCGGAAAATTTGACATTGCTGTAAAATAGGTCAAGGTCAACCCAGGGTCACCATTTGTACAAACCATAATGGGCCCGAGTACCATATGCTACATGCCAAGTTTCAAAGCCACTGGCCTTATGGTTCTGGAGAAGAAGAATTTTGAAGGCTTTTTACCATATATGGGCATGGCGGCCATTTTGGTCATGTGATCCAGACCTGCGAACATAGCCAATGAATGACCTTGACCTTTCTGATCCATATACATTCATGTATTTAGTTACTTTACCTGATCTACAAATTTTGGTGACACTGTCTTCAATGGTTTCCTATAAATCCATTATTTTCACTTTGCCCCATGCAAAAGCCTAAGTCGACAAATTTGACATTGCTGTAAAATAGGTCAAGGTCAACCCAGGGTCACCATTTGTACAAACCATGATGGGCCCGAGTACCATATGCTACATGCCAAGTTTCAAGGCCACTGGCCTTATGGTTCTGGAGAAGAAGATTTTTGAAGGCTTTTTACAATATATGGGCATGGCGGCCATCTTGGTCATGTGATCCAGACCCCGCGAACAAACTTTCGTTCCCCCATCCCACTGAGGCTCCATATGAAATTTGGCTTTGATTGGCCCTGCAGTATAGGAGAAGAAGATCTTTGACAAGAGGCTCAATGAGCCTAAACCGCTCACCTGAGGAACTTAAGTTTTAACAATTCACAGACTTGACTACTAAATCTGCTAATAGAATCCAGCCCATTGACCCTTACAGGATATAAGTCATCATTATTGCATTGCATTCCAAGTTTGAGACTTCTAGCTTCTATAGTTCCTGAGAAATCTTTGACGAAAATTTAACATTGGTCAAAATGGAGAGAAAGAAGAATGAAAGAACAAATGAACAAATAAGCTGAGAAAGCCCAATATCTCTTACACAAAATAAATCATCATTATTCTATTGAATACCAAATTTGATGCTTCTAGCTTTTATAGTTCCTGAGAAATCTTTGATTAAAAATTTAACATTGGTCTATTATCTCTATATGGAGAGAAAGAAGAATGAAGGAACAAATGAACCAGACTAGCTCCAAAACCTAATGCAGCCTTTCCCCTTGCCCAATGGTGCTACACATAAAATTTAAACAAGATTGGTCGACTGCCTTCTGAGATATGCTGCATTGAAAGTGTGGACGACGGATGGACGGACGACAGACGAGGGACTCCGGAGCCTTGGTATACTATCAGCTCACTGGAGCCTTTGGCTCAGGTGAGCTAAAAATTCAAGTCGCTATTTCTGTCACAACATTTTCCCTACGTTAAGTCTATGGGCAAATTTTTTTGTCTCTCAAGGTCATGTAACTCCGAGGTCAATATTCCGATTCGGCCCAAAATCGAACTTAACCGAGATTTTATGCCTGTCCTCGTTACCTGCAAGTTTGAAGCTGATATGAATAAAAATAAAGTTGCTATCGTGGTCACAACGTATTTTTTTATGCTCAAGGGCAGGTAACTCCAAGGCAAATAATCCGATTCGGCCCAAAATCGAACTTAACAGAGATTTTATGTCTGTCCTCGTTACCTGCAAGTTTGAAGCTGATCTGAAAAAAATTCAAGTCGCTATCGTAGTCACAACATTTTCCCTATGTTAAGTCTATGGGCAAATTTTTTGTCGCTCAAGGTCATGTAACTCCGAGGTCAATATTCCGATTCGAACTTAACTGAGATTTTATGCCTGTCCACATTACCTGCAAGTTTGAAGCTGATCTGAATAAAAATAAAGTTGCTATCGTGGTCACAACGTATTTTTTTATGCTCAAGGGCAGGTAACTCCAAGGCAAATAATCCGATTCGGCCCAAAATCTAACTTAACCGAGATTTTATGTCTGTCCTCGTTACCTGCAAGTTTGAAGCTGATCTGAAAAAAATTCAAGTGGCTATCGTAGTCACAACATTTTCCCTATGTTAAGTCTATGGGCAAATTTTTTGTCGCTCAAGGTCACGTAACTCCGAGGTCAATATTCCGATTCGGCCCAAAATCGAACTTAACCGGGATTTTATGCCTGTCCTCGTTACCTGCAAGTTTGAAGCTGATCTGAATAAAAATAAAGTTGCTATCGTGGTCACAACGTATTTTTTCATGCTCAAGGGCAGGTAACTCCAAGGCAAATAATCTGATTCGGCCCAAAATCGAACTTAACCGTGATTTTATGTCTGTCCTTGTTACCTGCAAGTTTGAAGCTGATCTGAAAAAAATTCAAGTCGCTATCGTAGTCACAACATTTTCCCTATGTTAAGTCTATGGGCAAATTTTTTGTCGCTCAAGGTCATGTAACTCCGAGGTCAATATTCCGATTCTGCCCAAAATCGAACTTAACCGAGATTTTATGCCTGTCCTTATTATCTGCAAGAATGAAGCCGACAAGTTTGAAGCTGATCTGAATAAAAATAAAGTTGCTATCGTGGTCACAACGTATTTTTTTATGCTCAAGGGCAGGTAACTCCAAGGCAAATAATCCGATTCGGCCCAAAATCGAACTTGACCGAGATTTTATGCCTGTACTGGTTATCTGCAAGAATGAAGTCGATCAGAAAAAAATTGACGGAGCTAGAGTGATGACAAGCTTTTTCCTATGTGAAGTCTATGGGAGCTAGATGTTGCCATGGCAACCAGAGTTCCACTCAGATCTGCCTGAAAACCTAATGAAGCCTTTCCACTTGCCCAATAATGCGACACATGAAATTTGATCAAAGTTGGCCAAGTAGTCTTTAAGATATACATTTTTTAAATTCCCATTAACCCTAATGCAAAAACACACAAGGGCAGGTAACTCCTAAGTGAATGATACGATTCTGCCAGTTATCGAACTTGACCGAGATTTCATGGCTGTGCTGGTTATCTGCAAGAATAAAGCCAATCTGAAAATAATTGAAGCAGCTACGGTGATGACAACATTCTCCCCATGTTAAGTCAATAGGCAATTTTTTCAATGCTCAAGGGCACGTAACTCCTGAGTGAATAATCCGATTCAGCCCAAAATCGAACTTGATCGAGATTTCATGCCTGTCCTCGTTATCTGCAAGAATGAAGTCGATCAGAAAAAAATTAACGGAGCTAGAGTGATGACAAGCTTTTTCCTATGTTAAGAACGCTCAAGGGCACGTAACTCCTGAGTGAATAATCCGATTCAGCCCAAAATCGAACTTGATCGAGATTTCATGCCTGTCCTCGTTATCTGCAAGAATGAAGTCGATCAGAAAAAAATTGACGGAGCTAGAGTGATGACAAACTTTTTCCTATGTTAAGTCTATGGGAGCTATTTGTTGCCGTGGCAACCAGAGTTCCAATCCGATCTGCCCGAAAACAGTATGCAGCCTTTCCCCCTACCTGATAATGCTTCACATGAAATTTGATCAAGATTGGCCCACTGGTTCCGGAGATATACTTCTTTGAAAGTGTGGACGACGGACGACGACGGACGACGGACGCCGGCTCGTGGTATACTAATACCTCACATGAGCCTTCGGCTCAGGTGAGCTAAAAATGGTGGACGGACGGACGGACGACGGACCATGGCTATACTATAAGCTCACCTATGAGCCTAAAGGCTCAGGTGAGCTAAAAAGAAAAAGATTGTTATTATAGAAGATTATTAGTATGTAAAGAAGAAATTAAATGGCTAAATGTGATTTCTGTAATATTTTTGTCACGCAGGTATGCCTCAATATCTGATTTTTCTAAGGTCCAAACTTAGAAATTTACTGATAGATAGATTATAGACAAGATGGATAGTTTTGTTTATTTACCTGGCCAATAATAGATTTGCTAATAATAGTCCAAATATACCTGTGACCTGGAGGTGTTTTTCCAATAGTTCTGTATCCCGGATCTAATTCGCATACAATAGCAATTCTGAAAAGCCGATAATAACCAGTTCGCATAGGTAAATATCCGGTATGGCGAATTTATTTTAAAGGCGTGAGATGCATTGAAATTCGTGAGATTTGGGCCATTTTCAAAATACGATCGTGGGGGAGTGAGACACACAATAAATCCTGAGAGTCACGCCCAAATCGTGAGTGTTGGCAGGTATGATTTTAGCTATTTTGATGGATCACCTAAGCAACATCCCTGTGACCTTGAATCAAACTGGACCAAAGTTATAAGAGAAGCTGTCATAAATTTTATTCTCTGCTGGCCATCTTGTTCATTGCAAAGATTAAGGAAAGCTTGTCATTTAAAGGTTTTTATTTCTTTCTTTTCTCAGCCCTTGCTACCATTTTGTTCATTGAAGCAAACTTGTTTTGCTATTTTGGTAGAGGGTCACCCGGGCAGCATTCCTATGAAAGTTGTTTGAAAGTGGGCCAGGGATATAGCAGTGGTCATTAATTTTAAGGATTTTTCTATTTTTTAGCTCTGGCAGCCATCTTGTTCATTGAAGCAGAACAATTTTAGCCATGTAGATTGGACATTCCTGTATGGCTTGAATGAAATTGGCCCAAGAGTTGGCATGTAAAGCAAATTGTTGATGATGCATGATGAATATTGATCCTATCACAATAGCTCATCATGGGCACTTTGTGCTTAGGTGAGCTAATAAATCAATTTTCCGCTTGACTGAATGTACCCCCTATGAGGAGTTAGCTAGAAACAAAAGTTTATGAACAGAAATGCAGACAAACGGACAGACACCAGACCCTGGAACATAATACATCCCGTTTTTCAAACAAACATATAAAAACGATATGCATTATATAATTCCATAAATGTATATACAATATATACAAAAATGTGCATGTTTTAAGTCTTACAAAAATACAGTTAAATTCCGCTATTAAGACCACTTAAAATTAGGACTAATTCTGCTATAAAAAGCTTATTTTGAAGGGTACACTTAATTTTTCTTTGTTTTTTTTTTCTGCCTACAATGTCCTCTGGTCAGGGACCACCTTTGGGACAGTTCAAAAGTGGTCTTCAAGACCACTTTTGAACAGTCCCAAAGGTGGTCTTAATATAGGAATTTTACTGTATTGCAATATAATATTCCCCTTCTACTATTTACTTTATCATTTTCCACTTACCACTGTCAAACATAATAATTCTCTGGAAAAATATTCCATATTTCGTTTTTCCAAATTATCTAAATAGTTCTGTAATCGTGAGTAGGAATATGGGTAACAATATGCAAACTGGTATGTATCTTCTTCCTTGTCAAATATGAAAGCGAATGACATGACATAGTTTTTTCGGTGGTCTGGGCAGCGGTAATAGTAGACATGCTTTGGAGGAATCCTTGCCCTGTTCAAATAAGAAGAAAAATAAATATTAAAAATTTTATCATATTTTTTTAGTTGTTAATCTTGTCTATATATTGGCATATAATGGTTATTCTAACATGACGTTAACGTTTTTCCCATTGAACCCAGTGGAAACGTCAGCGTTTGCAAATATGCGATAATTCACGTCGTCAACGTGGTGCGTGCAATTTGGCGTCATCGTGACATTGCATGTAAACATTTCCTTCTGTCGACATCCGCTGCAAAATAGTCCCCAAGATAACGCTTTGTTACTACTGTATTTCAGTTAAGCATCATGTTAGAATCGAAATAATTTCCACGCACCCGTTGTGTTATCGTGATTAACACACGGTGTTGTCGGGCAGATGCGAATATTAATTCACTCCTGCTTCGCCGTCGTGAATTAATATTTTGCAATCTGCCCTCCAACACCGTGTGTTAATCACGATAACACACGGTACGTGGAGATTATTTCTTAAATAAAAGATACATGTAAATAAATTGGCAATCTTTTTTAGGCCATTTTGCACAGGAAACCCCAAAATGGGATACTGGCAAACAGTGCAGGCCCAGATCAGATGCCACTGAATGCATCTTCTGATCGGGGGCCTACACTGTTTGCAAAAAGTTCAACCATTTTGCAAGTAAATTTAAGATAACACAACCTGCCCCTCCTAAATGTTGAAATAGATTTCTGCTAAATAAGAAGGAAGATTCCAGCCTGAACAAAATGGACTAAAAGGCGGGAAGGCTGCACTTTTTGGTAACAGAAGAGGTTTCCCGGTATATAAGGCAGAGAGGCTTACAGTGCCAAAAAAAGAATTTGCTACCTGGGTAAGAAAATTCTTTCCTTCAAAGTGGTGCCCCACAAGATGTCAGGCATTTTTCCTTGAAGCTGTTTTCTGTCTACAATAAAAGCACCGCAGACACTGCATAATACCCCGCCACTGCTAAGCAATGTAACTTATTTGAAAATATATCAAAGAATGTTCAAATTATTGACTGGAAATAAAACACAGATGGCTGGATGGATTTCCATTAAGTATGCACTGACCAACAGACACAAATTCCATTTTTCAGACTTATCAAGGGCAGGGACAGCCAGAGTCATGTACCTTTGCCACAATATGTAATATTTAGTCTGCAAATAATAAAGGAACTAGAGTCTAAAATCGATTTTTAATACATCAAGGGCAAATAACTAAAGAACTGGAACAGCCAGAGAAGTGGTCCTTGGCCACAATATGTACCCTTTACTCCTCTATATGGTCCTTGGTCACAATATGTACCCTTTAGTCCTCTATATATCTGTAAAGTTTAATCTAAATATTTCATATAGTAAGGGAACTAGAGGCCAAAAACTATTTTTCAGATACTGAAAAGGGACAGACAGACAGATGGACAGACATACAAATGGATGGACAGACAGACAGCAGTAGGTGTAGAAGTTTTATCCATATATTTCAAATAATAAATGAACAATAGGCCAAAATCCCTTTTTTATATATTTCAAGGGCAGATAACTCAATTGCTGGGAAAGCCAGAGTCATGTTCCTTTGCCACAGTATGTAACATTTAATCTACTACATATCTTTGAAGTTTCAGCAAGATATTGTAAATAATAAAGGAACTACAGTCTAAAATGCATTTTAAATACTTCAAGGGCAGATAACTCAAGAACTGGTATAGCCAGAGTAGCAGTCCTTGACCACGATATGAACCATTAAGTCCTCTATATATCTGTGAAGTTTCATCGAGATATTCCATATAGTATGGGAACTAGAGGCCAAAAACCATTTTTCAAATATTTCAAAGGCAGATAACTCAATCGCTGGGAAAGCCAGAGTCATGTTCCTTTGCCACAGTATATAACAATTCATCTACTACATATCTATGAAGTTTCAGCACGATATTATAAATGATAAACGAACTACAGTCTAAAATGCATTTTTTAAATACGTCAAGGGCTCAACTCAAGAACTGGAACAGCCAGAGTAGCAGTCCTTGGCCACAATATGAACCGTTTAGTCCTCTATATATCTGTGAAGTTTCATCCAGATATTCCATATAGTAAGGGAATTAGAGGCCAAAAATCATTTTTCAGATACTGAAAAGGGCAATAACTCTGCTAAAAATTAACGGATTTTGCCCATTAACAATCCCAAACCACTCATCCCCGATACCAATATGTATGCAAAATTTGAACAAAATCCGTGAAAAAATACTCAAGTTATCGATCGGAAACAAAGTGCGGACGGACGCACGCACGTACGGACGGACGGACACCGGAGGGTATAACATAATACCCCGCCACTATCGTGTGGCAGGGTATAAAAATAAATTAAAAAAAAAATTACGTACGTGAATTACAACGGGGGCTTTCGCCTTTTCTTTTCGTTATGTCCAAATGCAATGCATTAGTCACAAAGCGAAGGCTGTGTTCAGGCCGGGCGTACACGCAGGCTCGGAACAGTATAGCTGGTCATATGGGCTGTTGTTGAATGGCAAGTTTTCATGAAGCACAACTAAACACGGCCCGTCTGGGAATGGACAAAAAGTGCTGCATGCTTTTGTACCAGTCCAATACAATGGTGCTTATTGCTATATAATTACTATCCATATGGTTCAAAGCAAGATATTTGAATTATAATGTGCCAATTTAAGACCTTAGCATTCTACATATACAATGAAATTCTGCTTTTAAGACCACCTAAATCATCATGAAAACAAGCTTATAAAATTTTGACGCCCTTGAACCCCACTTTTATATAGTTAAACTGGGGTTTCCGGGGGTATACCTTATTTTTCTTATTTCTGCTCTAAAATATAGAGTGTGGGTACTTGTTAGAACCGCCTCGATGAGGCGGTTCTAATGAGTGCCCACAATCTATATTTTGAGCAGAAATAAGAAAAATATCACAATTTTTCATCATAAAATGTTCATTTTTTCGGCGATAACGGTGGCAATGTATTTGTATAGGCGTGTTTGCGTAATGTTAAAAAGCTTATTTTGAAGAGTGCACTTAATCTTTCTTTGTGTTTATTGCCCACAGTGCCCTCTGGTCAGGAACCACCTTTGGGACTGTTCAAAAGGTGGTCTTAATATAGGAATTTTACTGTCTATGAAACTATAGATAGTAAAAGATTATTTTACATTATCAAATTAAGTCAAAATAAGTTTGCAGATATGCATTGCTGGCCAGAGATCAAATGTCGAAGTCGAAAACAGCAACTGTATTCATATTCTTATTAAATCATAATGAGATTTGGTATACCTTCAAGGGGAGATAACTATCATAACCCCAAATAAGAGGGGGTATCCAAATATTTTTTTTTTTTATTTCTGCAAAAAGACGTAACAACGTACATGTATGTTTTTTGTACAGAAATAAGAAAAATATCAAATATGGCACCTCATTTGGAGCTTTGACTCTTTAGAAACTGTCTTCCTCATCAAAAGGGTCTAATCTCATAGGAATCAGTTAGTTCCTGAGAAGCAAATTCTTTCCTTTAAGAGTAGACCCCCTTTTTCAGACAGGATCAGCTGTCACGAAAAAACAAACAGGAAGTACCAAAACTTGTCTCCCTTGTTAAGCAAGAAATCTGCTGAATGGCTATGTTGTGATTCCTGGTTTGTGTTCAAGAATGAGCTAAACAATCTGTCAAACACTGACTTGTCAATATTTGTGGTCATGTAATACTGAGTTACCTTGTGGGCACCCAGTTACCAGGGTGGGGGGCGGGGAGAGTGCGAGAGACAGACAGGGGCGTAACTGAAAAAATAAGCAAAAACAAAGAAAATACTACAAATAATAATTCTGCCCCTTAATAGCATTTATCAAATGGGGACCACACTTACAGGAAAGAATTTGCTCCCTTTAGGGAGCAAATTCTTTCCTGTAAGTGTGGTCCACACAGCAAAGAAGGAAACTATTTTAGCTCATGTATGTCCTAGACACATATAGATCATTTTGCTATTTCTTCTTCTTTTTTGTCTTTGTCTTCTTCTTCGTCTAATTTTTACGTTTGTAATGCCTATGCAAGTGCGTATTTGCATAAAGGATGCTACGCCCCTGACAGAGATGGAACTGTACAGAAACATTACAAGCACAGCTCAGGCACAAGCCAGGCCTTACCCCTATCGCAGCAATGTGTGCTTGGTTTAACACTACTGATCATGTTGACAATTGCAGGAAAGCGTCTAGCTCACTTAGTAATGTTGGGTTGATTGACAAACAACAACCAACCTAAAATTTGTCTTGTCAACACTTAAGACGTGAGAAAAACATCTGAAAATATTGTCTGCTTATGTCGTCTGCTGAAATTTCTCGCAACTTTTTAAAAATATTTTTGCATACAGGCAAACAGTGTGGACCCAGATCAGGAGGAGCAGTCTGATCTGTGTCCAAACTGTTTGCAAAAAAGACTTTTAAAGTAACTGGCAGACGACAAAGCAGACGACAAGTTTGTGATTGGCGTTTTATGAGTTAACACTTAAACCAAAACTTTTTATTCCATCTGAAATTCTACATATCTTCTTACCATTTTGGTCTACTGGTTGACTTGACAAATGGAGACATCCCCTCTCTGTACAGCGACTTTGTCTTACTGAAGTTCACTATGTTAAATATAACTCTCTGAAAAAGAAATTAAGCATTATGGGGAATGGGAACACCTGACAGGTTTGTCCGCCATTTTTCAAAGGGAGATAACTTTTGGGACTTCCTGTTTGCTTTTCTATAAGCCCTGTCACACTGAAAAAGGGATCTACTCTTGAAGGAAGAATTTGCTCCTCAGGAGCAAATTCTTGCCTCTAAGAGTTGATCCCTATTGACATTGGAGACAAAAACACTTTTGCGGGAGTTACCTCCCCTGAAGGTGTTCCCATTCTCCTTAAGAAAGTCTGAATAAAAGGAAATATATACTTCTTTGTTTGTGTGCTTGTTTGTTTTGAAGTTTAACGTCACAGTCGACACTATTTAGGTCATATCGAGCTTGTCAGTTTACCTCCTATCCACACTTTTCATGGGCAGGCTTATATGTAGGGGGTTAACCAGTAAAGTGCATGTTCTTTCACCACATACTCACAACTGCCCTTCGGGGAGATCATAGAAAAAGATACATCTTTGAGGAAACTCTTTCCAAAATACAGCAGAATTCCTATATTAAGAGCAACTTAGGGACTGTTTAGAACTTGAAGTGGTCTTATTGTGTGTGTGGGTGGGGGTGGTGGAGGGGGGGGGGGATTTGACATCCAAATAATTCCAACCCTTGGGAATTTGACAGAATACTTAATCTTGAAATTCTACAAGAAAGCAGAAAGCATGCTATTAAATTCTAATACCCACCCAAGGGGGTTCCCAGCACAACCTTGTGACAGAGATACCCAGTTTTCAAAATTGTCCAATTCCCAATATTTATCCCTCTCTTGCGGGAAAACATTGACAGGAGCATCATTTTATTCCCATCTAAATTCACTTACCTCAATTCAGCATACCCCAGTACCGAAATGATCCTAAGTATTGGGACATACAGGCCTAAGCAAACATGGTAGACCCAGATCATACTGCTCCTGGAGTAGTCTGATCAGCATCTACACTACAGTAGAACTTTGATGGCTCGAACAGCGATGGCACAGTAACCTCAGTGGCTTGAACTACCCCTGTCTCGAACAGATTTTCAAGGTCCCAAATGTGTTTGAGCCATTGAAGTTTGACTGTATTTGCTATTCCATCTGCACCTTTCAGACTCCTTGCAGGATGGTGAAACTAATATGTTTAAGCTTCAGGAGATACTGCATTTAGGAGAAATACAGCAAGTACTCAAGCTGTGCAAATTTTTACGGTGCTATTGTAACTTTACCTGATCTGCCTTGACATTCTCCACAGTAAAATTAAACCAAACTCGGAATCTTGGATTGCAAGTGTCGGGGCGAATAAACAGGTCATACTCATATTCTGTGATGTAGTCTACTCGACCAAGATTACCTGCAATAAATACAAATAGGACTAGCTATAGCCATGTCAATTCATTACGAAAACTCACCACCGCCCCCGCCCATAGGGGCTTGAAGAAATATATGGGCTGCATGATAGGGGCTTGAAGAAATATATGGGCTGCATGATGCTTCCACGCAGAGCTGAATCCGGCCCGCACACTAGTACTGGTAAACCGCTTAGAGAAACTAAGCCTGTCCAGGAACCGCGGTGCAAGGCGGACCGTCCATGCTAATAAACCCTATTGGTTTCATTGGGCGACAGGGCTTGAGATGTCATTTCATCTCAATGTCGGGTAAAAGTCCCACAAAATTGGAAGCAACGTCTCCAAAATGACCTTTACAGTGTTGACGGGGATGTTAAACCTCAAATCAAACAAACAAACAAAACGAAAACTCCCCAATACAAATGCATTATAAACTTTACCACTGGAAAAAAACAGAAATTTTAAGATGAAAAATTGTGATATTTTTCTTATTTCTGCTCAAAACATAGATTGTGGTTATAGATTGTGGTTACTCTTTAAAACCGCCTCATCGAAGCAGTTCTAACAAGTACCCACAATCTATATTTTAGAGCAAAAATAAGAAAAACAAGGTATATTTATTAAAATATAGATTGTGGGTACTCTATAAAACCACCTCATCGATTCTAACGAGTACTCACAATCTATAAGAAATAAGAAAAATAAGGTTTACCTCTGTAAACCCCAGTTTTACCATATAAAAGTCTGGTTCAAGGTAGTCAAATTATATAGGTGTGTTTTCATGATGTGTCACATTATAGCAGCATCATGATCCAAAAAGTTCACATCAATTTAACCCAAAGAATTTCCATCTTATTTGAAAGGGCCAATTCAAGGAGGATGGGTATCCATCTAACAAATTCTTTTCTTTTAGAATAGTCCACATGAAAGATTTGTGTTCTGTATAAAATTAATGAAGATTTTGATTACATGAAAAGATCTCAGTATACTGAATATTAACTCTTGTCCTGCTGAGCCCGGATATACCTTATTTTCCAAACAATGAAGATCCAGATCAGATGGCTTCTGACGAAGCCATCTGATCAGGATCTACATTGTTTGCCATTCAGATTGTGAATTTGTTGCAATAATTTGCATCAAATAATCTGATTGGTTGATAATCAGTAGTGGGTGTGGCATATATGAATATTCAGCAGGACAAAGGTTAAAGTATTCTTGAAGGCACAATGCTAACATGCTATGGTCTTCACAATGAAGAAAGTCGGATTGCCTAGGGAAAAAACCCAACTTTTGGTGGGCGACCATTGCAGTACCATACAGTTTTCAGATATTTCTACAGCAAATGGGACAGCCAGAATTCTCAAGCCTTGATACAACCAATGGCAACAGTGTTCTTTATTTCCTGGTATTCAGCGAGTGAGTGAGTGATTGCGTTTTACATCCCACCAACAGCTAAGGTCATATGGAGACAGGACCTCGGTTTAAAGACACATCCCAAAGTCTGGAGAAGCCCGGGATCGATCCTGCGACCCCTGGTTTACAAGACGAGTAGCGTAACCACTACACCACGGAGGCTTCTTTCCTGGTATTCAAACTAGATTATTCAACCTGGTACAAAAACTACAGACAACTAGAACTGTTTCCATAGGATACAGATGCCCACACTTTAACCCATAAAATGCCAATCACGACTATTGTTGTCTGCTTTGCTTAAAAGTAATTTTTGAATAACACACATTTTTTGATATTGTGATCGGTCTTTGTCCGTCGTCCGTGTGTGCGTACGTCCGTCGTCAACTTTTGCTTTAAACGACTTCTTCTCCAAAACTGCTGGACAGATTTTGAAATAATTTCAGATGAACAAGATGGCCGCCAGAGCTAAAAATAGAAAAACCTTTAAACAACTTCTTCTCCTTAACCAGTGAATGGATTTCAAAATAATTTCACAGGAATGTTCCTTGATTGACTCTCTACCAAAATTGCTCAAATTATTCTGCTCGGGTGAACAAGATGGCCACCAGAGCCAAAAATAGAAAAACCTTTAAACAACTTCTCCTCCTTAACCAGTGCATGGATTTTGAAATAATTTCACAGAAAGTTCTTTGGTTGACTCTCTGCCAAAAATGCTCAAACCATTCCGCTCAGATGAACAAAATGGCCGCCAGAGCTAAAAACAGAAAAGCCTTTAAACGACTTCTTCTCCTTAACCTGTGGATGGATTTCAAAATAATTTCACAGGAATGTTCCTTGGGTGACCCTCTACCAAAATTGCTCAAATCATTCCGCTCAGGTGAACAAAATGGCCACCAGAGCTAAAAATAGAAAAACCTTTTAACAACTTCTTCTCCTTAACCAGTGGATGGATTTCAAAATAATTTCACAGGAATGTTTCTTTGGTGACCCTCTACCAAAATTGCTCAAATCGTTCCACTCGGGTGAACAAAATGGCCACCAGAGCTAAAAATAGAAAAAAAAACCTTTAAACGACTTCTCCTCCTTAACCAGTATGTGGAGTTTGAAATAATTTCACAGGAAGGTTCCTTGAGTGACCCTCTACCAAAATTGCTCAAACTGTTAATTATGCTCGGATGAACAAGATGGCCACCAAACTAAAAATAGAAAAACCTTCTCCTTAACCAGTGGATGGGTTTCAAAATAATTTTACAGGAATGTTCCTTGGGTGACCCTCAACCAAAATTGCTCAAAATGTCTCGCTGGAATGAACAAGATGGCCACCAGAGCTAAAAATAGAAAAATCTTTAAAAGTCTTCTCTTCCTTAACTATTGGGTGCATTTTGAAAAAAAAATGCACAAGAATGATCCTTGATGGACCCTCTACCAAAATTGCTCAAACTGCTCTGCTCGGATGAACAAGATGGCCACCAGGGCTAAAAATAGAAAAAAACTTTAAACGACTTCTGGCCCTTAACCAGTGGATGGATTTCAATATAATTTCACAGGAATGTTTCATGGGTGACCCTCTATTAAAATTGTTCAAACAATTCTGCTGGGATGAAAAGGTGGCCGCTAGAGCTCATAATAGAAAAACTTTAAAATAACTTCTCCTGCTTAACCAGTGGATGGATTTCGAATTAATTTCATTATGATAACACACCCGTGTGTCTTAGTGCATTTTTCATATATCCAAAATGGCAACTTTGCTGATGAAAATCCATGATATTTTTCTTATCAATGCTCAAAACATAGGTTGGTGCTCGTTAGAACTGCCTCATTGAGGCGGTTCTAACGAGTACCCACAACCTATGTCTTAGAGTAGAATTAAGAAAAATAATGTATACCCCCATAAACCCCAGTTTTCTCTATATGGAGTGGGGTTTAGGGGGGTCTTCATTTCACAGACTTGTTTTAAAATTGCTCAACCTGTTGTGCTTGGATTAACAAGGAGGCTAAAATTATAAAAACCTCCTTGTGTCAACCAAAATTGCTCAAACCCTCTACTCTACCATATATTATCTTCAATTTCATTTGTACAATATGGATCAGGTGAGCGATCCAGGGCCATCATGGCCCTCTTGTTTATCTTTGAGCTCTGTGACCTCGAGCTTAGAGTTACAGACCTAAGTTTCCTGTGCACCATGTCTACAAGAATATTCAGTCGTGCACCTTTTACATGCTTATGTAAGCAGACCATATGAGCCCCGCCAAGCGAATTTGTGTCTTCGAGCATTCCGTCATGACAAATTTTAACTGCGCATGCCCAGCCATTCAGAGGGGCCAGGGATATGGCTTTCTCTCTGAAGGTTCCTCTTGATTCACTGCTTGTATGAGCGAGCAGCGAAGGTTCTGGTGAGACTGCGCAGGCTCGCCTGAACCTTCGCTGCTCGCATAGGCGATAAGTACCAAAATCGCTTGACGGGGCCCATATGACCATATACAGCATAGCATTGTTTGTGTAACAGCTGAATTCATATAAGTGGGTGACTTAGTTTACCTTTTTGTTAATAGGATACTCCACAGGATGGTGCAACTGATAGCTCCGCCCTGTCAATCTTATATGCGACTGCTATACAAAATCATTGGACCAAGAAATCTAGGTCATGCTCGAAATACTCATGTATATGGCTACCATATTCACAGACATATTAACCCTTATCTTGCTGAATATTCATTTAAGCCATGCCCATTTCTGTCTATCAACCAATCAAATAACTTGATGTAATTTATTGCTACAAATTCATAAACTGAATGTCAAACAGTGTAGATCCTGATCAGATGGCTTCTTCAGAAGCCATCTGATCTGGATCTACACTGTTTCCAAAGATAGGGGTTGTTGTGAACAGCAAGATAAGGGTTAAGTTTGCATACAAAGTTTCAAATTGCTGCCTTAAAAACTTTATGGCCTACCTGATACAAATGCCTTAACCCGAGTCTTACAGGATCACATCAATACAAACATGTAGGGAAGGATATACAGACATACCATGCCAACTGGGCAGGATGGTGGGGGGAGGGAGAGGGTACAAAACTATTTTTCAGATACAACTAGAACCATCACAGTCATCAGGGATGGAAAATTCTTCAAAATTTCACTGGTCCTGCATGACCAAGCGTATGTAGATTTTGATAAATTTCGCAGGGACTACACAAATTTTTATTCATCCTCCAAAATATATACTCATCATAGGGGCTCCTTTACAACAGAATCGAAAAAACCACTGTTTTGCCGTTTTCCCATACAAAGGTCTAAGTGCCTTAAGTTAACCTTGTAAGAATAGGTCAAGGTCAATCAAAGGTCACCATTTGAACAAACTTGGTCGGGCCAGAGTACAAAATGCTACATACCAAGTTTCAAGGTTATTGGCCATTTGGTTCCTGAGAAGATTTCCAAACAGGTTTGATCATAATATGAGCCTAGCAGCCATCTTGGATATTTGTATTGTAGTTAACCCTTTACCACTCAGGGATTTTGTGAATTTCACTGATTTTCACAGTGTTGCACCTGACAGCAACTTCAACTAGCCATTGTTTCATAATGGATGGTCTGTTTTACACCAAACTCGGTATGAATGTTCATTGGGCAGTAGCCTTTCAAATGCAACCTTTCATGACTTGATCATTGTTGTCATTGTAAAGAGGGGGCATCTCAAAATTGGCAAAAAGTGTGTTTTCACATGAATTTTTGACCACATTTTAATCTTCACACAGCTGTCAAGGCAACAATTAAGGTGTTTGGCACTGGCCATTTTCACTGTTTGCAGCATGTTTTATCAGCATCAATTTTCAGGCATTTTTTGACCCCAGACACCCTCAGATATAAATTTTAGCGGCCGGTTTGGCCATACACCCAAAATTTTTCAGGATGTGAGGGGGGCGTTGTCCCCCTTCAATCCCCCCCCCCCCCCCCCCAAGAATATTTTTAGTGGGGAGGCGCGCGAAAAAACAGGTCACTTTTTTGCCCAACAAATCCTAAAGCAAACATAACTATCCAGGGGTAGAAATGCAGATTTTAGGTGCTTCTGGGGCTTAAAATAGGTTGGGGGGGGGGGGTGCAGACACGTAAAAACACGTATCTGAGTGGGAAAGGGTTAACTGAAATCTGCGAACATACTGAATTTTAGTCTAAAATGCACTAATTTTATCTGAAATATTGTTTCTTGCAACAAAATGATGAAAATACATTATTTTGGTCATTTGGGATTTTCTTCATTAACCCTTTACCACTCAGGGATTTTGTGAATTTCGCTGATTTTCACAGTGTTGCACCTGACAGCCACTTCAACTAGCCATTGTTTCATAATGGATGGTCTGTTTTACACCAAACTCGGTATGAATATTCATTGGGCAGTAGCCTTTCAAATGCAACCTTTCATGACTTGATCATTGTTGTCATTGTAAAGAGGGGGAATCTCAAAATTGGCAAAAAGTGTGTTTTCACATGAATTTTTGACCACATTTTAATCTTCACACAGCTGTCAAGGCAACAATTAAGGTGTTTGGCACTGGCCATTTTCACTGTTTGCAGCATGTTTTATCAGCATCAATTTTCAGGCATTTTTGACCCCAGACACCCTCAGATATAAATTTTAGCGGCCGGTTTGGCCATACACCCAAAATTTTTCGGGATCTGAGGGGGGCATTGCCCCCCTTAAATCCCCCCCCCCCCAAGAATATTTTTAGTGGGGAGGCGCGCGAAAAAACAGGTCACTTTTTTGCCCAACAAATCCTAAAGCAAACATAACTATCCAGGGGTAGAAATGCAGATTTTAGGTGCTTCTGGGGCTTAAAATAGGTGTGTGGGGGGGGGGGGGGGGGGTGCAGACACGTAAAAACACGTATCTGAGTGGGAAAGGGTTAACTGAAATCTGGGAACATACTGAATTTTAGTCTAAAATGCACTAATTTTATCTGAAATATTGTTTCTTGCAACAAAATGATGAAAATACATTATTTTGGTCATTTGGGATTTTCTTCATTAACCCTTTACCACTCAGGGATTTTTTTGAATTTCACTGATTTTCACAGTGTTGCACCTGACAGCAACTTCAACTAGAGCGCGCAGTCGATGGCAAGCCATCGCAAATCCCCACGTTTTCTCCACAGTAGGTCAAAATTTGACCTTTTGACCCCTCCCCAGGGCCCCTGGGGGCAGGGACAAAAAAAAATGTGCTCTTGCGCAAGCCATTCATGTAAGCAACTCGCATACCAAATTTGGTTGAATTCCGGCTAACGGTTTAGGAGGAGATAGCCGGACAGACAGACGGACAGACGGACGGAGGCGATTGCAATATCCCCACTTTTTTTGAAAAACGTGGGGATAACTAGCCATTGTTTCATAATGGATGGTCTGTTTTACACCAAACTCGGTATGAATGTTCATTGGGCAGTAGCCTTTCAAATGCAACCTTTCATGGCTTAAAATAGGTGGGGGGGGGGGGGGGGGGGGGGGGTGCAGACACGTAAAAACACGTATCTGAGTGGGAAAGGGTTAAATGGCCCAGTTAACACTATTTAGGTCATTTTTGAGCCGATCAGTTTACCGGTACCTATCCACACTTTTCCTAGGCAAGCTTATACGTAAGCTATTAACCAGTACAGTGCACTTTCTTTCTTTCCAGAAACTGACAGCCGCCCTTCTTGAATCAGCGGGAGAGAATGACCTTAGAAAAGATTTCATGATGAATCTCCAAGAAAGAATGTTGCCAACACTGGCAGGTATTGAACCCGCATCCTCCTGATCACTCGTCAGACATGCATCCGTCTGAGCTACCGAGGCCGCCTACCATCTTGGACATGTGACTTTGATTCCATGAATAGATTTTCAGTGCCTCATAGAGGAACCACATGTAATTTGGTTTCAATTAGTGCTGAAGTTTTAGTGGAGAAGATAACAAGAGCTGTCACTATAAGTGAGCAATGCCCCCGTGGGAGTCAATTTGAGGAAAAAAAGTGCGGACTAACACACAGACCCACAAACAAACGGACAGTGCAAAAAACAATATGCCCTCCTACGGGGGCATAAAAATTTAACAAAACTGTCGAAGAAATGTGGAAGTAGTTCGCGTCACATATGGTTCACATATGACAAGATCAACCTGAAAATTGTGTTAGGCACCCCTTTACCTCACAAGGAATGCATGTGCAAAGTTTCAGCTCAATCTGTGAAGAAATGTGGAAGAAGTTTGCGTCACAAGGTTTCGAACACGTTTATTCAGAAAATCAAGGGTCCTAACTTAGTTGCAGGTGATAGGATAACTTGAAAATTGTGTGAGGCACCCTTCACCTCACAAGGAATGCATGTGCAAAGTTTCAGCTCAATTGGTGAAGAAATGTGGCGGTAGTTTGCGTAACAAGACTTTTTAGCCCATTTGTGAGAAAACCAAGGGCCATAACTCCAAACTGCTTCTTCCGAGCAGAATGAATTTTGTGTTAGGCACATCTACATATCATTGCAAATGCATATGTAAAAATTAAACAAAATTGTCAAAGAAATGTGGAAGAAGTTCGCGTCACAAGGTTTAAGAAAGCGTTTTTCAGAAAATAAAGGGCTGTAACTCCTTCGCAGAAAATTGTGTTAGGCACCCCTTCACCTCATAAGGAATGCATGTGCAAACTTTCAGCTGAATCAGTGAGGAAATATTGAAGTAGTTTGCATCACAAGGTTTTTAGCACATTTTTAGAAAATAAAGGGCCGTAACTCCTTTGAAAGTGATAGGACCAATGTGAAAATTGTGTTAGGCATCCCTTCACCTCACAAGGAATGCATGTGCAAAGTTTCAGCTCAATCGTTGAAGATATGTGGAAGAAGTTCCCATCACAAACAAGAGGACCATGATGGTCCTATATCGCTCACCTGAGCTAAGAGTTTTGCACGTGCCCCAGTGTCCTGTTTGAGACAAGACTTTAAAGGTTTTTCCCTAATATGTCTATGTAAAGAGAGTGGGCCCCAGCAGGGGGCCATTTTTGGTCCCAGGGCTATAATTTGAGGTCAACTAGATGAAGCTTCATACTAAATATGAAAGACCTGTGCCTTCTGGTTTCAGACAAGAAGATTTTTAAAGATTTCCCTATCATAAGCCTGCATAAAACCAGTGGGCCCCGGCACAGGGGCATTTTTG
This sequence comes from Lucinisca nassula, assembly GCA_963580285.1. Classification (NCBI taxonomy): domain Eukaryota; kingdom Metazoa; phylum Mollusca; class Bivalvia; order Lucinida; family Lucinidae; genus Lucinisca; species Lucinisca nassula. Next base: position 112,630,137 of record OY757014.1, on the reverse strand, counting down.
GCCCCAGGGCTATAATTTGAACAATCTTTGTAGAGGTCAACTAGAGGAAGCTTCATATCAAATATCAAAGACCTGTCCCTTCTGGTTTCAGACAAGAAGAATTGCACACCGGTGGGTCAGGCCTCAGATTCTGTGACAGTTCCAACGTATAAAGGCTTATTGAGAATTAGAGAGATCTAATTCAAGGTAATGTTGGTTGGTGCCTGATGCTCTGTCTCTGGTCGGGCCCATCGGCGTCTTACTGTTGGTTTTCTTTTGCTCCAGCATTTTAGTGGTTTCTTGCTGTCGAGTCCTCACCGTTGTCTCACCTCTGTGGTTCTTTGATTATTTGTGTTCACGTAGATGTTGCACTGATGAGTTAGGAGGCCTTCATGCAGACTGAACAAATTATTTGTCTAAATCGCCACGGAAGTAAGGGCGAGGATTGTGGCCAAGTAAACTCGATTAAGCCCTCCAATGGAAATCTTTCCACTGACCGTTCCAAGGCGGTTCTTCTGTGGTGATTTATTTATGTTGTTGTTTGTTACTTACTGTGTGTATCACTTGTGTCTTTTTATTTTGGATGGCCATATGGCCATTTTGTGGGAAAGTAACTGTCCTTATGGCCTTCCTTTGTTAAGGTTTCCATTAAGGTCTGGTTGCTCAATGTTTGTGTTTCTTTCCCTTTGGTGTCCTTGATGGGTGGAGTAAGTTAATTGTATCGATTCCTGATCTTTGTTTTACTTCTAATTTTAAAGATTTTCGATCCCTATATTATAAGCCTATGTAAAACCAGAGGGCCCCTGTGTGAGGCCATTTTTGGCCCCCTGGCTATAATTTCAACAATCTTCATAGCGGTCCACTAGATGAATCTTCATACCAAATATCAAAAACCTGGGCCTTCTGGTTCCAGACAAGAAGATTTTCAAAAGATTTCCCTATATAAGCCTATGTAAAACCAGTGGGCCCTGGCGCGGGGGCATTTTTGGCCCTGGCGCGGGGGCATTTTTGGCCCCAGGGCTATAATTTGAACAATCTTGGTAGAGATCAACTAGATGAAGCTTCATACTAAATATCAAAGACCTGGGCCTTCTGGTTTCAGACAAGAAGATTTTTAAAGGTTTTCCCTATCATAAGCCTGCATAAAACCAGTTCACACCGGCGCTGGGCATTTTTGGCCCCAGGGCTATAATTTGAACAACCTTGGTAGAGGTCCTCTAGGTGAAGCTTCATACCAAATATCAAAGACCTGGGCCTTCTGGTTTCAGATAAAAAGATTTTTAAAGGTTTTCCATATATAAGCCTATGTAAAACCAGTGGGCCCCCGTGTGGGGCCATTTTTGGCCCCAGGGCTATAATTTGAACAATCTTCATAGTGGTCCACTAGATGAAGCTTCATACCAAATATCAAAGACCTGGGCCTCCTGGTTTCAGACAAGAAGATCTTCAAAGGATTTCCCTATATAAGCCTATGTAAAACCAGTGGGCCCTGGCGCAGGGGCATTTTTGTCCACAGGGCTATAATTTGAACAATCTTGGTAGAGATCCACAAGAAGAAGCTTCATACTAAATATCAAAGACCTGGGCCTTCTGGATTCAGACAAAAAGATTTTTAAAGGTTTTCCCAATATAAGCCTACGTAAAACCAGTGGGCCCCTGGGAGGGGCCATTTTTGGCCTTAGGGCAATAATATGAACAATCTTGGTAGAGGTCCACTAGATGAAGCTTCATACCATATATCAAAGACCTGGGCCTTCTGGTTTCAGACAAGAAGATTTTAAAAGGTTTTCCCTATATAAGCCTATGTAAAACCGGTGGGCCCCCGTGTGGGGCCATTTTTGGCCCCAGGGTTGTAATTTGAACAATCTTCATAGCAGTCCACTAGATTAAGCTTCATACCAAATATCAAAGACTGGTTTCAGACAAGAAGATTTCCAAAGGATTTCCCTATATATGCCTATGTAAAACCAGTGGGCCCTGGCGCAGGGACCTTTTTGGCCCCAGGGCTATAATTTGAACAATCTTGGTAGAGGTCCACTAGATGAAGCTTCATACCAAATATCAAAGACCTGGGCCTTGCGGTTTCAGAGAAGAAGATTTTTGAAGGTTTTCCCTATATAAGCCTATGTAAAACCAAAGGGCCCCAGGGCAGGGGCATTTTCGGCGCCAGGGCTTTAATTTGAACAATCTTGGTAGAGGTCTACTAGATGAAGCTTCATACCAAATATCAAAGACCTGGGCCTTCTGGTTTCAGAGGAAAAGATTTTCAAAGGTTTTCCCTATATAAGCCTATGTAAAACCAGTGGGCTCTTAGGCAGGGCCATTTTTGGCCTCAAGGCAATAATTTTAACAATCTTGGTAGAGGTCCACTAGATGAAGCTTCATACCAAATATCAAAGACCTGGGCCTTCTGGTTTCAGAGGAAAAGATTTTCAAAGGTTTTCCCTATATAAGCCTATGTAAAACCAGTGGGCTCTGGGGCAGGGCCATTTTTGGCCTCAAGGCAATAATTTTAACAATCTTGGTAGAGGTCCAATAGATGAAGCTTCATACCAAATATCAAAGATCTGGGCCTTGCGAATTCAGAGAAGAAGATTTTTAAAAATTTTCCCTATATAAAACCAAAGAGTCCCGGGGCTGGGACATTTTCGGCCCCAGGGCTATAATTTGAACAATCTTGGTAGAGGTCCACTAGATGAAGCTTCATACCAAATATCAAAGACCTGGGCCTTCTGGTTTCAGACCAGAAGATTTTCAAAGGATTTCCCTATATAAGCCTATGTAAAACCAGTGGGCCCTGGCGCGGGGACATTTTTGGCCCCAGGGCTATAATTTGAACAATCTTGGAAAAAGTCCACTAGATGAAGCTTCATACCAAATATCAAAGACTTTGGCCTTGAGGTTTCAGAGATGAAGATTTTTAAAGATTTTCCCTATATAAGCCCATGTAAAACCAAAAGGCCCCAGGGCATGGGGATTTTCGGCCCCAGGGCTATAATTTGAACAATCTTGGTAGAGGTCCACTAGATGAAGCTTCAAACCAAATATGAAAGACCTGGGCCTTCTGGTTTCAGACAAGAAGATTTTTAAAGGTTTTCCCTATATAAGCCTATGTAAAACCAGTACGCCCCGGGGCGGGGCCATTTTTGGCCCCAGGGCAATAATTTGAACAATCATGGTAGAGGTCCACTAGATGAAGCTTCATACCAAATATCAATGACCTTGGCCTTCTGGTTTCAGACAAGAAGATTTTAAAGGTTTTAATCTTATTTTCCCCTTTTGTTGTAATGGCAACCAGAGTTCTGCATGGAATGGAATTCTTTGAACAATGTTGAAAGAGTACCACCCAAAGATCATTTCGGCCAAGTTTGGTCAAAATCTGTTCAGTGGTTTAGGAGGAGATGTCATTTAAAGGAATTGTGGAAGGACATTCGGACGGACGACGACGACGATAACGGACGAATGACCAATCATAATAGCACCCCCGGAGCATATGGCTCAGGTGAGCTTATAAAGGGCCATGACATCTTTGAAAATGATAGGACCAAAGTGAAAATTGTGTTAGGCATCCCTTCACCTCACAAGGAATGCATGTGCAAAGTTTCAGCTCAATCGTTGAAGAAATTTGGAAGTAGTTCGCATCACAAAAAAGTGTGCACACAAACCCACAAACGGACAGTGCAAAAACTATATGCCACAAACGGACAGTGCATAAACTATATGCCCTCCCATAAAAATACTGAATCTGAGCCATTCAGGACAAAGGTCAGTAAATGACCTTGACCTTTGGAATTGATTAACTTCCATGCAGCTGATTGCAAATATCAATTCTGATTCAACAGGCTACAAAGAATCAGAAAAATCCACAGATTTGCCCTTTTTTAATATAACAAATATCTAAGTGACCAAATTTTACTTTGATGTAATATAGGTCGGTCACCATTTGAACAAACTTGGTAGGACCAGAGTCCCCAATGCTGTATACCAATTCCGAAGGTCACCAGCCATTTGGTTCCTGAGAAGAAAGTTTTTAAAGCTATTTACCTTATATGGACATGGTAGCAATCATGGTCATGTGACCAAGATCGGATGAACAAATTTACCTTCCCTCAACCTACAAAGGCTCCACATGTAATTTGGTTTCACTTGGCCTGGCAGTTTCTAAGTTGATGACACATATGATGCAGGCGATCACTGGTGAGCTAAAACATAGCTTTAACTTTTTCCCATAAAAAAATCTATGTGACCAAATTTGAACTTGGTGTAAAACTAGAGGCCCAAGTGGGCCAGAATTGCTCACCTGGATTAGGCTGATCATATATTACATGTAGCTTTATTTACTAATCTAGTGATTGCTGAAATAAATTTAAAGTTCACAGGCAACATTGGTTTCAGAAAAACTCACAATGTCCACTTTTCCCAATATGAAAGTATATGCAGCCAAATTTGTTCATGCTGTATTTTGAGTCAAGTTCAAGTTAGAGAAACGATTTCAACAAATTATGGTGGGCCCCGAGACCCAAATGCTACATACCAAGTTTCAAGACAATTGGCTCATTGGTTCCTGAGAAGGTTTTTGATCTGTTTTCACCATACATGTACATGGGCATGACTGCCATACTTGTCCTCCCTCCAAAAATCTTTCATATGAAATTTAATTACAAATAGATCACTGCTTTTTGATGAAAACATTCTTTTCTATTTTCATATCTAGCTGACCTTGACCTTAAATACTCATGTAGTTTCATTAATTTTTCCGATCATAGACTGCAAAAGTTTCCGAAAAATACATAGTTTTGACTTTTTCACATACAAAGGTCTATGTGACTAAATTTGGCATTGGCCTAAAATAGGTCATGGTCATGCATTGATCATCATTTGAACAATCCATCATTGGCACCAGTGCCCCAATGCTTCATACCAAATTTCATGAAAATCAACAAACTGAATCTGAAAAAGAAAGATTTCATAAGGTTTTTATGGGCATGATGGCCATATTGGTCATGCTACAAAACTTATAATAATTGGTTTTCATTTCCATGTTTCTAAAGGCTTTCATATGAAATTTGGTTACAAATAGCCCAGTTGTTCCTCTGGAAAATAAGTTTTAATTTTTATCTATAAGACCTCAGGCCAAGGTCAAAGAATTAAACTACATGACTACTCATGTAGTTTAATTTACTCTTTTAGCTAACTGCATCTACCAATTTCCAGATCACACGGTGCAATAATTTTTGAAAAATACATGGTTTTGACTTTTTCCAATACAAAGTCCTATGTGACCAAATTTGACCTTGGCATAAAATAGGTCAAGATAATTCAGGGGTCATCATTTGAACAAACTATGACTGGCTCAAGCCCCCAATCCTACATACCAAATTTCATGAAAATCATCATATTGGTTCTGGAGAAGATCTTTTGAAGGGTTTTCACCTTATATGGGCATGGTGGCCATATTGGCGTTGTGACCAAACTCATATCAATTAATTTTCATTTAAGCTTTTATATAAAATTTGGTTACTCTGAATGACCTTGGGCCAAGGTAACAAAATGACCTTGACCATGAATACTCAAGTAGTTTCATCCACTCATTTAGCTAACTGCATTGGGAAGCACTTAACACCACAAACTACCACAAACCACCATAAAAGACACCACAAAACACATCACAAACCATAACAGGCCACCACAAAATCTAAAGACACAACTTATGTTTGTTTGAATTGGAGCTTAACGGCCCAGTCAATACTATTGAGGCCATTTTTGAGTTGGTCAATTTACTTATCCAAGTGCACATTCTTTGGCCAGAAACTGACAACTGCCCTTCTTGAATCAGCAGAAGAGAGAGTATGACTGTAGAAAAGATTTACAAAAGCTAAAAGAGAGAGCTTACAAAAATTTAGTTTTTAATGAAATTTGAATGAAATTGTGCTTCATTGTAAACATGTAGTTTTAATGAATGTGTATTAATGAATGTTTGTACAATTTGTTTAGAAAGTGTTGAAATGTATTGCCTGTAATAGTAAAATGGTATTGATTTGTTTTTAACATAATCTGATTACAAAAGCAAAAGTAACTGTAATTTAATCAATTACATGTACATTCATATGATGGAGTAATTATAATTTAATCTATTACATTTTTAGAGCAAAGTAATTGTGGTTTAACCAATTACTTTCAAATGTAATTGGCCCTGTGCCGTCTGTCCATAACATAACATTACCAATGTTGTTAATTTCAGTGAAGATTTTTAAGACAGGCTGGACTGTATATTAAGTAATTTAGTGATGCTTATAATGTTTTCTGTCCTCTCTGGCTAGGCGAGGGTAGTCATGGTAAAAACTTTGGTTATATATAAATTAAAAAATGTGGAAACACAAAACCTACAACGCTAGGAAGTAGATAGAAACACATAACCAAAAGGCCATCTCGGCACACAGATTAATGTAGAAATGGATAGACAAATAAAATGAATGTAACTCAAGTGTAAAATACATTTAAAAGGTATAATAACTCATAAACTGAAGATTAATAGAAGGAATAAGAAAGGCTTTTTACATAAAAATTGGAGGAAAAAGGGTGGCTTTGATGAAAGCTTTGTTTTAGAGATTAATTCAGAAAAATTAGTAATTTACTGTTGCTTAAAATGTTTTCTGTCCTCTCTGGCTTGGCGAGGGTAGTCATGGTAAAAGGTGTGTACTGTAACATAGTGCTAATGTGATACAAATAATTGAAACATTCAATTTGAGCTCAACATACACTATTTTACCAAAGATTATTACCATATGCTTTGTCATTTAAAAAGTTATTGTATCTGCTTTTTGATCTTAGAAATTGAATTAAAAGCTTCAATAACATCAGCCTAGAGCCAAGAAGTCTCTCTCATAAAAAAAAAAAAAAAAAAAATAGAAAAAATAAAAACAAACTGCACCCAGTGGAACATAATGAGTACATAATAAAACATGAATATAAATATCTACACACCACACTCAAAACAGGCATCAAATATAAGATGGCCTCTCTTGGGACGCCCTGAAAACCCTGGTGGCACTACAGCAAACTTGTTGACGTTTCCTACGACTGGTTCATCAGCACTATCTGACTCACTTCCTGAAAAAGAACAAGTATAGTACTAATGATAAATACCTTGGATCTGAATGTGTACAATACTCAGTTTACTTTATGCTTAACCCTTTTTGTACCAAATGGAATCTTCCTCCCTATATATACAGTACGGCTCAGGTATAAGAACCAAAAAACTCTTTATTCCGAATCTCGGCGTTTCGAGCACTTTCCAAACCACTCGGAATTGTTCCGAGTAGATGTATATATTCGGCGGACACTCCTCGAAAACACTCACAAGGTCCGCGCTAAGTATGTGGTACGCGAAGTTTCGCGAAATTATTCTGAGTCGTAATATCGTACCTGGAGGCAATATTTTTCTCGCGAAGTTATGCGGAAATACTCGGAGGAATTTGACGAAATACCTGGGCATTTTTTGTTTGTTTATTTAATGTTCTTTTACCATCATATATATTTATATATAATTATTAGATAATATATATCACTGATAGTTATTATAATGTAAACGATGTCAAAAGTCAACAAAGAGGTAATCACTAATTACCCAGGGTGGTAAACTGTACAGTGATTTCAAACAAAGGAATCAGTTGGGCATGACGAGTACATACAACTCTTTCAAGTCCGTAATTGAAAGCACGTTGAACATTATAAAATTATGGTTAAATTCAATGTCATTACCTTAGAATTATTAATTAGGTAATTATAAGAATCCCCGTGATAACGTCGTATTGCATAATATATGGTCGCTGTCTGCAGTCAGTGAGAGTTGTCCCTCTTAGTAAACTGTCAATCAACCGGCAAGCTTCCCTTCAGACAATAGTGCAAAATCGGTCATATTGGACTCAAAATTGTAATTTTGATATTTTCATAAAAAGAAAATTATTTTGATATAATCATTTGTCTTTCATTCTTTTATAATTTTAATGTGAAGTATAATCGGACAAATGATAAATAAATAATCAAAGGTGATAACTGTCAGCGAAATTTTAACAGGTTTCGGATGCCATTATTGGCTTCTTTTAAACTCAAAATTTCTCCATGTAATTTTGATATTTTCAAAAAAAGAAAATTATTATACCCGCTTTTTCGAAGAAAAATCGGGTATATTGTTTTCGTACCACAGTTCACTCCGGCGTCAGTCCGTCCGTCTGTCCATCATGATTCTTGTGATTGGATCTCCTCCTGAAGTTACACTTTTGAAACTTTGCATGTGGATAGTACATGCAATGTAGATGGCAGTGGGCAACTTTTTTGTGTCCTTGACCTCAACATGACCCCAAGGTCAAGGGTCAAAATTATGATTTGTCATACCTCCTAAACTATTGGAGTTACACTTCTGAAACTTTGCTTATTGGATGGTCCTTGGAATATAGGATATGTCAGGTTACTTTTGGTGTCACCTTGACACCAAGGTCAAAGGTCAAAAAGTATGATTTTGCCATATCTTCTAAACTATTATACATGTAGTTACACTTCTGAAACTTTGGTTATTGGATGGCCCTTGGAATATAGAATAAATTTGGATACTTTTGGTGTGACCTTGACCGCAACATGACCCCAAGGTCAAAGGTCAAAAATTATGATTTGCCATATCTCCTAAACTATTGGAGTTACACTTCTGAATATTTGCTTATTGGATGGCCCTTGGAATATAGAATATGTTGGGCTACTTTTGGTGTGACCTCGACCCCAAGGTCAAAGGTCAAAAAGTATGACTTTGCCATATCTTCTAAACTATTGGAGTTACACTTCTGAAACTTGGTTATTGGATGGCTGTTGGAATATAGAATAAATTGGGATACTTTAGGTGGACCTCAACATAACCCCAAGGTCAAAGGTCAAAAAGTATGACTTTGCCATATCTTCTAAACTATAAGAGTTACACTTCTTAAACTTTGCTTATCAGTTAGAATGTTCTTTTCAACTTTTTTTAACTTACATGTAGTTTTGGCTAGGTAATACATAGTCATTAGTATTATTAATAGAAAAAGCAAGTATTTGCGATGGTATACCATCGACTGCAGATCTTGATATAATATAATCCTTTGTCTTTCATTCTTTAATTATTTTAATGTGAAGTATTATCGGACATTTGAGAAACAAATAATCAAAGGTGATAATTGTCAGCGAAATTTTGACGGGTTTACGCCGCCATTATTGGCCTCTGATACAGAGAAAAAAAATATGACTGACCCTTTGTCAAAGTTTAATTAAATTAATCACCACTCGCAAATACTCCGAATATCACAGGTAAGCTCTGAGGTCCACGGAATTTCCTCGGAATATCGAGCACATAACTTGGAGTAAAATATTTTCACTCGGAGTGGTTTACTTCAAACCATTCGCAGAAAACTGCGGATTTAAAAAGTTGTATGTGGAATGAAAAAGAAAAACAGTTCAAATACCTGAGCCGTACTGTATATGTTTTATCAGTGGCTCGTGGGCGTTCTCCAAAACATTGCGAGAATACTCATGTATTGAGTGAGGTCCTTTTTCAGAGACTTTACGAATGGCCACAAGTTTTTAACTTTAGTCCCTAGAAGAATGGTAAAGTTAAAAAGTTTTGGTCATTCGTAAAGTCCCTGAAAAAGGAAGCGTTTGGAATCACTTCGTTAAGGGAAAACGGAATTCTAAAAACAGATTTGCGGGATAAGGCCAACGTATGTAACAAACAGTTTCAATCTGCATTTACATGTGAAACTGATGGTGAGCTAACATCCAAAGGAAATAGTCAGTTCCCCTCCATGGGGGACATAACAGTTGACCCAAAGGGGGTAGCTAAACTGTTGGGTGAGCTCAAGATACTAATGGCATCTGGGCCGGATGACCTGAATGCCAGGGTGCTTAAGGAATGTCCTGCTGAAATTTCTCCCATTCTGGCCTTTATCTTCAATGAGTCATTTGCCAAGGGACTGGCGACAAGCAAATGTTACCCTGGTCTATAAGAAAGGAGAAAAATATGATGCAGCAAATTATAGAACAGTGTCGCTAACATGCATCTGTTGCAAAACCCTGGAGCATATCATACAGTAGAATTCCACTTAAAGACCACCCCTATATTAGGACCACTCCGCTATTAAGACGGCCTTTTGCCAGACCCAAATTATTTCCTACATAGTTAATTGCAATTCATTCCGATAAAGAGACCACCCCGCTATTCAGTATTAAGACCGCTTTCAAAAGACAAAATCTGTCTTAACTGTTCACTATTGAGACCACTTTTTCTCAGGTCAAGTTAATTTGTATCTCTCAGTCTGGATTCTTCACTATAACAACAGCTCTTGGTAATGAGACAGTTAACAGTTCACACATATCCCTAAAGTTGTGAAAATACCTTGGTATCACAATCACTGATGATCATGATTGGGGTCAACACATTTCAGAGATAACATCGAAAGCTACTAGGACTTTAGGATTTCTAAGATGTAACTTGGCTTTTGCACCTAGGCAGACAAAACATGTTGCATATAAAACATTGGTTCACCCTCATCTTGAATATGCATCACCCAGAGGACAGATGCTCGATGGACCTGCCGATGATGGCGAAATAGAAGTAGCATCGCTGACATGCTTAACGAGCTAGTATGGCCGTCCCTAGAGGTCCGTCGTTCGCAGTGCTCTTTAACCTTCTTCTATAAGATACATTCAGGTACAGTGTCCATTAATAAAGACAAATATGTGACCCCTGCGACAGTTTCAACTTGAACAAGGGCATCATAAGGTTCCACTCATCTTTTCCAACAATCTCTCGATACGGGTGAAACCCCCAAAGAATGGATCCTAGCGAACATCTGCCCAATTTTCAAAAAATAGCCATCGGAAGAGATGGCAAATCCCCCGACCAAAAGCCAATATGGCCTTCAGAAGATTGTTCACCAATAGAAAGTGCACCAGAATTAAACCAGCAATATATCACAAAAGTATTGCAGATATGGCCATCACAAGATTATACTGTCAGGGGGGATACCTAAAAAACCAGGGCACTCAGAAATGTGGTTCTTGCGCATGACATGCCTACTTAAGCTCATGTATTTCTGTACAAAGTACCATCAATATGTCTCAAAGGGTATTGGAGATATGGTGATCACAAGCTGGTCATACTGTTATATTGGAAGGGTAGATAACTCAAATACCACAGCACCAATAGTTGTGGTTCTTGCCCATGACATCCCTTCTGTACCTTGTATACAATTGTGCCAAGTTCCTTCAATATATCTCAAAGGGTGTTGGACTTTTGGCCATCACAAGGTTATATTGCCAGGGGAGATAACAAAAAAACCAGAGCACCCAGAGTTGCAATTCTTGAGCATGACACACCTGCTCAACCTCATGTACATCTGCATTAAATACCACCAATATGTCTCAAAGGGTATTGGAGGTATGATGCTCACAAGGTTGTCATACTGTTATATTGAAAGGGGAGATAACTCAAATATTACAGCACCCCGAGTTGTGGTTCTTGGGCATGAAGTGCCGTCTCAACGTTGTATACAATTGTGCCAAGTACCATCAATATATCTCAAAGGGTATTGGAGTTATGGCCATCACAAGGTTATATTGTCAGGGGAGATAATTAAAAAACCAGGGCACCCAGGGTTGTGGTTCTTGCACGTGACACACCTGCTTAACCTCATGTACAACTGTACCAAGTATCATCAATATATCTCAAAGAGTGTTGGAGATGTGGCCAACACAAGCTAGTGATTCTATATTATTGGAAGGGGAGATAACTAAAAACCATGGCACCCAGGGTTGTGGTTCTTGTGCATGACACACTGTCTCGGCCTTGTGAACAACTGGGCCAGGTATCACCAATATATCTTAAAGGGTATTGGAATTATGGCCATCACAAGGTTGCCACTCTATTTTATTGGAAGGGGAGATAACTCCAAAACCATGGCAACCAGAGTTGTGCTTCTTATGCATGACACGCCGTCTCAGCCTTGTGAACAACTGTGCCAGGTACCATCAATATATCTCAAAGGGTATTGGAGTTATGGCCATCACAAAGTAGTCATTCTATTTTATTAAAAGGGGCGATAGCATAAAACATATGGCATCCATAGTTCTGGTTCTTGCGCATGACACGCCATCTCAGCCTTGTGAACAATTGTGCCAAGAACCATCAATGAATCTCAAAGGGTATAGGAGTTATGGCCATCACAAGATTGTCACTCTATTTTATTGGGAGGGGAGATAACTCCAAAACCATGGCAACCACAGTTATTGTTCTTGTGCATGACATGCCGTCTCAGCCATGTGAACAACTGTGCCAGGTACCATCAATATATCTCAAAGGGTATTGGAGTTATGGTCATCACAAAGTAGACATTCTATTTTAGTAAAAGGGGAGATAACTAAAAATGTATGGCATCCAGAGTTCTGGTTCTTGCGCATGACACGCCGTCTCAGCCTTGTGAACAATTGTGCCAAGAACCATCAATGAATCTCAAAGGGTATAGGAGTTATGGCCATCACAAGATTGTCACTCTATTTTATTGTAAGGGGAGATAACTCCAAAACCATGGCAACCAGAGTTATTGTTCTTGTGCATGACATGCCGTCTCAGCCTTGTGAACAACTGTGCCAGGTACCATCAATATATCTCAAAGGGTATTGGAGCTATGGCCATCACAAAGTAGTCATTCTATTTTATTAAACGGGGAGACAACTAAAAAAGTATGGCATCCAGAGTTCTGGTTCTTGCGCATGACACGCCGTCTCGGCCTTGTGAACAATTGTGCCAAGAACCATCAATAAATCTCAAAGGGTATAGGAGTTATGGCCATCACAAGGTTGTGTCTACGGACGGACGGACGCCAGGCTGATCACTATATCCCCCGAACCTATTCGGTTGGGGGATTAAAAGGAGACAGGGCTCTTGCTCGTAATTATCGTCTGGTGTCACTGACCTGTGTTCTATGTAAATTGCTTAAACACATAGTCTGCTCAAACATCATGGCTCACTTGGATGAACATAAACTTTGTCAGACAGATAGATAGATTCCTTCCTTTGCTGCAGAAAACAGTGTGTTGTTAATGGGGAATCTTCAGTATGGGCGCTAGTTCTATCTGGGGTCCTACAGGGGACCATTCTTGGTCCACTGCTATTCTCCTTGTACATTAATGATACTGGTATTTCCACTGACACTGACTCAGAAATAAGACTGTTCGCAGACGACTGTGTTTGCTATAAGGAAATCAGAGATCTCAATGAAACTTCAGAAGGGTATAGATAGATTAGGATGTTGGGCATGAAAATGGGGCTTGAGATTTCAGCCTGTAAAATGCAATATTATGCAGATAACTAGGAATAGAACAAACAAGAGGACAAACTGGCCCTGTAGCGCTCACCTGTGTACCAGAAAATCACTAGCAATGTTTAGAATGCCCATCAGAGCTTGAAGAAATAGATTGGGCTACATGGTGCTTCCACGCAGAACAGGAACCGAACGCAGATGAGTACTGGTAAACATCCTATAGGTTCTAAGCCTGCCCAGGAAAAGTGGTGCCAGCTGAACCATCTATACATTTAAACCCTATAACGGTAGTTTCACTGGGCAGCAGAGCTTAAGATGTCATTTCATCTGTGGGTAAAAGTCCCACAAATCTGGAAGCAAAGTCTCCAAAATTACCTACACAGTGTTGACGGGGATGTTAAACCTTACATCAGTCAAAAATCGGGGCCCTGTGGTTTCAGAAAAGATTTTTTGAAGTTAATCCATTATAGTCTATTGGAGATTTTTGAAGCTTTTTTCCATTATGAGTCTATGGGAGCTAAGGGGCCCTGTGGGGGTGGCCCATTTCGACCTCAGGGACATGAATGGCAGGATTTATGTAGGTGACCACTTGCAGTTGCTACATGCTAAATATCTAAGCTCTGGGACCTGTGGTTTCAGAGAAGAAGATTTTTGAAGCTTTTTTCCATTATGAGTCTATGGGAGCTTATGGTCCCCGGGTCGTGGCCCATTTGGAACCCAGAGGCATGACTGGCAGGATTTAAGTAGGTGAGCATTTGCCGTTGCTAGCACATGCTATATATCTAAGCTCTGGCCCCTGTGGTTTCAGAGAAGAAGATTTCTGAAGCTTTTTTTTCATTATAAGTCTATGGGAGCTTAGAGTCCACAGGGCATGGCCAGTTTGGACCCCAGGGGCATGATTGGCAGGATTTATGTAGGTGACAATTTGAAGTTGCTATATGCTAAATATCTAAGCTTTAGGCCCTGTGGTTTCAGAGAAGAAGATTTTTTAAGCTTTTTTTCCATTATGGGTCTATGGGAGCTAAGGGGCCCCAGGGCGTGGCCTGTTTGGACCCCAGGGGCATGATTGACAGGATTTATGTAGGTGACCACTTGCCATTGCTATATGCTCAATATCTAAGCTCTAGGCCCTGTGGTTTCAGAGAAGTAGATTTTTGAAGCTGTTTTCAATTATGAGTCTATGGGAGCTAAGGGGCCGAGAGGCGTGACCCAATTGGATCCCAGGGGCATGATTGGCAGGATTTATGTAGGTGACCACTTGCCATTGCTACATGCTAAATATCTAAGCTCTGGGCCCTGTGGTTTCACAGAAGAAGATTTTTGAAGCTTTTTCCATTATGAGTCTATAGGCGCTAAGGGGCCCCGGGGCCTGGCACGTTTGGACCTCAGGGGCATGATTATGTAGGTGACTTGATCGCCCAATCTTGGAATATGGTAGTTGCATGTGGGACCCAAGTGGAGTGGTCCTTAATGAAGAAATTGAAAAAGTTCAGAATAGAGCTGCTAGAGACAGATAGATAGACAGACAGACAGATAGATAGACGAGCTATTGAGGCCGACACAGAAATCTTCCTTTCCTTCCTTTCTTCTTATATCGGTCACATCTGACCATTACTCGCAGGCGTACGGTCACCAGAAAGACCAAAATCTATCAAAATCACCAGTGAAATAACCCTGGGAATGTCAGAAATCACCATTGTATGAAAGGATGGGGTTGGGTAAGACATGATAGGGTAGGCTATGGTGGGGTATTGTCGGGTTTCTAAGGCGGTTCTTCTGTCGTGATTTATTTTTTAGGGTTTGTGTCGCTTATATTATTTTGTTTTGGATAGCCAGTTGGCTATTTTGTGGGAATGTAACTGTCCTTGGCTTTCCGCTGTTGATGTTTCCACTAGGGTCTGTTGTTTCATGTTTGTGTTTGTTCCCTTTGGTGTCTCTGGTGGGAGCTGTGGGTTAATTGTATTGATTCCTGATCATTGCCTTCACTTCTATTTTGGTCAGACAGATTTTGGTAGAGACGAGTTTGGTAGGGGAATCACCGTGGTAAACCGAAATCACCAAAGTTGAGTAGGATTTGATACTGTATTTATGTATACCATTGAAAGGTACATATAAATTTGGGCAAGATATGTTATGGTCTGTTAAATTAGGGTAGAGTCAGGTCTAGTTAACGTTTTTTTTATTTCTTTCCTTATTTAAGTGCTTCCATGACATTTTGTCGAAAACCACTTGGTCGAATGTATTTTCCGTCGAGTGGTACTTTTCGTCGAACCAATGACTGGTCGAAATTTTGTCGAAAAAAATTGTCCAATAGACATTTTGTCGAAAAATTGTCGAATTTTCATCAAAAAACTGAAAGAAGCTAAAACGAAATTAACTAACCTCAAACTAAAATTTTGGAACTGGTGAATTTTCTGCAATATTCCTGTTTCAAAATCCCAATTTCGTCGGCCTCTGTATCTCAGTCGGATGTGCGTCTGACTGGTGACCAGGAGGACGTGGGTTCGATACCTGCTTGGATCAGCAACATTCTTTTGTGGAGATTGATCATGAAATCTTTTCTACGGTCATTCTCTCCCTTCCACTGATTCAAGAAGGGCAGTTGTCAGGTTCTGGCAAAAGAATGTGCACTGTACTGGTTAACCGCTTACATATAAGCCTGTCCAGGAAAAGTGTGGATAGGTAAACTGACCGGCTCAAAAATGACCTAAATAGTGTGTTGACTGGGCCATTAAACTCCAATACAAACAAACAAATCCCAAATTCAAACTTATGAATACACTTCAAAATGATTTGCATCAGGTATACAAGTCCGTCAAATGAACACTGGGATTTAACGGGGGTGGGGGGGGGGGGGGGGGGGGGGGGAAGGGGCATATTATTATTATTGCTCGAAGACATAGGTTATGGGTACTCGTTAGAACTGCCTCAATATGAGCACCCACAACCTGTGTTTAGAGTATGAATGAGCAGTCTTTAGAAATAATAATATTCATCTGATTTGATTGCCAATACATACTGCCGGTGCTATGATTTCGGCGACTTTGATATGCATGCTTAATTAACTCACGATTATTGTTTATGCAAGACTTAAATAATTAAAGAATTACAAAAAAATGCTTTCTATACCTGACTCTACCTTAATTTAACAGCTAACATATCTTGCCCTAATTTATATATACCTTACAATGGTGATTTCAGTATCATATCCTGCTCAACTCTGGTGCATTTCAGTGATTCCCCAAGCAGACTCGTCCCTAACAAAGCCAACTTGACCAAACCCTACCACAACCTACACTACCATGCCTTACCCAACCCATTCCTTTCATACAATGGTGATTTCTGACATTCCCAGGGTAATTTCGGTGGTGGTTTCTGTGGCGATTTTGATAGATTTTGGTGACTTTCCGTGACCCGCAGGTGTACATTACATACACACCAGGTTTGCAGGATGAAAGCTTACACAGTAACCATGTAATAACGATAGGGTCTTTAATCTGCACAGGACATGACTCTCCCTGCACAGGGGACCTCCAGTTAACGTCCCGATCCGAAGGACGGTGCACTTTATGACATACATCATCCCTGCAATTAATGCCAATGGAGCGTGTTCATTCACCGAAATTTTATCGCCACTGCCGGGGGATCAAACCTGGGACCTCTAGCACCAGGGGCAAGTGCACTAACCACTGAGCTATCACGCTCCACGAGTGTGTAGAGAACGCCAATACTGAGTTGAAAGAAATTAAAAACAAATACTGTTTTCATCTTTGTTTTACATGTAGTGAAAAAATTCAGATAGCCCTGGAAGGTAGCTTTGTTTGTTTGTTTTGATGTTTAACATCCCTGTCAACACTAAATAGGTTATTTTGGAGACCTTGCTTCTAATTTTGTGGGACTTTTACCTGACACCGAGATGAAATGACATATCAAGCCCTGTTGCCCAATGAAACCGATAGGGTGTATAAGCATGGACGGCCGGCCTTGCACCGCTTTTCCTGGGCAGGCTTAGATCTTCTAAGCAGTTTACCAGTACTCGTGTGCGGTCGGATTCAGCATCCGCGTGGAAGCATCAGCAGACCATTTATTTCTTCAAGCCCCGATGGCGGGGGCTGCTGGTAGCAACATATAGGAGGTTTTAGGAATTCTGTTTATGACGTCATTCTTGCGCATGCGCAAAGCACTGGCCGTCAATTGAAACGGCCATCGCTATTCAAATGTATTGGCGGAACTTAAAATGCTTGCTATATCCAGACATTTTGAGAGGAAATATACCCATTTACATTGAAATAATTCCCCGAGAAGGAAAGAATGATATTTTGCTTTTATTACTGAAATTCATTTATCCATGGATCTGTTTTTAATTATCGTAAATCTCTTCGTGAATGACCCATGTCAATGGCCTGAGATACTGTTATTCACGAAAGCTCACTTACAAAAGAAGTTTTTACGTAACTTTTCTTTTTATTCGATATCCAAGTATAGCTATCACATACGGACAGAACTTTGATCTCTCTCTTTCTCTTGAGAAAACTGTCCAATGATCTGTCTGCATGTGCAATTTAAAAAAAACAACAGTTCAACGATCTGTCTAGAAGTGCAGTTAAAAAATGTCCAGCGATCTCTCTACATGTATATGTGCAATTTTAATAATTTGAAGATTCCGCTTTTTTTTTTTTCTTCAAAATTTATTTCGAAAATGGCTAAACTTTTGCAAATAGTGTAGGCCCTGATCAGATGCCGTGTTCTGCTGTGTCTGATCTGGGCCTGCACTCTTTGCCACTTACCCCTTTTTCCTGTACCAAATGGGTTAACGTAAGGGCTGGGAAGGGTGAACAAATCTACCAGATTTTACTGTCAAATCGTGCACTTGTGAAGGAGTGTTTCATTATCATGCACTGAAAGGGTGTTCTGTGTTTGTTTTGAATTTAATGTTCCAATCCCACTGAGTCTTGATGGGTCCGAGCACTGGGCAAATGACATTTTATTAAGCGCCGTACTATCGCCAACACAATGTTCTGACGTTTCATTGACGTTGTAAAGTCAAATACAATGCATCGCTTTGATGTTGGTTTGATATAGACATGACGTTGTTAACACATTACATGTCAGTTGTCATGAGAGAGAGAGAGAGAGAGAGAGAGAGAGAGACAGAGAGACAGAGAGACAGAGAGAGAGAGAGAGAGAAGTTGGGTTCTGCTGCGAAATTTTACACCAGGCAGCATATCAGTGTTTCTCATTATCTTACATATACATTAGAATTTGTCAAAAGTTTCAAAGAATTCCACTGTTTTACTCTGAAATTAACATTTTATCTGTCCCACTGCCTTGAAGCAATACCACAGATGATGGCCAGGGCTTTTCCAGTTCTATTTTTAGAACCCGAAGTACGTCACGAAAAAATCTCCTATAGGTAGCGAACATGCAGGGTACCGAAAGCTGAAGGTGTTGATGACTGTGTAACTAAGTTTACCTCTTTGGTTAGAGCCAGGGACTAACTTCTCAGTTGGTAGAGTGTCCGCTCCGGGGAACGGGAGGTCATGTGTTAGATCCCGGGCCGCGACATACCAAAGTCGTTAAAAATGGTACTAGCTGCTCCTCGCTTGGCACTCAGATTTAAGGGGTAGAACTAGAATTGGTCGACCCAGTGTCAGGATAATGTGACTGGGTGTGGTATCATGGAATGTGTTTGGGACTTGATACTTCAGTGAGGCAACACTATAAAGGTGAGCATTGAGCTCTCTGTCACAACCAGACACCGTTGTGAACGGTCTACCTAAACACTGCAAAGACAGCAAAAGACACGCAAAGACGCGCAAAAGACGGGCAAAGACACACAAAAGACGGGCATTTTATTATTGTGTTTGCTCATTAGAATCACCTCTATGATAATGAGTACTCTGGCACAAAGGTTCTTCGTATTCGTTATTTTTGTGTCTGCTCATTAGAATAACCTAAATGATTATTGTTTAGTTATTTCATTCAGAAAATGTCTGATGAGTCTGCTCAATTGAAACGCCTCGATGAGGCGATTCTAATGAGTACTCTGACACAAAGGTTCTTCGTATTCGTTATTTTATTATTGTGTCTGCTCATTAGAATCACCTCAATGATTGTGGTTTAGCTATTTCATCAGAAAAATGTCCGATCAGTCAGCTCATAGAGTCGCCTTGATGAGGCGATTCTAATGGTTACTATGACATAAAGATTGTTCATTCTGAATGACACCTATTGAACTCTTGCTTGGAACAGACGACGAGAGAGCGATGAGGGGTGGGCGTGACAAGATGGGGTATATTTGAATATTATTATGTGTAATTGTGTGTCTTTGCCTGTCTTTGGTGTGCCTTTGTCTGTCTAAAATCTTTTTTTTTTTTTTTTTTCATTTATATCCATTTCATATCTGCCTATATATTTATTTATTTTTTACTTCTGTGCAACCTCCACAGTTGAAGGTGCTGATAACTGTGTAGCTAAATTTACCACTTTGGTTAGAGCTAGGGACTAACTTCCCACATCACAGGTCCTGGTGTATGAATGTCGATTGACGTGTCATCAGTAATAATTCTGATTCTGATGTCTTTGCGTTCTGTCTGTCTGTCTGTCTACTGATACTGCGTCGGTCACAATTGACCATTACCGCAGGTGTACGTTACATACACTCCAGGTTTGCAGGATGACAGCCTACACAGTAAATTTAATTACGGTAGTGATCTTTAACCTGCACAGGGGATGGTTCTCCCTGCACAGGGGGCCTCCAGTTAACGTCCCGATCCGAAGGACGGTGCACTTTATGACATTCATCCCTGCAAATGATGCCAATGGAGCGTGTTCGGACACCGAAATTTTATCGCCGCTGCCGGGGATCGAACCCGGGACCTCTAGCACCAGAGGCAAGTTCACTAACCACTGAGCTATCACGCACTAACGTTCTATTTGGTGTCCTGGCGTATCTTGGCTTATTTGGGCCTGGGACTGGGTCTTTCGGTATATTTTTCTGTGTCTTTGCCCAATTTAAATGTCTTTGCCTGTCTTTGTGTGTCTTTGTCCCTCTGCGTGTCTTTGCACATTTTTGCCTGTCTTTGCGTACTTGTCTGTCTTCTGATACTGCGTCGGTCACATTTGACCATTACCGCAGGTGTACATTACATACACTCCAGGTTTTGCAGGATGAAAGCCTACACAGTAATCATGTTATTACGGTAGGTATCTTTAACCTGCACAGGGGGCCTCCAGTTAACGTCCTGATCCGAAGGACGGTGCACTTTATGACATTCATCCCTGCAAATGATGCCAATGGAGCGTGTTCGGGCACCGAAATTTTATTGCCGCTGCCGGGGATCAAACCCAGGACCTCTAGCATCAAAGGCAAGTGCACTAACCACTGAGCTATACTTTGCCCGTCTTTGCGGTGTTTAGGTAGACCCGTTGTGATATGACTGAAAAATCACAGGTCCTGGTGTATGAATGTCATTAATGATTTGACGTGTTACCAATAACAATTCTGTTTCTGATCATATCCAAAACTGTATTATAATGAACAGTGTTCTAGAGAGGTTACTGTATGAAATTGTCTCCTCCATCTTAAAGTAGTACGGCCCCCGCCCATAGGGGCTTGAAGAAATATATGGACTGCATGATGCTTCCACGCAGAGCTCAATCCGGCCTGCACACTAGTACTGGTAAACTGCTTAGATGATCTAAGCCTGTCCAGGAACCGCGTTGCGAGGCGGACCGTCCATGCTTATAAACCCTATTGGTTTCATTGGGCGACAGGGGCTTGAGATGTCATTTCATCTCAATGTCGGGTAAAAGTCCCACAAAATTGGAAGCAACGTCTCCAAAATGACCTTTACAGTGTTGACGGGGACGTTAAACCTCAAATCAAACAAAAAAATTTTAAAGTAGTAGACCCTTTTTGACAAGGATAGGTCGCATACACAACAAAATCGCGAAATCTCCGTTCTTAGTTCCGTGATGCCCCTTTGGCATGGACTACGCAAGGTTTAACTTAACCCGAGATCTCTGGCTGTAGTGACCCTACAGCCGTTGTCACTACAGCCGTTAAAGCCGCCAAATCAGAAAATAAAAAAGGCTTTTAGAACGTCTGAGAAGGCTCGGATTAGGTTTAACTAACATTAGTAACAACTCATGTGATGAAACAAAGATGTAATCTATCTATCTATCTTCATATACTGAGTCGGTCAAACTTGGCCATTACCTCAGTTGGATCTAAGGCCTAATCTAAGTGAAAGCATGATCTAATGATCAATAAACTAGAAGAGAAGTCATGTTTTTGGACCTAGGCAACCGTAAACAAACCTGAATCCGCTTTCTTGTCCGCCATCTTGATTCCTACCGTCAACAATCGACTGGTTTTCTTATTTTTACCACCGAGAAACGACCGCTGGTGGACGCTTATAAATTTCTAATGTGATCCTTGTATATCGAACGCTTTAAGATTTTTATCAATATACAGCAGTCTATCAGGTTCAGCTGAGAGAAAATAAGAGAAAACTAATCGATTTTTTTAATAACGATTTCAAAAGTTTCTTGGTCCGAGAGATAGAATCTTACTTTGAAAATCGGCAAAATAATTAACTGATTGATTTCGTTTTGAAAAGTAAATTTTCCCGCCTTTGGCGCATGATTGTACTTTGTCCTTGGTACGCTGCATAAAATAGTGCTAATTAAATTATATTTTCTTAGTTCTGACAAAGTATGTCACAAGAGGCAAACTCAGAAAATTATGGCCGTTCAATTTTCCCGATTTTCAGTGTTTTTAAACTTTTCTACGCCCCCACATTATAAAACAAAATGAAATTACCTCCTGTGACGTCATAACTCATGAATATTTAAAGTTTTGTTTTGGTTGCAGATGCTGGTGTATTGATTTGGTTCCTCTCTGCACTTGCTAGCCTGTTTCATAGAGAACACGTTTTTCTTTAGATTTTTTGTTTGGTTGGTAAATTTATAGTTTAAATGTTTCATTGTACTTCGCTGACGACTTCTGTGTCATTTCTTTGGACGTTATTTTATCAGAACGTTTCGTCTTGAATAATTTTTGACAGACTCTTTAAAGACACTTTAGGCTAGACCTCGCCATTTTAATTTTATTATTCTTTGCTCAGACTTAAGAATCTGTCACTGCGACTCTATGTTGAAACCGCGCCATTTAGAACTTGAGTCCTTCCTAAAGACGACAGGATCTATAAAAAGGAACATTTCAGTTCAGCCCAAGGTAAGTGCAAAATTGTCAATGACGTCGTTGTGCTGTCAGATTCACACTTCAGGAGAAGCTGTAAACATGCTAAACTAGCCTAAAGCGTAAACGGCGATGCCTTGAATATTGGTTCAATGGCGTAATAAAGCAAGTAGACACATTCATTTGGTCCACTGAACTAAAGAACCCTGCCAAAAACTAAACGATTTTAAAAATATTTATTATTCCCATGAGCTACAGTACCATGCCAAAAGTTCAGTCGTGTAGGCTAATTCTGAGCATCTGCCAAATTTTGCGCATTGGGGTTATTTCAAAATAAACGAACCAGATTAAATGTTTTCATTTGACAGTAGCCCCAATTTGACAGGTACCTAACGAAGTGACTGTGTGAAGCGTGGTAGCTCAGTGGTTAGTGCAATTGCCTATCATGCTGTGCAATTGCCTATCATGCTAGAGGCCCCCGATTCGATTCCCGGCAGCGGTAAGAAAATCGCGGTGTCCGAACATGCTCCACTGGCATCATTTGCAGGGATGAATGCCACAAAGTGCACCGTCATTGGATCGGGACGTTAACTGAGCCCCCCCCCCCCCCCCCCCCCCCCCCTGTGCAGGGAGAACCATCCCCTGTGGTAAGGAGCGTGAGAGCTCAGTGCTTAGTGCACTTGCGTCTGATGCTAGAGGTCCCGGGTACGATCCCCGGCAAGTGCACAGTCCTTCCGAACGGGTCGTTAACTGGAGGTCCACTGTGCAGGGAGAACCATCCCCTGTGCAGGTTAAAGATCCCTACCTATCTATCTATCTATATATCCTGCAGCACCCTCTCGCGAGGATTATGTGCAGCTACCGTAATAACATTATTACTGTGTAGGCTTTCATCCTGCAAACCTGGAGTGTATGTAATGTACACCTGCGGTAATGGTCAAATATGACCGACGCAGTATCGGTAGAGAGAAAGAAAGGTAAAAGATCCCTACCGTACATGATTACTGTGTAGGCTTTCATCCTGCAAACCGGGAGTGTATGTAATCCAGACACATTACATGATACCACACTCAGTCACATTATCCTGACACTGGGTCGACCAGTCCTAGCTCTACCCCGTACCACTTTTTACGAAGCTTTGGTTTATTAAAATTTCAATAGCCCTAGGGAACACATGATTTCGAATGGGTGCAAAAGTCGGTTTTTAGAATAGCCCTAAAATGGGATCAATCTGCATCAATCCAAACATGATTAAACACGATTTTCAATATGCTGCATAGTCGGGACTGATGATGAAATTTAAAGCAGATGTTAATTTCTATTCATGCTTTGTGTTTTCTTGTCAATTTGGGAAACTTCTTACCTTTTGCACAAAGCCGGAACCTTTTGCACAAAGCCGGAAGTGCAACTAACAAGCATCATTTTGACATAAAAGGGTACGTTTGGACATGTTCCTTTAACCTATGCGTAAAATATAAAGTGGCCAGATAATAAAGCTGGGTGGGGGGGGGGGGTCTTCGCATTTGGATCTGTACAGTATTTATTTTATTGTAAATTCTCAAACATCGATCACACTACTTTTCAAGTATTTTTGTCGTTTTAGTATTGTTTTTACAGAATTTCATGCACATTCACTGTAAGCATTGCAGACATTGAGAATCTTACCCAATCATGAAAACTCTGACGGGTGCTCAAACTTCACCTTTTAAGGTACAATTGCATGATACACAGTGGTGCGTTTTTAAATACCCCTTGTATATTTTTAGTCTACTCAAGCTCCCGTGTTTTTAGAAACCTTTTCCCATGCAGATAATTTTCAAATACTATTCATGTAACCTGGCCCTCTCCGAAAAAAAAAAAAATAGTCTGTAACTCTTACAGGAGGGAATAAGGCAATTCTTTATCACTGTTATAGATAATTCCTAGAAAAACAAGCAACAGTGAATAATTGAAGATTTTTATCTTGTCTTTACGTCTTTATTACCTTCACCAATCGACAGAGTATGACGGAGGGCCATTTGTGTTCTGACAAATTTCTAGTTTCGGGGTAAAACTCCTTTGCAACAATTATTACGTTATGAAACCCATCTGATAATAACTCATTACACCGTACCGTGATCAATTGGTGATTTTAAGAGGCCTAAAAACAATGATGCTGAGAGAATATGTCCTATCAGTGACCTATATAGGACACTGGTCACATACAAACGCTCCCCAAACCGCACATATCCAAAACGCAGCTTTTAAAAGATGGCAAGACTGTGTGTGTGTGTGTGTGTTAAATAAATTTCACTCTTCAAACCGTGAGATGCAGATCTTGAGGCGTTTTGGGCGACTGTTGCTCAAAAGATGCACTGTAGGGGGAGAGAGTAGTGCTTCATACTCAAAGGAATTTCCAGGCTTTTGATGGGACAGCGCAAGGGCAATTATTTTCCATATAATGAGCAAAAATATATATCCCTCTCACGCTTGCCTTCGCTGAATTGCGATGTCCGCCATCTTGGATTTACTGCAATTGATTAAATATTTAAGCAAAATAATTTTATGCACCACAATAAAATAGAACATTTTGATTGTTTTACATGCATTTGGTTCTTTATTTCATTGTTTTTTCGTTATAAAACTCCCATTCTAACATGACGTAAACCGTTTTTCCCAGTAAGCGCCGTGACCAACGGGAAACATCTAATTACCCTCTCAGAAACAATAACACTAGGTCCCATATACCCGTACATAAATATCACACAAATAGTGTATTCCTTCCTCAATATCACTATGGAATTTATTTGACACCAGTATTCGTGAATCCTTTTAAAAATCACCTTAAAAGATCGAGATCTCCTGTTAACAAAGTTCCATCATTTTATCATTATGGTGAAAAATATTATTCAGTGTTACATGCTAGAATTCGAAATACATGTAGTAATCTTAATAACGATCCTTTGGCCCCCGCCCATAGGGGCTTGAAGCAATATATGGGCTGCATGATGCTTCCACGCAGAGCTGAATCCGGCCCGCACACTAGTACTGGTAAACCGCTTAGAGGATCTAAGCCTGTCCAGGAACCGCGGTGCGAGGCGGACCGTCCATGCTAATAAACCTTATTGGTTTCATTGGGCGACAGGGCTTGAAATGTCATTTCATCTCAATGTCGATTGAAAGTCCCACAAAATTGGAAGCAACGTCTCCGAAATGACCTTTAAAGTGTTGACGGGGACGTTTAACCTCAAATCAAACACACAAAAACAAACAAACAAATATATTTACATTTCCAGTGTGAAATCTAATGTAAACCTATAGAAAACAGTTGCGTTCATACTTCCATGAACGCATCGAATCACATGATTTTCCGTGACGTTAAGTGACGTCATTCTAAACCATTGTTCTCTACGGGCGTTGATGACGTCAACGCTGCCCGCTCTTTGTAGAAAAACAGCGTGTAAAGGTTTTTCAGCTTTAAAAGTTTACCCTACAAGCATTTTTTCGCCCAGTGATGAGGGGCAAATAATGTACATGTAAATATAAAAAATAAACTTAATTTTTCTTTTTTCTGCTTTTCATGAAAGTATGAACTACAGTTGGTCGCTAGCAAAGTTTACATGAAACCTTACTTTGCACGCGACCCACTGCGTTCATACTTCCATGAACTGCAGAAAAATAAATTTCATTTCTTAAAACGATCCTTATTTGAATCACCTTAGTTCAAAGCCCTCATGTAGTTGTGGCGAGAATTGTGAGGATGCAGAGCACTTCTTTTTTATATGTAGTAACTTTCATCAAGAACGGGGTTCTTGATCAAGGATGGGGTTCATTTCTTAAATATTTACATTTCCAGTGTAAAGTCTAATGTCCACCTATAGAAAACATTGTAGTTCATACTTCCATGAACGCATCGAATCACATGATTTTCAGTGACGTTATTCTAAACCACGGTTCTCTACGGGCGTTGGTAACGTCAACGCTGTTCTGCTCTTTGTGAAAAAACAGCGTGTAATTTTTTTTTCAGCAAGTTTGCTCTATAAGCATTTATTCGCCCAGTGATGAGGGGCAAATAATGTAAATATAAAAAAATAAATTTAATTGTTCCGCTTTTCATGAAAGTATGAACGACGGCGGGTCGCTAGCAAAGTTTACATGAATCCCTTTGGGGTTCATTTACTTTGCACGCGACCCGCTGCGTTTGTGCTTCCATGAACAGCAGAAAAATAAATTTCATTTCTAAAATGAATTTCATTTCTTAAATGGTTATATTAACCACGGGTGGACATCAGGGGAGCTATCGCGAAATCGCGTCAACGTAATTTTGCTCCCACGACACATCAGGTAACTCTCGCGATAGTTCCTAGGACCTGGAAATGGTAAACAAAAGTAGGTACCCTTGTATGTTTTGATTTACTGAAGAGGAATGAGTGAATAATATGTAATTTCGGCGATGCTAAGCAATGTTAAAATGATTTACCTTTCTAAGCAGGCCGAAAAAAATATTGAAAAATCGTTGATGAAAGTAGGCGACCGTAACAAAATCGAGCACAGGGTTCTCTGACTATAGTTTTATGCCAACACGAATGAATGATGCAGCTGTTTTGTATGTTTTCCGCTTAGAACGAGATATTTTTGCACAAATTCTGGGTGTGTCGGCCCTAAGTAATCATTTAGATTTAAAGAAAATTATCAGCTCATGTACTGTGAAGGAGTGATGCCAAACTTTTCAGGTGGAGTAGCTCCCACATCATCGCACCAGCTCCCAAAACACGCTCAAGTTTCCACGAGTCTATCATTCCATCGACTTGAGAAGTTTTTTTAGATTAGATTTTATGTCGATTTAAACCAGCAGGCAACCGCTAGCATCACATAAATGACGCATTGTTACAAGAATGAAATATAACATGTTTTTAAGGCAAGGAATGATCTAATAGAGCGAAATCACGAGACGTCACACACCTGGTCTATATTCACCGATGGGAACTGCGGGCCGTAATCAGAAAACAACGGGAATTTTAGAGATTATAAACCGCGATATAACTGTGAAGAAAAAAAAATATCCTCCTCAAATTGTCACATTCTACTAAGTTATACATCCAGTTAACGGTTTCTAATAACATTTAATGATTTTTGATATGTTAAAGTAAGTAAATCTGGAATATATCGTCAACAATATCTGCACGATTCTTGAATAAAATCGGCATTAATCTCAATATTTATCCAATGAAATAACAAATAAATTATTAGAACGATTCCGATACTTGTAAGAATTTTAATATGTTGGCTGCAAAATATAAATAGTTTGAATTTCAATTATTCTCTACCGACTTTTAACCCCGACCCCGTCACTGGTCGAGAGTTGTCTTTATAAGTTCGGGGTTAAAAGTCTATGTCATGGTTGGACAGAGATATAAATCAAAATTCAAAATATTCATATTTTGCAGCCAAAGAGATTACAATTCTTACAATTATCAAAGGTTATAAATTTATCATTTTAAAACTCTTTCTGGTAATTAATTAGTTATTTTATTGGGATAAATTATGAGATTATTGCCCATTTTATTCAAGTACGGTTCAAACACCGTTGACAAATTGTGCAAGGTTTTCATACTTCCACTTGTCAGAAAACATAAACGTTTATTAGAAATCGTTGACTGGATGTATAATTTTGTAGAAAATGGCAATTTGGGAAGATTTTACTTTTATTCATAGTTAATCTGCGGTATAAAATCTCTTGAATTCCAGCTGTTTTCTGCTGATTACGGCCCGCGGTAACCTCTCAGTAGGATAGATAACCCTGTATTGACCAGGTGTGTGACGTCACGGCACAAGCTTTATACGCTCATCTATCTATCTATCTATCTATCTATCTATCTATCTATCTATCTATCTATCTATCTATCTATCTATCTATCTATCTATCTATATATCCTGCCTACGCCCTTTCGGGCATTTTCGGCAGGTGTATTCGCATGATGAAAGCCTACACAGTAAAGATTTAATTACGGTAAGGATCTTACACCTGCTCATGGGATGATTCTCCCTGCACAGGGGGCCTCCAGTTAACGGCCCGATTCGAAGGACGGTGTACTTTGTGGCATTCATCCCTGCAAGTGGAGCGTGTTCTGACACCGCAGTTTTACTAACTCTGCCGGGAATCGAACCGGGGGCCTCTAGCCCATAACTTAACAAAAATGTGTTTTTCTACCTTCCAAGGGCATTCTTGCGATTTTGCTATCATAAATAATGCCAAAAAGGGGCGAAAACTGGTTACAAGTAGAGTAGTTTGAGTTATAAATTAAATTTCCGGCAGTGTTTGGAGAATAGCCCGGAATTTTGTTTTCAGAAAAGTGGTCACCCAGGGAGGATTTTGTTTGATTTATTTAACGTCCCAGTCAACACTGTGTAGGTCATTTTGCAGACGTTGCTTCCATTTTTATGGGATTTTACCCGACATTGAGATGAAATGACATCTCAAGCCCTGCCACCCAAAGAAACCTAAAAACTTATATTCTTTGGACAGTCTGACTCATACCACTTTGTCTGTGCAGGCTCAGTCCTCTTAGCAGTTTACCATTACTCGTGTGCGGTCGGATCAGCTCAGCGTGGAAGCACCAATCTATTTCTCCGAGCCCCCATGGGCGGGGGGGGGGGGCGAAAAATCAGTTTGGTAGTTGCAGATGAGTTTCTTCGTCTTTATCATTTAAGAACTCATCGATTGATTTTATTTTGCTAAATTTAGCGAACCGCCTAACTGAGGTAATGGCCAGATGTGACAGACTCCGTATCTGATAGACTCTTGGGAACTAGAGCGTGTTTCGGGAGTTGCCGCGATTATGTGGGAGCTACTCCGTCTAAAAGTATGCGGCATTATCCCTTCACTGTACATGTATTGATTATTTTTTTACATTTAAATGACGAATGAGGGCTGACATACCCAGAATATGCACCAAAGGATCTCGTTCTAAGCGAAAACTTACAAAAATATTGCTTTCATACATTCGTGCTGACATAAAATTAAAGTCAGATTACCCTGTGTTCGATTTTGTTACGGTTGCCTACTTTCATCAATGATTTTTTCAATATTTTTTCTTTTTTTTGGCTAAATCATTTTAACATTGCTTAGCATCGCCGAAACTGTATATTATTCTCTCATTCTTCTACAATAAATCAAAACACACATGGGAACCTACCTTTGTTTACCATTTTCAGGTCCTAGAAACTATCGCAAGAGTTTCCGGATGCGTCGTGGGAACACAGTTACGTTGACGCGATTTCGCGATAGCTCCCCTGATCTCCACCCTTGTTAACAATTGTGCTATTCTAATTTGCATATAAAGGTATTATCACAAACTTTTTGAATGCATTAAAATGCATATTAAATACACGCATATACCGGTAGTTCCTTCTGATACCTATAAAGCGTGTAGACATATTTGTTATATATGTTGTATAACTGTGTGCCTTGTATAGATAACATATGTTTCATTTGATTGTCAATTGTCTTTATTCATGTGTGCTCTTCATATCTGGAGGAAATAAAGATTATTATTATTATTATTATTATCATCTTATTTCAGAACACACGCAATTTTCATCCTCTCAAAACATTGGAAGGTGCACAAAATTTCATGAAAAAGCTTTGCAGTATAACGAATTCGTTATTTTCATTCTTGATGGGTAACATGGGATCACATTCCCCGCCTGAAAGCGATATTTGCCCTCGCCGTTACTGCAAAGACATTTCCAGGCTTTTGACTGGAAAGCGCAAAGGAATTTTTTTTCCAGATGCCTCGGGCGTGAGCAAAACATATACAGACCCCTCTCGCACTTGCCTTTGCAAAACTGCGATGTCCGCCATTTTTGGATTTACTGCAGTCGATAAGAAATGTTACCAAAATAATTTGAATTATTAATTTCATGCACCACAATAATTTGCAGCCAATAAACAAATGAATAAAAAATCTTTGATTGTTTTTCATTCCTTTGGTAATTTATTTTGAACATTGCTTTTCGATATAAGACTCTCATTCTAACATTTTCCCACTGAACACCATGATCAACAGTGCGCATTTGATGACGTCACATGCAAACATGTACTTTTGACGACGTCCGCTACCGAAGAAGTATTTGGAAAACATTGCAACAACTTACAAAATGTATTCAAAAAGCTTTCCAGTATAACAAAAAGAGGTTTTTTTTTTCAGTGTAAGATCGAATTTTATTTCACTGAATGGACACCGAAAGAAGTATTTTCACGAGTGGCGAAGCCACGAGTGAAAATACTTCTTTTGGTGTTCATGGTGAAATAAAAATTGATCTGACACTGGAAAATCAAATTTTCTGTTTCTTTCATTGTTTGTTTGTTTGTTTGATTTGAGGTTTAACGTCCCCGTCAGTACTTGGAGACGGTGCTTCCAATTCTTTAAGTTAGTGTAATTTGTAGCTCAATTTCAAAGCGTCAGCCATCATCACGGAGGACAAACTTTTTCCAGGACGATTTCGCATCGATTTAGAGGTGATCATGCAGCGTGTTTACTGGGTATAACATTGGGTGTAAACTGAAAGTTTGGAATGTAATTAATCAAACGGTTCATTTGAAATGTGCATTTTAATATAAATAATGTCCGCAGTCGCTAACCTTGTCTGGCGTCGCGTGCATTATTTACATTGCGTTAGTGCAAAAAGTGACGTCATCAACGTCGGAATGACGTGAAAACGTGCGTGACGTCAATTCTGTCACACAATAATTACGTTTAGCTTATTGACTTTTCACAAACAGAGAATATTTTTTGTCACAAACAGTGAAAAATAAAAATCATATTTTCACTGTTTGAAACATTGAAGAAATCGATTTAGATTTCACTGAGAAATCTCACCATTCATTGAAAAGCATGTCAGAAATATTGACGGGGAACAGGGGATCACATTCCCCACCTGAAACGGGCAAATATTGCTCTCAGGCGGGAAATGTGATCCCATGTTCCACGTAAAGTACCAACATAATATCAGTGTATGGAGCCGACGTTGTGCTACAGCATGAGGCTGGGTAAGGGTGCCTATATTTACCAAAACGAAACCAAACCGAACTACCGGAACGGAACAGACTATTAAAATGCAGGGAACGAGTTCAAACTTCGGCTGCCCTTTATAGGTTATTTATCACGAAAATTTACATATTTCTAGATTTAAGTATACTGAAAGAATACATAAAGAGGATCCTTTTACTAAAAACCGCATGAGAAAAATGCAATTTGTTCCAAAGTTATGCTCATTTATATCTGATACGTACCTATTTTCCCCCTTGAAGTTTGGTTGATTTAGACCCACAATGCAATATTTGGTGACATCATGGGGGATTTTAACTTCTTGAATTAACTTTAAAACTGCCATATTTTCTATTTCTATTATTTTATTATACAATTTTTTATGTCTACTGATGGCTGTGAATCTAATTAATAACTCTGGATATAAATCTGATTATCTGAACTTTCATTTCTAAATTAAAATGTTTATTTAAGTTTTAAATGAAATTTTGAACTGTTTAAAACAAACAGTTCATTTATAAATTATTTAGTTAAAGTTAGTAAAAATGCTTTTTGCATGTCTTATAAACACATTACCTACAACTGTATGCTATTTGATCTACATACAAACATGTAATCTAAAATTTAAATTATTTAAATATAATATTTGAATTTTAATTTATAGACCTCAGGTTTGAAATTAGAAGGATTTGTTTCTGAGTTTTGACTGAGGTCAATTTCATTGATATTATCAGGTGTCTAAAAATGATTATAAAACTACAGATATATTGATTGGTAACAGGTTCAAAGAGTTTGAAGTCAACTATGACATCACAGAATGCTTCATGACTATTTATTTCAATTAAGGGACGTCATCATGTGGAGACTTTCATATATTTGAAATTTCAAACTTCAAATTGCAATATCTCAGAAACTAATAAAGATAATTATGTCCTCCCACCCGAAAGGGAGGGGGACATATTGGTTTTGGTGCGGATCCTGTCGGCGTTGGCGTTGGCGTTGCCTCTTGTCTGCACTCTATCTCCTGAATGGATGGATGGATTTTGATTAAACTTACACAGATACACCATTGGGAGGGGGAAAAGTACTGATTAGATTTTGGTGACCTTGGTCTAATTTTCAAGGTCACAGTCCTCAAAACATTGTCGAATTTTAGGCCAAAAAAGCTTGTCTGCACTCTATCTCCTGAACCAATGGATGGATTTTGTTCAAACTTGGTACATAGTATAATTAGGATGGTCTCAAGAACTGATTAGATTTTGGTGACCTTGACCTAATTTTCAAGGTCACCACGGGACTAAAACTGTTAAAAATAAGCTTGTCTGCACTCTATCTCCTGAACCAATGGATGGATTTGGTTCAAACTTGGTACATAAAGTAAGTGGGATAGTCTCTAGAACTGATTAGATTTTGGTGACCTTGACCTAATTTTCAAGGTCACCACGGGACTTAGACTGTTAAAAATAAACTTGTCTGCGCTCTATCTCCTGACCCGATGGATGGATTTGGTTCAAACTTGGTACATAAGGTAAGTGGGAGAGTCTCTAGAATTGATGAGATTTTGGTGACCTTGACCTAATTTTCAAGGTCACCACGGGACTTAGATTGTTAAAAATAAGCTTGTCTGCACTCTATCTCCTGAACCAATGGGTGGTTTTGGTTCAGACTTGGTACATAAGATAAATGGGATGGTCTCAAGGACTGATTAGATTTTGGTGACCTTGATCCAATTTTCAAGGTCACCACGGGTCTTAGGCTGTTAAAATAAGCTTGCCTGTGCTCTTTCTCCTGAACCAATGGATGGATTTGGTTTAAACTTGGTACATAAGATAAGTGGGGTAGTCTCTAGAACTGATTAGATTTTGGTGACCTTGACCTAATTTTCAAGGTCACCAAGGGACTTAGACATATACAAAAGAAATGTCAAGATGCTCTGGACTTCAAACTGGTGGGGGGACATATGTTTTCCTCTGAAAACACTGTTCTAGTTTGATCCAGTTTTCATGTCCCCCGCCCGTCGAGGCTTGAAGAAATAGATGGGCTGCATGATGCTTCCACGCAGAGCTGAAACCGACCGCACACGAGTACTGGTAAACCACTTAGATGATCTAAGCCTGCCCAGGGAAATCCATGCTTATAAACCCTATTGGTTGCATTGGGCGACAGGACTTGAGATGTCATTTCATCTTAAATCGATTTTGCGCGGCCGAAATCATCGCCCTTACATCCGTCGCGATTTAGACAAACAATTTGTTCAGTCCGCATGAAGGCCTCCTAACTCATCAGTGCAACATCCCCGAGAACACAAAAATAAAACAACCACAGAGATGAAACAACGGTGAGGACTCGACAGCAAGAAACCACTGAAATGCTGGAGGAAAAGAAAACCAACAGTTAGACTCCGATTGGCCCGACCAGAGACTGAGCATCAGGCACCAACCAAAATTACCTAAAATTAAATTCTCTCTAATTCTCAGTAAGCCTTTACGCTGGAACCGTCAAAGAATCTGAGGCCTGACCCACCTGCGTGCAAGTTAAGAGGGAAGCAAAGTTGCCAACCGTGATTGGGTAACTACCATGCATACAGTCTGTCGTATAATATCTATGTTGTAACCGATCTTTTTATATCCAAGAATGATTTTACGAAATCGGGTGCTGAAGTCATTGCAATTATATATTTTTCTGAATTTATATACTACATGTATGTCACCATAAAATTCGGGTTCAGATAGACCTTGTTGCAGAAGAGATTTAAGTCCAACATTGAATTTTGAAATTAAATCGGAATGGCGTCTATAAAATTTTGAAAAGGCTTTGCGTAGTTTATGATACGATAACCCTGATTAAGAAGTTTAGCAGTTAACAATTTATCACGAGTGTTGAAGTCAGTTACATGACTAGACAGTAGACACTCTGATAAATCGAATTAATTGTGAATTATAAAAGCCATAGGATGCCGCACAGACTTCACCATCCAAGAAAAGAAAAATTACAATCTCAAAATCAAAATCATCGCGTTTATCATAATTTTTGCAGGAAACAAACCCATCTACAATAGATAGATGTAGATCCAAAAACGGGGCATCGGTATCAGAAGAATTTGCTTTATTTAACTGAAGTTGTTGGTGGGGTGAGGGTGGGGGGGATCTGACTGATCAAACCATCGGAATAGGTATTGTCAATTTGTCAATATGTATTAAATCATCCAAACATCTACAAGTCGAGCTAAAGGCTTCAATAATTTCAGATTGGTATTCAGCGGAAAGAGACACCATGAAGTCGCTTTTATTCAAAACAAGAACATATCAGCCATAAGGGGTGCACAATTCGTACCCATCGGAATACCCACAGCTTGTCTAAATGGCTTAGTACCAAAACTTATGTACATAGTGTCAGGTAGAAAGGTGAGAGCTTCACACACTTTCTGACTTGACCATAAAGTATAATTTTTATGCTCTTAGAAGTGAAAAAAAAAAAACAAACAAAACATTTCTTACATTACATGCAAGATGGAGGGAGTCTTCCCTATGAAATGTCCATTCAATTAAATCATTAAGTATTTTCTTTTATTAGATTATGATAAAGTGTAGTGTAAAAGGTGGAAAATATCATAAGTAGACAGACTTGAAGCACGAAAACGTCTGGATTTCAATTTAATTAAAACTTCATTAGAATTTAAAAAAAAAAAAAAAAAAAAAAAAAAAAAAAACAGATTTCTCCCTGATCCTTCAAAGACTTTGTCGCAATATTTAATCACATGTTAACCACATTGTTAGCGGCCTTGTCTGTATTACATTAGGTCCAAGGCACAACTTATCTAACATGTCAAATAGGACGTATTTCAAAGTACTTCCATGTTGAAATACACATAAGCTTCTTGCCGAACAATGGCCTCCGCCCATCGGATTCGGGGCTTGAAGAAATATATGGGCTGCATGATGCTTCCACGCAGAGCTGAAACCGACCCGCAAACGAGTACTGGTAAACCGCTTAGAGGATCTAAGCCTGCCCAGGCAAAGCAGTGCGAGTCGGCCCGTCCATGCTTATAAACCCTGTTGGTTTCATTGGGCGGCAGGGCTTGAGATGTCATTTCATCTCAATGTCGGGTAAAAGTCCCACAAAATTGGAAGCAACGTCTCCAAAATGACCTTTACAGTGTTGAAGGGGACGTTTATAAACCTCAAATCAAACAAATCTTGCCGAACAACTGCAGTGCCTTCAGGGCTAAATGATTAACTGTTTGCGTTGTTTTTGAAAGAAGAAGCGAATTGTAGATTATACTATAGTGACGTCAGAATTTGACTAGAGCCAATGACGTCACTAACGCAGCTCCGCAAAAACGTCAATTGAGGTTCGAAATAGGTAAAATCGCCGAAGAATGTGTTCAAATTAAGGGATATATAGTAAATAAATGGTTAGTGGTTTTAGCTCACCTGTAATGTAGTGACAATTTGACAAAGTGAGGTTTTATGATAACTTTTCGTCCGTCGTGCGTAAACAATTTCTTCAAACGACATCTCCTCCTAAACCACTGATCGGATTTTGACCAAATTTTTATAGGAATGATCCTTTATATATAATAGGTGGTCCCCTTTCGAAGTCAGTACCGGCCCCGATAGCTCAGTTGGTAGAGTGTCCGCTCCGGGGAACGGGAGGTCACGGGTTCGGTACCGGGCCGCGACATACCAAAGTCGTTAAGAATGGTACTAGCTGCTCCTTGCTTGGCACTCAGATAAATTTACGGGGTAGAGCTAGGACTGGTCGACCCAGTGTCAGGATAATGTGACTGGGTGTGGTATCATGTAATGTGTCTGGGACATGATACTTCAGTGAGGCAGCACTATATAAGTGAGCACTGAGCTCCCTGTCGCAACCAGACACCGTCGAGATATGACTGAAAAATTGTTGATAGCGACGTTAAACCCGAATTCACACCCCCCCCCCCCCTCACACACACACACACACACATCACACACACACATAGTTGTTCAAATGGTTCCGGTCCATTACACATCAAGGTACTTAAAAAATCTTCTCCTCTGAAACAGCAAGGCCCATACCATCGATATTTGGTGTGTAGCTTCATCTAGTAGACCTCTACCAAGATGGTTCAAATTATAACCCTGGGGCCAAAAATGCCCCCGCCCAGGGGTCCTTTGGTTTTACATTTACTTATATACGGAAAACTTCTTGTCTGAAACCAGAAGGTGTTTGATATTTGGTATGGAGCTTCGTCTTATGGATCTCAATCAAGATTGTTCAAATTATAGCCCTGTGACCAAAAATGCCCCCGCCCCGGCCCCTTTGGTTTTACATAGACTTATATAGAAAAAAATCTTTGAAATAAATCTTCTCTGAAACCGCAAGGCTCAAGTCTTTGATATTTGGTGTGAAGCTTCATCTAGTGGACATCTATCAAGACTGTTCAAATTATAGCCCTGGGGCCAAAAATGTCCCTGCCCCGGGGCCCTTTGGTTTTACATTGACTTATAGGAAAAATCTTAAAAAATCTTCTCCTCTGAAACCGCAGGGCCCAGGTATTTGATATTTGGTGTGTAGCTTCATCTAGTGGCCATCTACCAAGATTATTCAAATTATAGCCTTAGGGCCCTTAGGTTTTACATTGACTTATATAGGGGAAACCTTTAAAATCTTCTCGTCTGAAACCAGAAGGCCCAGGTGTTTGGTATGGAGCTTCATCTTGTGGACTTCTTTCAAGATTGTTCAAAATATAGCCCTGGGGCCAAAAATGCCCCTGCCCTGGGGCCCTTTGGATTTACATTGACTTATATATGGAAGACCTTTAAAAATCTGAAACCAGAAGGCTCTTTTCCTTGATATTTGGCATGAAGCTTTGTCTAGTGGACCTTGACAAAGATTGTTCAAATTATAGCCATGGGACCCAAAATGGCCCTGCCCCGGAACCCACAGGTTTTATTAAGACTTATATAAGGAAAACCTTTAAAACTCTTCTTGTTTGAAACCAGAAGGCTCCTGTCTTTGATATTTGATATGAAGCTTCTCCTTTTAGACCTCCCTCAAGATAATGCAAATTATAGTCCTGGGGCCAATATTAATCGCCCTCCTCGGGGCCCACTTGTTACACTATGGATCAGGTGAGCGACCCAGAGCCATCATGGCCCTCTTGTATAGTAAAACGGGGGTTTACGGGGATATAATTTATTTTTCTTATTTCTGCTCAGTACATAGATTGCGGATACTTATTAGAACCCCTCGGCGAGGCGGTTCTAATGAGTATAAACAATCTATGCGCTAAATGTTCGTGCTATATTACATTTTCTCATGACTGTAAAATTTTGATCTAGGCTAATTATTTGAAAGCATGCAGTAAATGGCTTGAGGTTGTGAAATTTGTATTGTTATAAGGCAAATAAATAAATAAATTGCTGCATCTTGTGTTTTTTTTTTTTTTTTTTTTTTTTTTTTTTCAAACAGAGTCATGTAACCGACATGGCAATGGAGAATAAGGATGCTTTTCTAAATCGCGACGGAAGTAAGGGTGAGGATTGTGTACCCCGTAAAATCGGTTAAAGCCCCCCCCCCCCCCCCCCCCCCCCCCCCAGTGGAATTCGTTTCACTGACCGTTCCAAGGCGGTTCTTCTGTCGTGGTTTATTTTTGTTATGGCTTGTCTTTGGGTGTGTATATCGCTTTAAATCGGCAAATTCACTGAACCATGAAATATAGGTCACAGTGACCTAGATACATGTATATTTTGAGGTCAGTCATGGGGTCACATGGAACTAATATCCCTCCAACAAATAGTCTTCAAGATAAGGCAAAATCACTGAACCATGAAATGTAGGTCACCATGACCTTCACCCTTTTACACTTGACCCAATATCACTTGGTTGGCTTATGTATAACCAATTGTGTCTATAACTTGTTAGCACAACGGAAAGGTACACGACAAATTACAAAGGTGTCCTAGATTTTGACCCCTTTTTGTTGGAAAGTAAATGTCCTTTTGGCTTTCCGCTAGTGATGTTTCCATTAGGGTCTGGTTGTTTCATGTTTGTGTTCCTTTCCCATGGTGTCTCTGATGGGAGCTGTGGGTTAATTGTAACGGTTCCTGATCATTGCCTTCACTTCTGTTTTAGCTCACCTGTCATGTAGTGACGAGGTGAGCTTTTGGGATCACTTTTCGTTGCGTGCGTAAACAATTTAATCAAACGACTTCTCCTCCTAAACCACTGATCGGATTTTGACCAAACTTCAAATGGTTCCGGTCAGCTGCACATCAAGGACACGGGAGCCAAAAATAGATTTTTTTAATGAAAACTTAAAAAAAAATCTCCTCTGAAACCGCAAGGCCCATGCTTTTTTATATTTGGTGTGTAGCTTCATCTAGTGGACCTCTACCAAGTTTGTTCAAATTAAAGCCCTGGGGCCAAAAAATGCCCCCGCCCCGGGGACCTTTGATTTTACATATACCTATATAGGGAAAACTTTTAAAAATCTTCTTGTCTGAAACCAGAAGGCTCAGGTGTTTGATATTTGGTATGAAGCTTTGTCTTGTGGACCTTTATCAAGATTGTTCAAATTATAGCCCTGGGGCCAAAAATGCCCCCGTCCCGGTTTGGTTTTACATAGACTTATACCGGCCCCGATAGCTCAGTTGGTAGAGTGTCCGCTCCGGGGAACGGGAGGTCTGGGGTTCGACCCCGGGCCGCGACATACCAAAGTCGTTAAAAATGGTACTAGCTGCTCCTCGTTTGGCACTCAGATTTACGGGGTAGAGCTAGGACTGGTCGATCCAGTGTCAGGATAATGTGACTGGGTGTGGTATCATGTAATGTGTCTGGGACATGATACTTCAGTGAGGCAGCACTATAAATGTGAGCATTGAGCTCCCTGTCGCAACCAGACACCGTCGTGATATGACTGAAAAATTGTTGAAAGCGACGTTAAACCCGAATTCACACACACACACACACACACACACATAGACTTATATAGGGAAAACCTTTAAAAATCTTCCCGTCTGAAACCAGAAGGCTCAGGTGTTTGATATATGGTATGAAGTTTCGTCTTGTGGAACTCTATCAAGATTGTTCAAATTATAGCCCTGGGGCCAACAATGCCCCCACCCCGGGGCCCTTTGGTTTAACATTGACGTATGTAGGAAAATCTCAAAAAATCTTCTCCTAGGACCCCGCCCATTGGGGCTTGAATAAATATATGGGCTGCATGATGCTTCCACGCAGAGCTGAAATCAACCCGCATACAAGAACTGTTAAACCCCTTAGAGGATCTAAGCCTGCCCAGGCAAAGCGGTGCGAGTTGGCCCGTCCGTGCTTATAAACCCTATTGGTGTCATTGAGCGACAGGGTTTGAGATGTCAGTTCATCTCAATGTCGGGTAAAAGTCCCACAAATTGGAAGCAACGTCTCCAAAATGACCTTTACAGTGTTGACGGGGACGTTAAACCTCAAATCAAAAAATAAAACAAATCCTCTGAAACCGCAAGGCCCAGGTATTTGGTATTTGGTGTGTAGCTTCTTCTAGTGGACCTATCAAGATTGTTCAAATTATAGCTCTGAGGCCAACAATGCCGCCCGCCCAAGTGCCCTTTGTTTTTAGCTCACCTGAGCCGAAGGCTCCTGGGGAGCTTTTGTGATCGTTCACCGTCTGTCGTCGTCGTCGTCGTCCGTATGTCCGTCCACAATTTCTTTAAACGGCATCTCCTCCTAAACCAATCAACAGATTTTGACCAAATTTGGCAGAAATGATTTTCTGGTCGTCCTCTCTCAAAATTATTCAAACAGTTCCATTCCATGCAGAACTCTGGTTGCCGCCAACCAAAAAGGGGAAAATTAGAAGAAAAAATAAAAATAAAAATCTTCTTGTCTGAAACCAGAAGGCCCAGGTCTTTGATATTTGGTATGAAGCTTCAGCTAGTGAACCTCAACTAAAATCGTTCAAATTGTAGCCCTAGGGCCAAAAATAACCCCATCCCCCTCCCCTCGCCGGCTCCAGAGCCTACTGGTTTTATAGGCTTATATAGGGAAAACCTTTAAAAAGCTCCCTTGTCTGAAACCAGAAGGCCAAGGTCTTTGATATTCTTTATGAAGCTTCATCTAGTGGACCTCTAATTATAGTCATGGAGTTAAAAATGCCCCCGCACCAGGGCTTACTGGATTTACATTGGCTTATATAGGGAACACCTTTAAAGATCTTGTCTGAAACCAGAAGTCCCAGGTCTTTTATATTTGTTATAAATCTGCATCTGGTGGACCTCTACCAAGATTGTTCAAATTAAAACCCTGGGGTCGAAAATGGCCCGGCGCTGAGGCCCACTAGATTTTCATAGGCTTATATAGGGAAAACCTTCAAACATCTTCTTGTCTGAAACCAGAAGGCCCAGGTCTTAGATATTTGGTAGGAAGCTTCATCTAGTGCAGGGAAAAATGCTCCAGCACCAGGGCCCTAGTGGATTTATATAGGCTAATATAATATAGGGAAAACATTTGAAAATCTTCTTGTCTGAAACCAGAAGCCCAGGTCTTTGATATTTGGTATGAAGCTTCATCTAGTGGACCGCTACCAAGATTGATCAAATTATAGCTCTAGGGGCAAAAATGCCCCCCGCACCACGGCTCCCTGGTTTTATGGGAAAACCTTAAAAATTCTTCTTGTCTGAAACCAGAAGACCCAGGTCTTTGATATTTGGTATGAAACTTCTTCGAGTGGACCTCTACCAAGATTGTTCAAATAATAGCCCTGGGGCCAAAAATGCCCCTGCACCAGGGCCTACTGGTTTACATAGGCTTATATAGGGAAAACCTTGAAAGATCTTGTATGAAACCAGAAGGTCCAGGTCTTTGATATTTTTTATGAAGGTTCATCTAGTGGACCTCTACCAAGATTGTTCAAATTATAGCCCTGCCCCAGAAATGGCCCGGGGCAGGGCCCACTGGTTTTACATAGGGTTATATAGGGAAAACCTTTAAAAATCTTCTTGTCTGAAACCAGAAGGCCCAGGTCTTTTATATTTGGTATAAATCTGCATCTAGTGGACCTCTACCAAGATTGTTCAAATTAAAGCCCTGGGGTGGAAAATGGCCCGGCGCCGAGGCCCACTAGTTTTTCAT
The DNA here is from genome assembly GCA_963580285.1 of Lucinisca nassula. NCBI lineage: Eukaryota > Metazoa > Mollusca > Bivalvia > Lucinida > Lucinidae > Lucinisca > Lucinisca nassula. The sequence goes on along the minus strand of OY757014.1, from coordinate 112,588,468 downwards.
AGGCTTATAGGGGAAAACCTTTTAAAATCTTCTTGTCTGAAACCAGAAGGCCCAGGTCTTAGATATTTGGTATGAAGCTTCATCTTATGGACCTCTAGCAAGATTTTATTCAAATTATAGCCCTGGGGCCAAAAATGGCTCCGTCCCAGGACCAATTGTCTTTACATAGGCTTACAAAGGGAAAACCTTTGAAAATCTTCTTGAAACCAGAAGGCCTAGGTCTTTGATATTTGGTATAGTACGAACAATTTGACCTGAGACTGACCTTTATGCAAGGAATAAATTAGTCAATGCTATCGCCTGATACGTCGGCCTCCGTAAACTTCTCGTGAGTTGTCGGCATCACGTGAATAGCGGTCCATTTACCGACCTCTATGTATTGTACGAGGGTTGTTCTCGGAGTTCGCGGAATGTGGCTGTTATTCATTTATTTATAAAGATTTAAGGCTGAAAGTCTCTGATAAGAGAATCCGACCTATTTCTTATTCAGCTGCAACGTAAAAATATTATTTCTCCTAATAATATTTGAATCGTATGTTTCTATGGCAACGACGGGCTGCGTAGGCGGCGCACGCCAAAATAAGTAAAAAATACGCAGCGGTAGATATAACTTAGCTTTATCATTATGACGCTACCAAAATTGGCGCACATCTACATGGTAATAACATGACGTCTTGACGTCATTTTCCCAAAATTTGACATTATTACCATCACTTGTTTATCTGGAAAACTGGATATTTCTCTACTTGGATTCGAACTGTTGAAACATCCACCGTACATACCCGACCTCACCATGATGAGTTTTCCCAGAAGTTAAGAAAATGTTACGCGGAAAACACTGTGATACCTCATTTGACTTAAAGATTGAGACTCAGAAAATTATAGCAAATTACAGCAGTGACTGGTATAGTGACATTTATCAAAAGTGGGTTTATAGGCACAGGAAATGTGTGGCCACGCATGGCGAATATGTCGAGAAAGTGAACCGCGAACTGAAGTTTGACGTCGCCACGTAATGTTGACGTCGTTTGTCACTTTGGCGTGCTCCGGTCAGCAGTTAGTGGTATGTTTAAGAGATTTCTTAAAAATAAAATTTTCAATATACATGCAAGATATCGTAGCATTTAGCTACCGTGGAATGACAGATTCCATAAATGAAATCGATTTTCGCAATACAGCTTATCCATAAAAGTTATAGACTAATTCCGCGAACTTCGAGAACACCCCTCGTATAACAATATCGCCATCTTCGGAAAACGACGAAGATAAATATATGCAGTCAGTCGGGTGTAAAATTATGTTAATACAGTTCACTAGTCTCGTGTCAATTTGTTCGAACTATATGAAGCTTCATCTAGTGGACCTCTGCTATGATTGTTCAAATTATAACCCGGGGACCAAAAATGGCCCCGCCCCGGGGCCAAATGGTTTGACCCAGACTTAACTTCACTACAGCTGGTGTGTGGGAATGTGTGGCGGCGGTGGAGCGTCTCCCTGCCCTACATGATAGTGTAGGTTGTGTTTTCTTGTCCTTTGGGATCATTGATTCCATTGTGGAAGTTTGAGAATATCTGAGGGTCACTGATGAGGCCTAATTGGCCTAGAAAACATGTACACTCCATGTTTTTCACTTCTGTGGTGTATTCCTTGCTTCCAAAGGATAACCCTTTTATAGAACATATTTATATAGTGGACCTCTACCTGGAGTGTTCAAATTATAGACATTTGGCCAAAATTACCCTGCCCCGGGACTCACATGTAAATCTCTTAGCTCAGGTGAGCGATATAGGACCATCATGGTCCTCTTGTAAAAATATTATCGGTGAGACTTAGACAGATTTATAGAGGTGAGCCCCTATGAAATTGTCGCGGCGAACCGTTTATATTTTATTTTCAAAGGCATTAATCGTGTATTTAGTTTATACCGCAATCCAAAAATCAAGGGGTTTGGCAATATTTCAGCAAATTTTATAAAAGAAAAAAAGAGTTTAAAAGACTGGAGAGTCTGAGAGAGTTTGGCATGTTAAACGAAATATAGTTCCGTGGGGCGCACACGTAACAGAACGTGACGTCAAAGAGTGCAACGTTTCTGACGTCACCGCACCACAGAGACGTCAGAAACATGTTTCACATTCTGCATGAAAATCTACAAATGATTAGTTTATTTAAGGGGAATGGGTACACCTTCAAGGGAGGAAACTCCTGCAAAAGTACTTTTGTATCCCATGTCAATATGGGTCAACTCTTAAAGGAAAGAATTTGCCCCTGAGGAGCAAATTCTTTTCTTTAAGAGTAGACCCCTTTTTCAGTGGGACTGGCTTATAGAAAGCGAACAGGAAGTCCCGAAAGTTGTCTCCCTTTGAAAAATGGCGGAAAAATCTGCCAGATGTTCCCATTCCCCCTAAGCCGCAAGTTTAGAAGTCATTTTCGAGCAACAGCAGTAGTGCCCAATTAGTCCAATGGACCATTCAAACCAGGATTGCCCGTGAAGGTAAGAATTTAGCTGAAATTTCTGAAAATTTATTTAAATAAATTAAAATAGCAAATATAATAACTTGCAGTTCGGGTGTTTATCCGGATATAAAGAGTTGCATGTTATTGTTTACAACCTGGGTCGGGTTTGATTCGCCGACTTCCAAGTCTTACGGGATATCCAGAGGGCCCTCGATAAATCGAGTAACTTTGGGCAGAAAGAATCTTCCGGAATAAGAATAGAGGAAGAATTTTCTTAACCCTTGTCCTGCTGAATATTTATATATGCCACACCCACTACTGATTATCAACCAATCAGATTACTTGATGCAAATTATTGCAACAAATTCACAATCTGAATGGTAAACAATGTAGATCCTGATCAGATGGCTTCGTCAGAAGCCATCTGATCTGGATCAACATTGTTTCAAAGATAAGGCATATCCGGGATTAGCAGGACAAGGGTGAAAACATTCTTAATGCATTTAATAAATAGTAACAAACTGTATTTTGCTAAAATATATGTACATACGAATGTAAGGATTCAGTGTACCTACTTGTGCAAAACAGTCTTGCGAAGTTATTTGGGCCGAAACTATTAATAGTGAATAACACAATTATTATAGCAGATGGTTTATTCTAATAGAGAAAATTGCTTTTTAGCTCACCTAAGGCCGAAGGCTCCAGGGGAGCTTATAGTATAGTGGGTCCTCCGTCGTCCGTCCGTCCACACTTTTGAGCAGCTATATCTCTGCAGCCTGCAGGTTGATCTCAATCATTTCTCATCTGTAGCATGCCTCTGGTGGGGCATTGATGACATAAGCCTATTTTCGAAATCGCATGAAAACTTTGGTTGCTATGGCAATCACAAGGTCCCATAAACTTTCAATGGGAAAATGCTTGTCATCACCGTAGCGCCTTCAGTTTTGATCGGATCTTTTTGAAACTTATATGTAAGGTGGCTGGGGATAAAATCTCGGATGAGTTCGAAAACCGGCCAAGTTGGCCGATTTGTTATAGAGTTACGTCCCTTTGATTGCTGAAAAAGCCGATTTTTAACTCACCTTGGCCGAAGGCTCCAGGGGAGCTCATAGTATAGTGGGTCCTCCGTCGTCCGTCCGTCGTCCGTCCACACTTTTGAGCAGCTACATCTCTGCAATCTGCAGGCTGATCCCAATCATATCTCATCTGTAGCATGTCTCGGGTGGGGCGGCATTGATGACATAAACTTTTTTTCGAAATCGCTAAAAAAAAACTGGTTGCTATGGCTATCACAAAGTCCCATAGTCTTACAATGGGATCTTTCTGAAACTTATATGTAAGGTGGCTGGGGATAAAAACTCGGATGAGTTCGAAAACCAGCCAAGTCGGCCCATTTATCATAGAGTTACGCCCTTTGATTGCTGAAAATGCCGATTTTTAGCTCACCAGAGCCGAAGGCTCCGGGGGAGCTTATAGGATAGGCAGTTGTCCGGCGTCGTCGTCGTCGTCGTTGTCGTCGTCGTCTGACGTCAACACTTTCAAACATCTTCTTCTCTGAAGCCACTGGACCGATTCAGCCCAAATTTCATCTGTAGCATCCTTGGGCTGGGGGATTGAAAGTTTGTGTTTTTTATGAAAATTGGCCCATTAGTTTGGTTGCTATAGCAACTTAGAGCTCCCATAGACTTATAATGGGGAAAATTGAAAAATGGCATTTACTGCCAAGCCACTGCAGATATTTTGACAAAACTTTCATAGAAATATTCCTTAGGCAATCTACTATCTGCCATATGATTTTAGGCCTACTGCTCATTTGTATTGGTTGCCATGGAAACCAAAATGAAAAAATAGAAAAAAAAAATACTTAAAAAATCATCTCCTCAGAAACCGTATACTCTATGAGGCTGAAAGTTTATGGAAATATACACCTTATTTGCCTTTACAGGTTTTGTGTTTTTTATGAAATTCGGCTCTTTAGTATGGTTGCTATGGCAACTTAGATTTTCCATAGACTTATAATGGGGAAAATTGAAAAATGGCATTAACTACAAAGCCTTTGCAGATATTTTGACAAAACTTTCATAGAAATGTTCCTTTAGTAAACTTCTCTCAGCCATATGCTGTTATGTCAACCTGGGGGTCCAGTAGGTTGTGCCGGGGCCATGCCCCGCCCCCAGTACTTCATAAAATGACTTATATCTCAGAAACCTTACAGATCCCCACCCCTAAACCATATATATTCTTGCTCCTATTGATAAGACGCATTCAGTGACACCAACCTGGAGGTCCTCCGGGATGTGCCGAGGCCATGCCCCACCCCCTCCACTTCATAAAAGGCCCAATATCTCGGAAACCATTCAGATCCCCACCCCTGAACCCTATATACTCTTGTTCCTTATGATAAGACGCATTCAGTGACATCAAACTGGGGGTCCCCCGGGATGCGCCGGGGCCATGTCCCGCCCCTCCATTTCATAAAAGGCCCAATATCTCGGAAACCTTACAGATCCCCACCCCTAAACCATATATATTCTTGCTCCTTATGATAAGACGCATTCATTGACCCCAAATTGGGGGTCTTCCGGGGTGCGCCGGAGCCATGCCCCACCCCTTCACTTCACAAAAGGCCATATATCTCAGAAACTGTTCATATCCCCACCCCTAAACCATATATGTTCTTGTTCATTATGATGAGACACATTCAGTGACACCAACCTGGGGGTCCCCAGGGATGTGCTGGGGCCATGCCCCACCCCCTCCATTTCATAATATCACAATATCTCGGAAACCTTACAGATCCCTACCCCTAAACCATATATATTCTTGTACCTTATGATAAGACACTTTCATTGACACCAACCTGGGGGTCTCCCTGGGCCTTGCCCCACCCCTGCACTTCACAAAAGGCCTTATATCTCAGAAACTGTTCAGAGCCCCACCCCTAAACCATATATATTCATCTTCTTTATGATAAGGCACATTCATTGACACCAGCTTGTGAGTCCCCGGGGCATGCCCGGGCCTTGCTCCACCGCTTGACTTCATTAAAAGCCACATATCTCAGAAATAGTTCAGATCCCCACCCCTAAACCATATATATTCTTGTTCCTTATGATAAGACTCATTCAGTCACACCAACTTGGGGGTCTCTTTGTGCTGAGGCAATGTGCCCCGCCCTTCCACTTCATAAAAGGCCATATATTTCAGAAACCATTAAATCCCCACCCCATATTCATATATGTTCTTGTTCCTTATTATTAGCACACCTACTGTAGGTGTGTCCGCAGGGGCCAGTCCTCTCCTTTCCACTTCATGAAAGGATATCTTGGAAACCGTTCAGATTCCCACCCCTAAACCATATATATACTTGGTCCTTATGATGAGATACATTTAGGGATAACAATCTTGGGCTTTCCTGGGAACGACAGGGCATGCTCCAACCCCTCCACTTATATCTCCAGCCATGCAGATCCCCACTGCTAAACCATATATATTCTTGTTCTTTGTGATAAGACACATTTAGTGATACCAACCAGGGCTCCATTGGGTCCATGCCCCACCCCCTCTACTTCATAAAAGGCCTAATGTTTCATATACTGAGTCCACAGGGATGCTCATTTGGATATGGGGGTTCATTTGGCAGATTAAAATGATATCATGTTAAAATACATGGCTGCAATTTGGCAGTGCCCACCTGAGCTCTGGTGAGCATAGTGGCCCATGGGCCTCTTGTTGACCTTGTCATCATCGTAGCCCCTTCAGTTTTGATCGGATCTTTCTGAAACTTATATGTAAGGTGGCTGGGGATAAAATCTCGGATGAGTTCGAAAACCGACCCAGTCGGCCCATTTATCGTAGAGTAACGTCCCTTTGATTGCTGAAAATGCTGATTTTTGACCTTGTCATCATTGAGCCCTTTCAGTTTTGATCGAATCTTTCTGAAACTTATATGTAAAGTGGCTGAGGATAAAATCTTGGATGAGTTCGAAAACCAGCCAAGTTGGTCCATTTATCACAGAGTAATGTCCCTTTGATTGCTGAAAATGCAGATTTTTGACCTTGTCATCACTGTAGCCCTTTCAGTTTTGATCGGATCTTTCTGAAACTTATATGTAAGGTGGCTGGGGATAAAACCTCGGACGAGTTCGAAAACCGGCCAAGTCGCCCCATTTACTATATAGTTATGTCCCTTTGATTGCTGAAAATGTTGATTTTTTACCTTGTCATCACCGTAGCCCCTTCAGTTTTGATCGGATCTTTCTGAAACTTATATGTAAGGTGACTGGGGACAAAACCTAGGATGAGTACGAATACCGGCCAAATTGGCCCATTTATCATAGATTTACGTCCCTTTGATTGCTGAAAATGCCGTTTTGACCTTGTCATCACCATAGCCCCTTCAGTTTTGATCGGATCTTTCTGAAACTTATATGTAAGATGGCTGGGAATAAAATCTTGGACGTGTTCGAAAACAGGCCAAGTCAGCCAATTTATCATAGAGTAATGTCCCTTTGATGGCTGAAAATGTTGATTTTTTACCTTGTCATCACCGTTGCCCCTTCAGTTTTGTTCGGATTTTTCTGAAACTTATATGTAAGGTGGCTGGGGATGAAACCTCGGATGAGTTTTGAAAACTGGCCAAGTTGGCTCATTTATTTTAGAGTAACATCCCTTTGATTGCTAAAAATGCTAAATTTTGACCTTGTCCTCACCGTAGCCCCTTCAGTTTTGATCGGATCTTTCTGAAACTTTATGTAAGGTGGTTGGGAATTAAACCTTGGATGAGTTTGAATACTGGCCAAGTCGGCACATTTGTCATAGAGTTACGTGCCTTTGATTGCTTAAAAATGACTATTTTCGACCTTGTTAGCACTGCTCCCCTTCAGTTTTGATCGGATCTTCATGAAACTTACAAACAAATAAGTCAGACAGAAAAGCTCGGAGGAGTTTGAAAACTCGTGAGGTTTGCCTATTTGTCACAGAGTAACATCCCTTTGATTGCAGCAGTTAATTGCTTATTTTTGAACTTGTCATCACCATAGCCCCATCAGTTTATATCGGATCTTCTTAGCAAGTCAGGAATAAAAGCTTGAATGAGTTTGAAAACTGGTAAGGTCAGCCTATTTATCATAGTTACATTCTACTTGATTTGCAGAAATTGCTTACCCTGTCATCACAATGTCCTTCCATTAATCCTTCAGTAAAGGTTGGCACTTCCTGTAACTTTGAATCTGTCAGCTCAGGTGAGCGATACATGACCAAGCTCAGCTTGGTCCTCTTGTTGACCTTGTCATCACCGTAGCCCCCTTCAGTTTTGATCGGATCTTTCTGAAACTTGTATGTAAGGTGGCTAGGGATAAAACCTCCGATGGGTTCGAAAACCAGCCAAGTCGGCCCATTTATCATAGAGTAACGTCTCTTTGATTGCTGAAAATGCCGATTTTTGACCTTGTCATCACCGTAGCCCTTTCAGTTTTGATCGGAACTTTCTGAAACTTTTATGTAAGGTGGCTGGGGATAAAACCTCGGATGAGTTCGAATACCGGCCAAGTCGACCAATTTATCATAGAGTTACCTCCCTTTGATTGCTGAAAATGCTGATTCTTTACCTTGTCATCAACGTAGCCCCTTCAGTTTTGATCGGATCTTTCTGAAACTTATATGTAAGGTGGCTTGGGATAAAATCTTGGATGAGTTAAAAAACCGGCCAAGTCGGCCCATTTTTCATAGAGTTATGTCCCTTTGATTGCTGAAAATGTCAATTTTTGACCTTGTCATCACCGTAGCCCCTTAAGTTTTGATCGGATTTTTCTGAAAAGTATGTGTAAGGTTGCTGGGGATTAAACCTCGGATGAGTTCGAAAACCGGTCAAGTTGGCCCATTTATCATAGAGTTACATCCCTTTGATTGCTGAAAATGCCAAATTATGACCTTGTAATCACCGTAGCCCCTTCAGTTTTGATCGGATCTTTCTGAAACTTACATGTTAGTTGGCTAGGAATAAAACCTAACACGAGTTCGAATACCGGCCAAGTCGGCACATTTATCATAGAGTTACGTGCCTTTGATTGCTGAAAATGCCTATTTTCGACCTTGTCATCACTGCTGCCCCTTCAGTTTTGAATGGATCTTCATTAAACTTACAGACAAGGAAGTCAGACAGAAAAGCTTGGGGGAGTTTGAAAACTCTAGAGGTCTGCCTATTTATCATAGAGTAACAGCCCTTTTATTGCAGCAGTTAACGGCTTATTTTTGACCTTGTCATCACCATAGCCTCTTCAGTTTATATCAGATCTTTCTGAAAGTTACATATAAGCAAGTCAGGAATAAAAGCTTGAATGGGGTTGAAAACCGGTGAGGTCAGCTAATTTTTCATAGGTTACATTCTACAGTAAAACCTGTCTTAGTGGCCACCTCTATTAAGCAAGCAACCTCTATTAAGCAAGCAAAACAGGAAAATGCATTAAAATTCACCTGTGTTAAGCAAGCACCTGTCTTAAGCAAGCACTTTTTGAATATCCCATAGGTGGTTGCTTAATACAGGTTGGGCTGTACTTGATTGCAGAAAATGCTTACCATGTCATCACCTTGTCCTCCAATACATCCTTCAGTAAAGGTTGGCACTTCCTTAATCTTTGAATCTGTTAGCTCAGGTGAGCGATACAGGACCAGCTTGGTCCTCTTGTTTCTCTTTTGCATTTGAATTAAATGTCTCAAGATTCTCTTCAACGCTTTATTATAAAACTGTAATGCATTCGGCGACTTTTCTGCTCCTTTCCGCCATATTGAATCACGTGATAGCAGGTTTGGAAGAGCGTTCCGGGCGATCTTCGGCACCACTTGATTTTAAATTCTCTTCTTCAGAAGATTCTGGAGGTCGAATCAAGCGCGACCCTGAAAAGTATGTCACGTCACTAGAAACCATTTATAGGTCACTACCGATTATAGCGTGCAGTTATTCGGTCCCCTTTATGAGGTTACTAGAACTAGAATGTCTGAATGCGGTACAAAACCACGGGCCCGGTTTTAACCAGTAGTTTTAACCGGTTATAACCGGGCTGGTCAATACTCCCAAAAGTGGTCAATACTGGTTTGAGTGTTCGATTGTAACTGCACGACCCGCAGAAAAAGCGACCGACAGAAGTCGGTTGATTTTCTAAGAGTGCCCTAAAATCAACGTGTCATTCTGTCATTCTGTCAGTCTGTCAGTCTGTCTGTCCGTCCGTAACCCGTTTGTGAAAATTGGTGATAGTGACTTAACTGCTTGGAATATTTAAACAATTTTGGCATGCTGATAGATATCAATGAGATCTAACCAATGAACTTGCGAAATATTACATTCCATTTAGTATAGCCTCGCCGAGGCGAAAAATGTGAAAATTTTCGAACTGCTTCTCCTCGGAAACCGTTGGGCCGATTGAAGTCAAATTTCATATGGAGCCTCTATGGGATGGGGGAAACAAAAATTTGCTCATGGGGTCCAGGTCACATGACCAAAATGGCCGCCAAGCCATATATGGTCTGTCTGTCTGTCCGTCCGTAACCCGTTTGTAAAAATTGGTGATAGTGACTTAACCGCTTGGAATATTTAAACAATTTTTGTCATACTGATAGATATATCAATGTGATCTAACCAATGAACTTGCGAAATATTACATTCCATTTAGTATAGCCTCGCCGAGGCGAAAAATGTGAAAAATTTTCGAACTGCTTCTCCTCGGACCCGTTTGGCCGATTGAAGTCAACTTTCATATGGAGCCTCTATGGGATGGGGGAAACAAAAATTTGCTCATGGGGTCCAGGTCACATGACCAAAATGGCCGCCAAGCCATATATGGTCTGTCTGTCTGTCCGTCCGTAACCCGTTTGTGAAAATTGGTGATAGTGACTTAACCACTTGGAATATTTAAACAATTTTTGGCATGCTGATAGATATCAATGAGATCTAACCTATGAACTTGCGAAATATTACATTCCATTTAGTATAGCCTCGCCGAGGCGAAAAATGTGAAAATTATCGAACTGCTTCTCCTCGGAAACCGTCGGGCCGATTGAAGTCAAATTTCATATGGAGCCTCTATGGGATGGGGGAAACAAAAATTTGCTCATGGGGTCCAGGTCACATGACCAAAATGGCCGCCAAGCCATATATGGTAAAAACCCTTCAAAAATAGTCTTCTCCAGAACCACTGGGCAGATTTCCACGAAACTTGATAAATAGCATCTGGGACGTAGGCCCATCATAAATTGCTAAAATGGTGACCATGGGTTGACCTTGACCTTCTTTGTGCCTAGGTCAAACTTTGACACATATGCTTTTGTATTGGAAAAGTGAGAATGCATTTTATCCTGCAAACGATCCAGAATACAGTACTAAAGTATAAGATATATTTTTGCTCCTTAAGATAATGCGCATTTATTGGGGGGGGGGGGGGGGGGGGGGAACCGTTTTAGGTCCAGGTCACATGACCAAAATGGCCGCAATACCCATATATGGTAACACTCATAAAGCTAAAAGCATCCGGCGGGTCGTGCACTTCAGCTGAAGCACTCGTTTTCAAGTTATTTATGTTTTTGTGATAGACTGGTATCTTTGGAAAGGTTTTGGTGCGTTTATTTAAAAGTGAAAAGAGATAACTTTTTAGGGCCCGGTGGTAGTGTGGATGCCCTATAGTAATCACCCTGTCAGTCCGTCACTCAATCCGTGTGTTTGTCCCAACCTTAACCGAAAAACTTAACCTCGGTCATAGCTCCTACATTTATTGATGGGTTTTTATCTAACTTCACACAAATGTTGGGTATGATGATATCTCAAGCGAGTTCGACTTCAGGGTCCGAGGGTCAAGGTCACTGTGGCTATTTTAAGAAAACTGTCATAACTCTAGCACCTACATTTATTGATGGATTTTAAGATAACTTCACACAAATTTGGGGTATTATCATTACTCGGGCGAGTTTGACTTTCAGGGTCCGGGGCTCAGGGTCAAGGTCACTGGCTATTTTTAGAAAAACATTGTCATTGATCTAGCGCCTACATTTATTGATGGATTTTAATTTAATTTCACACAAATGTTGCGTATGATAATATCTCGAGCGAGTCCGACTCTTAGTTCTGGCTCATTGTCAAGGTCACTTTGGCTGCTTTTAGAAAAAACATTGTCATTGCTCTAACGCCTACATTTATTGATTGATTTTAACATAACGTCAAACGAACGATAATATCTTGAGCGAGTCCAACTTTAATGGTCCTGGACTCAAGGTCAAGGTCACTGTGGCTATTTTTAATGGCATCGCACTAACGCCTACATTTATTGATGGATTTTGATGACTTCACACAAATGTCACAGTATGGGAGCGGAAGTGAACGGCCATTTGCGATTGAACAGCACTTGCGATTTGTACAGTGGACGATCAGTCACTTGCGATATAACATTATCACGTGGTATCTCAAATATGTAAACACAGAAGCCATTTGCGTGAGGTTTTGGTCATTACTTTTATTTGTGTAAGTTGTCAATATATTTGTCACTTTACTGATAATAATTTCGTTGGTATCATTGATCCTATCGGTGGACTTAATGATGGTGATCAGTTGACATGTGTTTCTCTGTTGCTGGCATACGTAACTAAAAGTGGTTTAAATGACGGATGAATATTTAGAGGCCACTTCTTTTAGTTTCTCTGACATCTTTAATAAACTATAAAGCCTACTGACAAAAAGGATGTTTACACTGATGTAAAATACGGCAGCTAAATCCTAACTTGTACTCCCATCACTTTTGATCATCTGAACGGTCACTTGACATTGGATTGAACGATCCCTTGCGATCTGTAATAATTGGAGTTGAACAGTCACTTGCAAAATTGATCATTGAAATTGAACAGTCACTTGCGATGGTGATTTCACAAATAACATTTTTGTGATTTAGGGTCATTCTAAGAAGTCTGATCAGATACTGACATCAAATAACCAAAACACTTCCTTCTATTTCCATTGCAGAAAAGGGTTCAGGACATTGCTACTGTTCCATCAGCATGGTGCGGAACACTTTTCACTTCTGCATTTTCAAGTGATAACACACGCTTGAATTTGATTTGAGGTGCTACGGCCCATTCAACACTATTCAGGTCATCTTGCAGACTTCGCTTCACATGTTGTGGCTTTTAACCGACACTGAGATGAAATGACATCTCAGCCTATACCACCCAAACAAACCAATATGGTTTATATGCAGGGACGGACCGACTCGCACCACTTTGCCAGGGCAGGCGACGACCTTCTGAGCGGTTTACCAGTACTCATGTGCGATCGGTTTCATCTCTGCCTGGAAGTACAGTGCATCCCAGTCTCCGATGGATATAGGCTAAAGACCCGATTACATCTTTTCTTTGACATATTTCAGTAACGTTTAATTACTTTTAACATAACTCACAAAGCATTAAAATTTACTTCATTCATTATGTGAATTGCAAAAATTAGCTTACAAGTTTTCTGTTATCGGACTCGGATATTTTTTTTTTCAATCAATATGGTGTGCAAGTTATTCCTTGGCCTGCGTTTTCGCCGGATTTAAACCCAATCGAGCACCTTTGTGACCAGCTCGGAAAACGTGTGTACAGCCGACATCATCCGCAAATCAACCGTCAGCAGCTTGCCATGGCGGTACATGAAGAATGGGACAACATCACACAAGACCAGATACAGCGTTTAATTGGAAGCATGGGGCATCGATGCCAAGCAACACTTGATGGTATGGTGGACATACCCGGTATTACGAAATGTGTTTTTTTTTTAATTTTTTGGTGTGTGGACTTATTCGAATCTCCAATGAAATGCACTCTGTAGTGAGTCTGTGGATAAGTGAGTGATATTCATTTGACGTGATCAAATGCTGCAAATATTGTGAATCGATTAAAATTTGAGGGGTTGCATTTTCATTGAATCCGAGTGTATCTCAAAGGGTATTAGATATATGGTGACACAAGGCGGCCATACTGTTATCTTTGAAGGAAAGATAACTAAAATACAACAATACCAAGAGTTGTGTTTCTTTCTCATGACATGCCTTCTAAATCTTGTTTTCAATTGTGCCAAGTTCCATTAGTATAGCTCAAAGATTATTGGAGTTACGGCCACTATAATGTTATATTGTTAAGGGGGATAACTCCAAAAAAAGTGCACTCAGAGTTGTAATTCATGCGCATGACAAGCCCGCTTAAAGGTGCATTATTGAGCTACCGGATCTCAATTTTTTTTTCTGGTTTTTATCTTCAATGCATACTCATTTGTCATGTGTACACTTTTGGAGCCAAATACAGCTTCAGAACTTTGTGAAAATAGTCGTTTTCATTCGTGTTTAGCCTTCGCTCTGAACATGTGTTCGGAATTTCTGTTCTAAAAATAAATCTGTCACTTTACACATACATGGCGACAGTATCGTCTCTGAGTGTCGTTACTTATGGCATGGCATTCAGCGTCATATTTTTTCCGGTTCAGGCATGGCCTAAGCAAACAAGGCCAATCATGAACGTCGCATAACGTCATATATGGGGATTCTATTTTTGTCACGAACTAAAAATAGATCTAACTAGTGTTCGAAACCTAGTTGGGGAATCCCTCTCAAACTCGTTTACCTGTCATCATATTTGTTCGCATTTTTGCATAAAATGCATTCATTTGTATTGTTTTAAAGAAAAATACCGGCTATATGTATTTTATTTTTGGAAGCATTTTTTCCAGAAAGCTCAATAATGCACCTTTAACCTCATGTATATCTGTACCAAGTGGCATCGCGGCCCCCGCCCATCGGGGCTTGAAGAAATATATGACCCGCATGATGCTTCCACGCAAAGCTGAATCCGACCCGCACACGATTACTGGTAAACCGCTTAGAGAATATAAGCCTGCCCAGGCAAAGCTTGAGATGTCATTTCAGCTCAATGTCGGGTAAAAGTCCCACAAAATTGGAAGCAACGTCTCCAAAATGACCTATACAGTGTTGATGGGGACGTTAAACATCAAATCAAACAAACGAAAACCAAGTGACATCAATATGTCGCCTAGGTATTTGAGATATGGTGATCACAAGGTAGAGATTCTACTTTATTGGAAGGGGACATAACTAAAAAAATCATGGCAACCAGAGTTGTGGTTCTTATGCATGACACGCCGGGTCAGCCTTGTGAACAATTGGGCCAGGTACCATCAATATATCTCAAAGGATATTGGAGTTATGGCCATCACAATGTAGTCATTTTATTGTAATGGAAAGGGGGGTAACTCAAAAAGCCATGGCACCCAGAGGTGTTGTTCTTGCGGATGACACGCCGTCTCAGCCTAGTGAACAATTGTCATAGGTACCATCAATATGTCTCAAATGAGGAATTATGGCCATCACAAAGTTGTCATTCTATTTTATTGGAAGGGGAACTAATTCAAAAACTGGCAAATAGAGTTGTGGCACTTGCGCATGGCACACCGTCTCATTGTTGTGAACAATCAATGAATCTCAAAGGGTTTTTGAGAAATGGCCATCACAAGGTTTCGTCTACGGAAGGACGGACGAACGGACGGACGCCAGGCTGATCGCTATATACCCCGAACCTATTCGGTCTGGGTATAATAAAAAGACCGTTTGGTCATTGGAACAGCCTACAAGTGGCGCCAGCAACAGAATGATGAGCTAACGCCGGAGATGCCAAGGTTAGCGTGCATTTTGCCGGTACTCTGGCCTTTGTAAAGACCACCTGGTCAGATATTCTAACTAGCACTGGCTATGGGACACGGTTTACAGGTCGAAACTGACCACCTTCGCAGCCTGCTATTTTTCTGCCGCTTATCGAAATTTCTTTAACTTACTGACCACTTTCCTTTTATTGCACCGTGCCTGAGACGAGAGTGGTACTTTGGTCCCAATGTATAACTCCTTGCCAAAGCCTTTTAGAAAGTGGGACAACTAATCCTGGACATATTCTAGGGGTAGCCCATATGTGCTTATAGCGCCCGGATACCTTAACAAGAGGCCCATGGGCCACTATGCTCACCAGAGCTCAGGGGGCACTGCCGACTGGCAGCAAAGTATTTTAATTAACCATGGAAGCCCTGCGCCCAAGGATGCTACAGATAAAATTTGGACCCAATCAGCCTAGTGGCTTCAGAGGTCTGATGTAGCTTGAATATGTTGTTGTAGGACAACAAATGACAACTGACAATTTCCCATCTGTGGCAACCAATAGGCCTAAAAGAACATTATTAAAGCAACATTTCTATGTAAGTTTGACAAAATATCTTGAAAGGCATAAATGTCATTTTTCAATTTCCCCCATTATAAGTCAATGGAAACTCTTAACTTGCCATGGCAAACAAACCAAAGAGCCAAATTTCATAAACCGGAGCTCAGATGGGCATTACCCAATGGCAGACATGTATTTTAACATGGTATGATTTTAATCTATCAATTATAAAGTCTCCCCATTCCCAAATGAGCACTCATGTGGACTGTATCTGAAATATTAGGTGTTTTATATAGTAGAGAGGGTGGGGCATGAACCCAATGGAGCCCTGGTTGGTGCCGCTAAATGTGTCTTATAAAAAAGAACAGAGACATATATGGTTTAGCGGTGGGATATGTATGGCTCCTGAGATGTAAGGCCTTTTAAGCAGTGGAGGGATTCGGGCATGGTGGATTCCAGAAAAGCCCAAGATTGTTGCAACCTAATGCTGAACAGTTTCTGAGATATGAGGCCCTTTTATGAAGTGGATGAGAGAGAAATGGCCCCTGCAGACCCCACAAGATGGGTTGACTGAATGTGTCTAATAACAATGAACAAGAATATATGTGATTATGTGGTGGGGATTTGAATAGTTTCTGAGATATATGGCCTATTATGAAGTGGGGTCTTATCATAAGGAACAAGAATATATATGGTTAAGGGGTGGGGATCTGACCAGTTTCTGAGTTATATGGCTTTTAATGAAGTAAAGGGGTGGTGCATGGCCCGTGGCACCACAGGGTGGGGGTGGGGGGGACCCCATGCTTGTGTCACTGATTGCATCTTATCATAAGGAACAAGAATATATATGGCTTAGGGGTAGGGCTAACAGTTTCTCAGATATATGGTCTTTTGTGAAGTTGAAGAATGGACCATGGCCCGGGCGAGCCCTGGGGGAACCCTATGTTGGTGCCACTGAAAGTGTCTTATCACAAGGAACAAGAATATAAATGGTTTAGGGGTGGGGATCGGTAAGGTTTCTGGAATATTTGGCCTTTTATGAAGTGGGGGGGGGGGTGGGGCATGACCCCGGCACGTCCAGGGGGACCCTCAGCTTGGTATCGCTGAGTGTGTCTTATCATAAGGAACAAGAATATATATGGTTTAGGGGTGGAGATCTGAATGGTTTCTGAGATAAATGGCATTTTATGAAGTGGAGGGGGTGGGGCATGTCCCCGGCACATCTGGGGGACCCCTAGGTTGGTGTCACTTAATGCTTCTTATCATAAGGAACAAGAATATATATGGTTTAGGCGTGAGGATATGTAAGGTTTTGGAATATTAGGCCTTTTATGAAGTTTTGTTTGTTTGTTTGATTTGAGGTTTAACGTCCCCGTCAACACTGTAAAGGTCATTTCGGGGACGTTGCTTCCAATTTTGTTGGACTTTTACCCGACATTGAGATGAAATGACATCTCAAGCCCTGCAGCCCAATGAAACCAATAGGGTTTATTAGCATGGACAGTCCGCTTCGCACCGCGGTTCCTGATCCGGCTTAGATCCTCTTAATGGTTTACCAGTACTAGTGTGCGGGCCGGATTCATCTCTGCATGGAAGCATCATGCAGCCCATATATTTCTTCAAGCCCCTATGGGCGGGGGCCAACCTTTTATGACATGGAGGGGGTTGGGCATGTCCCCGGCACATCCCGGGTGTCCCCCAGGTTGGTGTCACTTAATGCAACTTATCATAAGGAACAAAAATATATTTCATTTAGGGGTTTGGATCTGTTAGGTTTATGGAATATTGGGCCTGTTGTGAAATGGAGGGGTTGGGCATGGCCCAGGCACATCCTGGGGGGACCCCCAGGTTGGTGTCACTGAGTGCATCTTATCATAAGAGACAATAATATATACACTTTACTGGTGGGGATCTGAATGGTTTCTGAGATAAATGGCATTTTATGAAGTGGAGGGGGTGGGGCATGTCCCCGGCACATCCAGGGGGATTCCCAGGTTGGTGTCACTTAATGCACCTTATCAAAAGGGACAAGAATATATATGGTTTAGGGGTGGGGATCTGTAAGGTTTCTGAGATATAAGGCATTTTATGAAGTACTGGGGGCGGGGAATGGCCCAGGCACAACCTACTGGACCCCCAGGTTGACATAAAAGCATATTGCTAAGAGAAGTTTACTATAGGAACATTTCTATGAAAGTTTTGTCAAAATATCTGCAAAGGCTTTGTAGTTAATGCAGTTCTTCAATTTTCCCCATTATAAGTCTATGGAAAATCTAAGTTGCCATAGCAACCACACTGAACAGCCGAATTTCATAAAAAACACAAAACCTGTAAAGGCAAATATGGTGAATATTTTCATAAACTCTCAGCGTCATAGAGCATACGGTTTCTGAGAAGATGATTTTTTAAGTATTTTTTTTTCTTTTTTTTTCAATTTGGTTTCCATGGCAACCAATACAAATGAGCAGTAGGCCTAAAATCATATGGTAGATAGTAGATTGCCTAAGGAATATTTCTATTAAAGTTTTGTCAAAATATCTGCAGTGGCTTGGCAGTAAATGCCATTTTTCAATTTTCCCCATTATAAGTCTATGGAAAATCTAAGTTGCCATAGCAACCAAACTAAAGAGCTGAATTTCATAAAAAACACAAAACCTGTAAAGGCAAATATGGTGAATATTTTCATAAACTCTCAGCCTCATAGAGCATACGGTTTCTGAGGAGATGATTTTTTAAGTATTTTTTTTTCTATTTTTTTTCAATTTGGTTTCCATGGCAACCAATACAAATGAGCAGTAGGCCTAAAATCATATGGCAGATAGTAGATAGCCTAAGGAATATTTCTATGAAAGTTTTGTCAAAATATCTGCAGCGGCTTGGCAGTAAATGCCATTTTTCAATTTTCCCTATTATAAGTCTATGGAAACTCTAAGTTGCCATAGCAACCAAACTAATGAGCCGAATTTCATAAAAAAACACAAACTTTCAATCCCCCAACCCAAGGATGCTACAGATGAAATTTGGGCCCAATCGGCCTAGCGGCTTCAGAGGAGATGTCGTTTAAAAGTGTTGACGTCACCAGACGCAGACGACGACGCAGACGACGACGCAGACGACGGACAACTGCCTATCCTATAAGCTCCCCCGGAGCCTTCGGCTCTGGTGGGCTAAAAACCTGTCAACGTCAACGTGGGTGACTAATGGCTGTACTTCCGTGTTAAACCCTACGTCTATATTGTCTACTCACATGGGCGCCTAATGACTAGTACTTGAGTCCATCAGTCACAGGAACGTCGTCTAGAAGACGTTTTCTTGCGTATACCAACAATTAAGTAATCTATGCTGTCTGGTCTCCGTGGGCTTGTGAATAAGAGCACTGACTCTTAATTATTAGGTCTATCAAATCTATAGTTCGAAGCTCGCTCGGGTTATATGTGAAATTCCAGTTAGCAACGGAAGGCCATATGACTTTTCTTCGGGTACCCTGGTTTTCTTGTAAGGGCCGTTAAAGAGCAAAACAAATAAATAAATAAAAATAAACAGCAGTGTGTGTGCGCACGTGCGCGTGTGTGCTCTTTGTTTGTTTGTTTGTATTGGAGTTTAATGGTCCCGTCAACACTGTTTCAGGTCATTTTTGACCTGGCCAGTTTACCTATCCACACTTTTACTGAGGAGGCTTATAGAGGCTTAGGAGGCCTTCTTGCGGACTGAACAAATTATTTGTCTAAATCGCGACGGAAGTAAGGGCGAAGATTGTGGACACGTAAAATCGATTTAAGCCCCCCAGTGGAAATCTTCCACTGACCGTTCCAAGGCGATTCTGTGGCGATTTATTAATTTATGCTGTTTGTTTCTTACTGTGTGTATCACTTTTGTCTTTTTATTTTGGATGGCCATATGACCATTTTGTGGGAAAGTAACTATCCTTATGGCCTTCCTTTGTTTAGGTTTCCATTATGGTCTTGTCGCTTAATTTTTGTATTTCTTTCCCTTTGGTGTCTTTTATGGGTGGAGTAAGTTAATTGTATCAATTCCTGATCTTTGTTTTACTTCTACTTTTTATACGTAAGCGGTTAACCAGAACAGTGCACATTCTTTCGCCAGAAACTGACAACTGCCCTCCTTGAATCAGCGGAAGGGAGATTGAATGGTTGATTTGAGGTTTAACGTCCCCGTCAACACTGTAAATGTCATTTTGGAGACGTTGCTTCCGATTTTGTGGGACTTTTACCCGACACTGAGATGAAATGACAGCTCAAGCCCTGTCGCCCAATGAAACAAATAGGGTTTATTAGCATGGACGGTCCGCCTCGTACCGCGGTTCCTGGATAGGTTTAGATCCTCTAAGCGTTTTACCAGTACTAGTGTGCGGGCCGGATTCAGGTCTGCGTGGAAGCATCATGCAGCCCATATAATTCTGCAAGCCCCTATGGGCGGGGGCTAGCGGAAGGGAGAGAATGTCCGTAGAAAAGACATCATGATCCATCTCCACGAAAGAATGTTATCGAACCCGCGTCCTCCCGATCACCAGTCAGACGCGCATCTGTATTTTACCTTTTTGCCAGCAAAGAGGAGATACTGTAATACGTCAGTACACTCAGTATGAGTGAGTAGCATGGAGATGGGGAATACAGGTACGATTAAGCGAATGTTTGTTTTTGTTTGATTTGATGTTTAACGTCCCCATCAACACTATGTAGGTCATTTTGGAGACGTTGCTTCCCATTTTGTGGGACTTTTACCCGACACTGAGAAGAAATGATATCTCAAGCCCTGTCACCCAGTAAAACCAATATGGTTTACAAGCATGGACGGTTCGACCCGCATCGCATTGCCTGTGCAGGCTTAGATCCTCCAAGCTGTTTAACAGTACTCGTGTGAAGGCCGGATTCAGCTTTGGTTGAAAGCATCATGCATCTTAAGCGAATAACTTTCTAACAAGTGACCGTTCAATCTGATCGCAGTTGACCTGTACAATCCGAATACTTGCAAAAGCAAGTGATCTGAACGGTTTCTTTTTTCTTCTGTGTCATACTTTTAACAGTCCTTCGATCTTATTTGCATTTTTGAAGATGTCTTTGATTTCTATTCAATCAGTGATACTATTGGAAGACTTAAATGCTAAATAACAAAAGAAATGCTTACTGGCTCGCGTTTTATGCGTATTTACAGTTGTGTCAACCGGTTATAGCATAACGATAAACAAAGTGATCAACAATCTAGCTCTTCTCATGCCATCCAAAAAATAGCATGTTTCTGCGGCTAGAATATGATAAAAACATCCATGTTACCATCAAGACATATATATTGCACATAAGCGTTATGTTCGCGGAACAAAAATGAAATTCCTTACCGTGTCAGCGAAAATATCATACCGCAAGTGACTGATCGTCCACTGTACAAATCGCAAGTGCTGTTCAATCGCAAATGACCGTTCACTTCCGCTCCCATACTGTGAATGTTGCGTATGATAATTTCTCTAGCGAGTTTGACTTTCAGGGTCCTTGCCTCAAGGTCAAGGTCACTGTGGCTAATTTTAGAAAAAAAATGTCATCACTCTAACACGTACATTTATTGACGTATTTTAATTTTACATCCCACAAATGTTGCGTTTGATAATAAATCGAGCAAGTTCAACTTTCAGGGTCCTAGGCTGAAGGTCAAGGTCACTGTTGCTTTTTATAGAAAAAAAAAAAAACTGCCATCACTCTTGGACTAGCGCCTGCATTTATGGATGGCTTTTAATGTAACACAGATGCTATGCTAGGCTCAAGGTCAAGATCGCTGTGGCTATTTGATTTATGAGTTGTACTGCGCGAGGGGATTTGTACGAGGCCGTGTTGGCTATTTGTATAGACATATACCATCCCTCTTACAGCTTTATGTGGGACCCTTTCTGACGTGGTCAGCGAACTAGTTTGTCCTGCAGTTTGGCCTTCATATTGATAGTCAACTTCTCAGCAGAGAACCACCGATGTCTTTTCAGCTGGGAGATTGGTGCCCAGGTCGCAGAATCTCTATCGTGTGTCACCTCATTGGGGCTGGTCATTGACTTCTGTAAGTGTTGGTGGTGTAGGTGTAGTCGATTCGGCTGTTTCATCATGAGATCTTTTAACAGGTGTTGATTTGTTTGTAATCAGCCCTGGACAGTTTTCACAGTGTAACACTAACTTTAGTCTCCAGACCTTAGCAATGACTTCTGCATTACAATCCAGGCACTTTACATTAGTCTTTTATTCCATCATCAAGACTAGCCAGGGCCTTTCGGCTTCATTTTGACACAGTAACTAAATTATGAAACTTTTAGGAGATTATTAACTTAGTTTTAGTTCGATTGCGGTGAAAGCTTCAAGCAGCTTATTGAATCGCTCTCGAACACTCATTCCGGGTGTTTTCACGCGCGCGAGAGAGAGGCAGTGGCTTTTACACCACTGCTACCCATTTACACCTGGGTGGAGTTGGGCAGTGTCATTACGTGTCTTGCCCAAGAACACACCTCGATACCGGTGGATTCGAACGCACAACCTCTCGATCATAAGTCGAACGCGTTAACCACTTTTCTGATAACAGAACGTAACAGAATGACCACACTTTCACATTGGCGTTGTTACCACTGTCCTTTTAAGTAATCTCATAAACTGGCCACACCTTCTTCAGTCTGAAATTTTCACAGTTTGGTTAAGTTACAGTTACTTCTTTGACACTTGCTGTCATGTTGGTTGGTACCTGATTCTCTGTCTCTGGTCGGGCCCATTGGAGTCTAACTGTTGGTTTTCTTTTGCTCCAGCATTTCAGGAGTCATCGCCGTTGTTTCATCTCTGTGGTTGTTTGATTTTTGTTTGTTTCTTTGATTTGAGGTTTAACGTCCCCGTCAACACTGTATAGGTCATTTTGGAGACGTTGTTTCCAATTTTGTGAGACTTTTACCTGACATTGAGATAAAATGACACCTCAAGCTATGTCGCCGCATGAAACCAATAGGGTTTATACGCATGGACCGCTTTGCCCGGGCAGGCTTAGATCTTCTAAGCGGTTTGCCAGTATTTGTGTGCGGTCGGGCCGAAGTTTGATTTTTGTGTTCTCGGAAATGTTGAACGGATGAGTTAGGAAGCATGCGGACTGAACAAATTATTTGTCTAAATCGCGACGGAAGTAAGGGCGAGGACTGCGGCCGCATAAAATCGATTTAATACCACCCCCACCCCGACCCCAGTGAAATACATTTCACTGACCGTTCCAAGGCGATTCATCTATCG
Organism: Lucinisca nassula; assembly: GCA_963580285.1. Classification (NCBI taxonomy): domain Eukaryota; kingdom Metazoa; phylum Mollusca; class Bivalvia; order Lucinida; family Lucinidae; genus Lucinisca; species Lucinisca nassula. Next base: position 112,565,525 of record OY757014.1, on the reverse strand, counting down.
CGGTTTATTTTTGTTATAGTTCGTCTTTTGAATGTGTGTTTTGTTTTGGATAGCCAAAGGATCATTTTGTGGTTTTGGCTTTCCGCTATTGATGTTTCCATTAGGGTCTACAGGTATTAGTGTATTTATTTATTTATTTTTATTCATTTATTTTTATTTAGCTCGCCTTTGGGATCACTTTTTTGTCCGTCGTGCGTGTGTGCGTGTGAAAACTTTTTCATCACTCTCCTCCTAAACCACTGATCAAAACTGATCGGATTTTGACCAGACTTCACAGGAATGATCGTGGCCCCCTTTCAAAGTTGTTCAAATGGTCCCGGTCCATTGCAGATCTAGGTCACAAGAGCTAAAAATAGATTTTTTTCTGAAAACTTAAAAATCTTCTTCGCTGAAACCGCATGGTCCAGGTCTTTGATATTTGGTATGAAGCTTCATCTAGTGGACCTCTACCAAGATTGTTCAAATTATAGACCTGGGGCAAAAAATGTCCCCGCCCAAGGGTCCTTTGGTTTTACATAGGCTTATATAGGGAAAATCTTTTAAAATCTTCTTCTCTGAAACCACAAGGCCACGGTCTTTGATATATGGTATGAAACTTTATCTAGTGGACCTCTATCAAGATTATAGCCCTAGGGCCAAAAATACCCCCAGCCCGGGGCCCTTTGGTTTTACACAGGCTTCGTTATGTAGGGAAAATCTTTAAAATTTTTCTCTGAAACCGCCAGGCCCGGGTATTTTATATTTGATATGGTGCTTCATCTAGTGGACCTCTGCCAAGATTGTTCAAATTATAGCCATTTGGCCAAAAATGCCCCCGCCCTGGGGCCCTTTGCTTTTACATAGGCTTTCATAGGGAAAATCTTTAAAAATCTTCTTCTCTGAAACCGCAAGTCCCAGGACTTTGATATATGGTATGAAGCTTCTGTTCATCTAAAGGACCTCTATGAAGGTTGTTCAAGTTATAGCCATAGGGTTAAAAATCCCCCCCCCCCCCCCCCCCCCCGCCATGGAGCCCTTTGGTTTCACATATACTTATAAGGGAAAATCTTTAAACATCTTGTCTAAAACCAGACGGCTCAGGTCTTTGATATATGGTATGAAGCTTCGTCTAGTAGACCTCTGTCAAGATTGTTCAAATTATAGCCCTGGGGCCAAAAAAAAGCCCCCTTCCCAGGGGCCCACTGGTTTTACATTGACTTATTTAGGGAAATTCTTTATAAATCTTCTTGTCTGAAACCAGAAGGCTCAGGTCTTTGATATTTGGTATGATGCTTTGTCTAATGGGCCTAGACCAAGATTTATCAAATTATAGCCCTTAGGCCAAAAATGGCTCCACTGGTTTTACATAGACTAAATAGGGAAAACTTTTAAAAATCTTCTTGTCTGAAACCAGAAGGTTCAGGTCTTAGATATTTGGTATGAAGCTTTGTCTAGTCGACCCCTACCAAGAGTGTTCAAATAATAGCCCTGGGTCTAAAAACGGGCCCACTGGTTTTCATAATAGGGAAACCCTTTGAATATGTTCTTATCCAAAACCAGAAGGCCAGGGTCTTTGATATTTGGTATGAAGCTTCGTGTAGTGAACCTCTACCAAAATTGTAGCTGGCTGGCCATTAGAAAGATGGAGCATATATATACTGACTGTTGTACAAGTTTGGGTTTGTGGAATGTAACCAAGGAACAGTATGTGCTCCGTATATTCTTACCTGGCTCTATTAATAACCCTCAATGGCTCAAACTATACTTGTCTCCAATTCATGGTCGGTAATATTTGGTGGACCATAACCTCAAAATAATATGGGCATAACTCTGGCAATAAGTGGTGGACTGTAACCTTGAAATAATATGCGCTGCTCCACATCATAGTCTAACTATACGTAAAGTTTCAGCTTCATCAGGTGTAAAATGTAGGAGGGGTTATCCGGAAACAAAATGTTTAGAAAAATCTGTGAAAGGGGTATAACTCTGGTAATATTTGGCAGACCGTAACTTCAAAATAATATGCAATATATTCCATTTCATAGTCTTACTGTTTATAAAGTTTCAGCATCATCGAATGTAAAATGTAGGAGTTACCCGGAAACAATATGTTTACATAATTTTTCAAAGGGGCATAACTATATTATTATTTGGTGAACGGTGACCTCGAAACAATATGCGCTGCCCCACATCGTGATCTAACTATATGTGAAGTTTCAGCTTAATCGGAAGTAACATCGGGAAACGAAAAGTTTACAAAATATCAAAGGGACATATTGTGGACAGTAACCTTGAAACAATATTCGCTGCCCCACAACATGGTCTAACTATGTATGAAGTTTCAGCTTGATCGGATGTAAACTGTAAGAGGAGTCATCCAGAAACGAAAAGTTTACAAAAAAAATTCAAAGGGGCATAACTCTACCATTATTTTGTGAACTGTAACCCTCGAAACAATATGCGCTGCCCCACATCGTGGCCTAAGTTACGTATGAACTTTCAGTTTGATCGGATGTAAACTGTAGGCGTTATCCGGGAACGAAAAGTTTACAAAATATTGCAAAGGGGCTTACTCTATTAATATTTGGTGGACCGTAACCTCGATACAATTCGCCCTGTCCCACATCATGGTCTAACTATGTATGAAGTTTCAGTTTGATCGGATTAAACAGATTTCTTTTGTGACTGAAACTTTCACGGAATAAACTGCATGTGACTCCTAGAGAAGTAGCTAGGAGAGTCACATAAGCATCATTTCGTTAGGCCGGACGGACGCCACGGGGTATAACATAACATAATACGTCCCGTTTTTTCAAAAGGGCGTAAAATACTACAAAACATTTATATCATCTTCCAGAAATGTTATTCCAGTGTTTGAGTCGGTCTTTGACTGTGCGGGAAATTGGGCGTTCTCTCCCTTGCACTGATTTAAGAACTCCAGTTTGTTTACTGGGACGTGGGAAAAAAATAAAACTAGCGATCTCTCGATTACCGGACGGACGAACCCCTCAAACCCGGATCAATCCAATTTTTATCTGAAAATGAAATATTTCAAAGAAATTCCATAAATCGATTTTCCATTGACATAATTTATATGTACAGAGGAGAGAATATCGATTCTGTGGTATGAAAATAGTTCGTTAGACCTAGTCTCTATTTACCGTTGTAACAATACCGTGTCAAGTAGATCGAATCCTGAGGCAATATCGGTATCATTTCACGTGGTGTCAATCTCTGGCGCGTGCCGGTAATGGGACGATTTGATTGGCTGTTGTCGGCAGCTGGCGCTGCTACTGTATCCTCCCACTGAATATTGGGGAGTTCATGCAGTAAAGTTTTCGTCACTCATTCAAATTACACGCGTACTGATAGAGAGAAGCAGGATAGATTCATGTGTAATGATACGGTGCCAGTATTTGGCATTTCGGTGATAAACTGTCAAAATTCTTCCCGTTAATAATATACCGTTTGTGGCATATCAGAATCCATTTGCCCAGATGCAGGTGAGTAAACTATTTTTATTTTGACATAAATGTATAATAATGCGCATTATAGAATCTATATAAAGTTGTTTCATTCCAAGACAAAAAAAAAAAAAAAAAAAAAAAATTCTGCTTTTAATTTCGAGTTCAGACAGACGCCTGATGATTTATATATTGTCGTTTTTTACTGGGCTCTTTTTGGGACAACTCGGCGATAAACTAAAATACTTCTCGAAGTGTGAAATTGAAAAAATAGCAAAAAAAGGAGAACAAAACAAAAACAAAAAAAAAAAAAAAAAAAAACAAAGCATTTGGGATGATTTTAGCGGCGCGAGAACCGACTTTTCTTCCTTTTTTCATTGATCAGTACTTCGCACAATTTCTGATATAAATTAATTTCTTTGTGTGTATTATTTGTTCGGGACCTTGTAACAAAGAATCCCCCGTATCAACGACACACGCCAGCTGTCACTTAAATTGTATGCTTCACTTGGCGTTGTATTCAGATTTCAACATGTGTTGCAGTGTACTCATTCAGGTCTGAGTGAGAGAAAATGAAAGGAATTCAAAACAGTTGTATACATGTACAAAAAAAAAAAAATAAATAAAATAAATAAATAATAATAATGATAATAATTTTGGTTTTAATATTTTATTTTCCTTGTTTTCAGACTTTACTGAATTATTCAAAGGTACATTTAGTATGTTTATATTTTGTTGGTTTATTTTCAGTTAGTACAGTTCTATTTCTTTTCAGTACATGAGTTTATTGTAGTTTTATCAGAAAAAGATTTACTGTATCAGAAATATGACCCATTGGTAAATAAATAGCCACCTTTCATGCAGAGGAAAAATTATATTTGTAATTTATGTTTACACGCCAAATTATAAATTTACATTGTGGGTGCCCTGACGACCACGAAAACACGCCTATATAATTTTGACCCCCTTGAACTCTACTTTTATATAGTAAAACTGGGGTTTGCAGGGGTAAACCTTATTTTTCTTATTTCTGCATCAAAATATAGATTGTGGGTACTTGTTAGAACTACCTCCATGAGGCAGTTCTAACGAGTATCAAGGCAGTTCTAACGAGTACCCACAATCTATATTTTAGAGCAGAAATAAGAGAAACCATTGAGGCGGTTCTAACCAGTACCCATAATCTATATTTTGGAGCAGAAATATGAAAAATATCACAATTTTTCATCTTAAGATTTTCCTTTTCTGTGATAAAATTTACTATGTGTTTGTATAGGCATGTTTTCTTAATGTAATTCTTTTAGAGCAAAACAAGTCAGCATGAAAAACCCACTATTCAGGTTTATGAGAGAATTTGTGAATGTGATGGGAAAAGATTGGCATTTCTGTCCAAGTTCACAAGCAAACTTTTCACCAGTAGTGGTGCTTCAAGGCCCCAAAATTACAAGAAGCCAGGATTTTAAATGGTCACCTGTAAGTAATTAGAATGGCCAATTTTCTAGATCCCTTCAAACCAAATACACTCCAGCCTCTTTATAACACTATTCTTGGGGTCCAAAGCTTAAACTGTGTTAACCCTTATCTTGCTGTTCACGACAACCCCTATCTTTGCAAACAGTGTAGATCCAGATCTAAAGAAGCCATCTGATCTGGATCTACACAGTTTGGCATTCAGTTTATGAATTTGTAGCAATAAATTACATCAAGTAATTTGATTGGTTGATAGACAGAAATGGTTGTGGCTTAAATGAATATTCAGCAAGATAAGGGTTAATTAAACAATTTCCAATTTGAAAGGTGGGTGCAAAAGGGAGCTCCACCACTGCCAGTCTTAAAACAAGCTATGCTTTGCACAAACACACTTGAGAACTGTGTCAGTGTGTTTGGGGGCTTTTAACCCATAAGATGCCAATCACAACACTTGTTGTCTGCTTTGTCGTCTGCTGGGCTTAAAAAGTCATTTTTGCAGACGGTGTGGACTCCGATCAAGGAGCAGTCTGATCAGGGTCCACACGGATTGCCTGTATGCAAAACTGTGTTTCAATAAAATTTTGCAAGAAGATGCATCAGATAATAAATATTAACAGACCACATTTTCAGATGCATATTTTTTCATGTTATCTTAACCCTTGTCCTGCTGAGCCCGGATATGCCGTATTTTCCAAACAATGAAGATCCAGATCAGATGGCTTCTATCTGATCAGGATCTACATTGTTTGCCATTCAGATTGTGAATTTGTTGCAATAATTTGCATAAAGTAATCTAATTGGTTGATAATCAGTAGTGGGTGTGGCATATATGAATATTCAGCAGGACAAGGGTTAAGAAGTACAGTGAAACTATTCAGCTAAAATTTACCATTATCCTGCAGAAAACTACAATCCCTACGATTTCAAACAGCGTAGATACAGCTCAGATGACGAAGCCATCTGACCAGCATCTACATTGTTTGACATGCAATTTGTAAATTGAACTATTAAATAATATCAACTTATCAAGTACATGTAATTTGATTGGTTGATATTCAGAAATGGACGATCAAATTAATTTATTCAGTTAGATAATAGATTAACTTCTTTAAAAGTTTCACTCTTTCTTTTTTCTACACACAGTGCCCTCTTTTGAGAATGTTCAAAAGTAGTCAAAATATATAGGAATTTTAAATTTTATATGGCAAAGCTCAGCAAAGTCCAGTTCAAACTTAAACCCATATTGTTCCGGAAACCCCAAAACGGGTAGTTGGCAAACAGTACAGGCCCAGATCAGATGCCGCAGAGGGCCTACACTGTTTGCAAAATTTTCAGCCCATTTCCAAATAGTTTTTGAAGAAAACAGAACCTGACAGCCCTAAATGGGCCTCTAACTTTATATAAATTGAAAGATTCAAAGATTCCATTCGGTACAAAAAGGGTAAAGCAGAAGGTTTGTGGGCGCCTCAGGACTGGTAGAATCCTTTTGTGACCCTGGGCACCCCCCAACACACACTGTGACACAGTCACATGCACACACACAATTTGATTGACTTTTTCAAATATGAGGATTGAGCCAGAGCATGACAAAACGTGTATGACCAAGTACAGACTAAGATTAGCACAGTCTCAACAGTCTTTGCATATCACTCTTTGGATAGCTCAGAAGTTATGTATTTAACCCTTGTCCTGCTGGCTATTCATATATGCCACACCTACTACAGATTATCAACCAATCAGATTACCTGTAGCAAATTATTACAACAAATTCACAATCTGAATGACAATGTAGATCCTGATCAGATGGCTTCTGAATTCTTCAGAAGCCATCTGATTTGGATCTACATTGTTTCAAAAAAAAGGCATATCCGGGCTCAGCAGAACAAGGGTTAAAGTTTCTTGCAAGTCAGGTTCAGGTATTGTAGGTTTTGTCATAACCCAGCTTCATTAGTATTTAATCCATAAAATGCCAATCACAATAATTGTTGTCTGCCGGTTACTTTAAAAGTCATTGTTGCAAACCGTGTGGACGCAGATCAGACAAGGAGCAGTCTGATCTGTGTCCACACTGTTTGCCTGTATGCAACCTTTGGTATGCAAAAATATTTTTAAAAGTTTGCAAGAAGATTCAGCAGCTGACACAAACAGATGCAGTTTTTCTTGGCAACTTAAGAGTTCATGTGAGCTTAATGGGTCCATTTGGGCCTTCTTGTGTTTTGTTCATTTTTGTATCTTTTTCACTCTATAGACTCTCTATTATTATAATATATATGCTATTTTGCATGATGTACATCGTGACAGTTCTGAAAAAAGAATTATTTCTATTTGCAAAGTGTGTGTGTTTTTTTCAGTCATTTTATTACTGCCAATATTCTGTCGTCTTTTTGTTTCATGGCCATTTATATTGATTGGACAAAAACAAGAGTGCCCAAGAAAATTTGCTTCAAACTCTGAGATAACGACTAGAAAAGATTTCATAGTCAATCTGCACAAAAGTAGCAGTTGCTGACCTGGAAACCAGTGAGACAAACACTTGACTAAACGACTGAAGCAGGAATCCATGTACTATCCAGGGCCCTAGCAACTACTGAAGATGTCTGAACATAATATACAGACAGCCTTCTCTTCAGTCTGTCTTTCCTTGAAATTAGTCTGGTATTTTTGTGTAATTTACAAGTAGAAAAGCAACTTGTGTTTGTAGCATTAAACTGCCAGGAATATTTGCACATCTTGAGATTCCATCAAACTAGGAATCATATAGTATGTCTGTGGTATTTGGTGTTGAAAACCAATTGTACTACTGTACTTGAAAGACATACAAAATTGCATGCAATGTAAAGATCTGATCTTTTCATATTTCATGATGGTGGCAAGTGGTATTATGACCGGGTGGAAACGTGACCGTCCTTGGTTTTGTTTCCTGTCAACCTATTAACACACAAGGCCATAAGTTTATGAACACCACTTAACATTAAGAAAAATGCCAGAGGCTTGATTGCTCAGTCTGATAGAGATCATATCAATGGAAATGGATCTGCAGACTCCAGAGTATAAACTTTTTTATGCTCTGCTCATTTGAGCAAGACAACATAAATGAAAAAAAATCTAAAAGATGAACATAGGCACACATTGTCATTTAGAGGTACTGGAGGTCATTCTAAACGCTTTTTTATGCATGCAGAAAGGCCTGTATGGTGGCAAGTGGTATCATGACCGGGTGGAAACATGACCGTCCTTGGTTTTGTTTCCTGTCAACCTATTAACACACAAGGCCATAAGTTTATGAACACCACTTAATATTAAGAAAAATGCCAGAGGCTTGATTGCTCAGTCTGAAATGGGAATGCAGACTCCAGAGTATAAACTTTTTTTATGCTCTGCTCATTTGAGCAAGGCAAGATAAATGAAAAAAAAATCTAAGAATAAAAGATGAACATAGGCACACATTGTCATTTAGAGGTACTGGAGGTCATTCTAAACGCTTATTTATGCATGCAGAAAGGCCTGCAGAAAATATTGGGTTCCAAGCTGATACAAAAGACTCAGGAGTGGTTGATAGCCATGTTCCTTTTCTTTTTTCACAATAAATCAAAGTTAACTGCTCAATACTAAAGTATCATCAAAAGTTTGATGCAAATATTTTTCCTGAAGAAGTGGGGGTACGTGCAGCTTTGTAAAAGTTACAATTTTTCCAGCAAAAATACCAGTGTATGCTAGAACAGTTAACATTTTGACCATTAACCAGAGGCTCTCCTGAATTTATGGCACGCTGTTAATCTGAAATCAGTCTACAGTTTTAACCGGATTCTCCCAAAATTTTGCCTTGGTCTTATCAGAGGCAATTATCATTAAAATAACAGTTTCATGTGTCGGACTGCCATCTACCATCACAATTTATGCTAACCGCAGTTGATTATATCCAGATGCTGACTGGTGCTTTACAGAAAAAGTTCATCTGTGAATTTTTCTCTTTTAAACATCAGAGATGACATATTAATTTATTATTTTAATTTAATTTGTTTCAGTATAAAAAGTAACTGTTCATTTTGTCCAGTTTGAGATGGTGACTAAATTATTAGGGCCCCGCAAAGTGTTTGCGGGTGCCCTTCAGCATCAAATGAACAAGTCCATGAAATAAACACCCCCCTAAGCCCCACTTTAATAGAGAACACTGTTGTTTAGAGGGGTATACATTATTTTTTCTGCTCCAAGACATGGGTTGTGGGTACTCGTTAGAACCACCTCAATAATGTGGTTCTAACGAGCACCCACAACCCATGTTTGCAGGATAAATAAGAAAAATATCACGGATTTTCATGAGAAAAGTAGCCATTTCGGAGATGTGAAAAACTGCACTGTGTCACATGGGTGTGTTATCATAATGGTATTCACTCTGTCCGTCCATCCCTCCGACCCCATTTTTTGTTGTTGTTGTTTTGTTGTTGTTTTTTTTCCCTTAATAACTTGCAAACACTTGAACTTCAAACTGACAACAGCAATACACAATTTCATAGCAAATTATATTACTCTAGCTACAATATTGCTAGACTTATGGCCCTTTGCAAAATTCAAATTTTCAGCATTTTTATGCCCCGCCATTAAAAGTGGGTATTATGTTATAACCTCCGAAGTTTTGAGTGTCTGTACATCCGTCCGTCAGCGCCTCATAGTTTCATGTCCGCTCCATAACTCTGATACCGTTTGAGATATTTTCACGAAACTTCATTGATATGTAGAGCACTATCAGACGACGTGCAGAACACTGGAACGGTAACTCTGATTTTCCTACTTTTGGAGTTGATGCCCTTTGTACATTGAACATAGCCATATCTGTCATAGTTTCGTGTCCGCTCCATTACTTCGATACCGTTTGAGATATTTCCATGAAACTATACAGATATGTAGAGCACCATGAGACGACGTGCTGAACATATAACCTGTGACTTTGCTTTACCTACCTTTGGAGTTATTGCCCTTTGAACTTTGCATATACATGTACCTGCTGCTATGTGTTTCGTGTCCGCTTCAAAACTCTGAAACCATTCGAGATATTTTCATGAAACTTCACTGATATGTAAAGCATCATAAGACGACGTGCAGAACATATAAACCATAACACTGATTTTCCTACTTTTGGAGTTATTGCCCATTGAACATTGAACATAGCCATTTCGGTCATAGTTTTGTGTCCACTCTATAACTTCGATACCATTTGAGATATTTTCAGGAAATTTCACAGGTATGTAGTGTACCATGAGACGACGGGCAGAACATATGAGCCGTAACTCTGATTTTCCTACTTCTGGAGTTATTGCCCTTTGAACTTTGAACATAGCTGATGCTATCAGTTTTGTGTCCGCTACATTACTCTGATACCATTTGAGATGTTTTCACATAACTATACAGATATGAAGAGCACTATGAGATAAAGTGCAGAATGTATGAACCGTAACTCTAATTTTCCTACTTTTGTAGTTGTTACCCTTTGAACATTGAGCATAGCCATTTCTTTCATAGTTTGTGTCCGCTCAATAACTTCAATGCTGTGTGAGATATTTCCATGAATCTTCAAAGATATGTAGAGCAGAATTAAACGACGTGCAGAAGACATGAACCATTACTCTGATTTTCCTACTTTTGGAGTTATTGCCCCTTGAACATAAAACATAGCCATTTATATCATGTAGTCTGCTTGAAGCACTATATCTACTGAACCTAATGATTGATTTTGACCAAACCCGCATGTACATAAAAAAAATCCACTGGGTGAATATGAGGATCAGAAAATAAGAACAAAACAGTCTTATACATAAAAAGTATGTCCTGGTAATATTGTTTTATTTTGGATACTTTGTCGTTATGGTCATTTTCAGGGAAAACTCTGCACTTGTAATGTTTTCATTACACTGTCTCTCTTTCTTCTTGTTCTATAAAATGGTTATCCTTTTTGAAGCAATGATTACACCGCAGAAGTTAAATGTATGGCATGTACAAGTTTTTCTGGGCCAGACAAGCTAGTTTCGGTCAATAAGTCCTCATCAGTGACCTAAAACAGTTTCAAAATTCCACAATGAAATCAATGATCCCAAAGAACAAAAGAAAATATAAACTACATTTTGATGAAGGGCTGGGAGACTTTTTACGGCCGCCACACATTCCCTTTAAATTAGCTGGGAGTTAAATATGTCTGACAAAAGGGTTATCTTTCGGAACCAAGAAAAATACCGTAGCAGGAAAAAGTATGGAGTGTTCTGGGCCAGACTAGCTAGTTTCGGCCAATTAGGCGTCATCAGTGACCCTCAAATACATGTATGTTCAAACATCCTCAATGAAATCAATGATGCCAAACGACATGAAAACTATGATGAGTTACCTAAATACGCATAGCTTCTTATATTTTGGGGCATTAACACAGGGTGGAACCAGATCAGACGCGTCTGATCTGGGTCTACACTGTCTATAAAGTAACATATATTTTTGCCCCCCCCCCCCCACCCCTCCCTCCACCCCATGCCTCTCATCACACGCCTATTTAAAATACCACCAAATAATGAAAATTTTCAGATAAAAAATTCTGATATTTTTCATGTTTCTGCTCAAAACATAGATTGTGGGAACTTGCGTTAGAACAGCCCCGATGGGCTGTTTAATGGGCTTTTCTGTTTAAGCAGAAATAAGAAAAATAATGCTTAGACCTGTAAACCCCAGGATTACTGTGTAAAAGTTGGGTTTAATGGGGTGTAGGTGTGTTTTCATGATGAAGTGATAGGTATTGACGGTCTGATTAAAACTGTATGTATTACTGATATTTTATTCTGATTTGCGTTGTTCGGTTTCAGCCCTTGCCGTTTAAAATGGCATTTCACATGTTGACGCCATTACTGCAACCTATACCAGTTTCTTTATAACTCTTATTGTTTGTTTATTTATTTATTTATTTAATTAATAATTAATTTGCCTGTTTATTTACTTACCCATTACGATTACACATCCATCTGTCATATCTGATGAACTTTATTATACTTTTCTTATTTTTACTCCAAACATAGGTTCAGTGTGCTCGTTAGAACCGCTTCATTGAGGCGGCTCTAACGAGTACCCACATCTTATGTCTAGGAACAGAAATAAGAAAAATAATGTTTACCCCTGTAAACCCCAGTTTTCACTATATAAAGTGGGGTGTAGAGGGGTGTTAATTACATGGATGTTAGCGTGTTGACTTTGTATTGTTGATGGACCGTAATAACCATTTTCACCAAATTAAATATGAAGCAGACAAATCTTACAGGTTAGGCATCTGGCAGCAATAAATTCTCTACACTAGCATATCATATTGCTCTCAGACCAATTTAACATGTTTTGTTTAGATCACAGAGCAGATAAGCAATTGCTCCTCAAGAGCGGGTCTCTCTGTATAAAACTTCATACTGAAATAGAAATAAATCCCAATAAATTTGTTACTAAACTGAACATTGAGATGAAAACTGCACCTTAGTAAATATGGAAAAGTAATTAGGCATCTTGTTTGTTTGTTGTTTTTGCCATTTAAGTATGCACATAATTGCTGGCTGTCTGCAGACTGCAGCTGTTTTATTGGAATGAGATTGAAATAATAATAATAATGCAAAAAGACCCATAAATGAACTAATGTTAGGTAGCATACTATAGGGCTTTGTGTAATTGCACCGCATAATTTTTCAAAATAAAATAAGAAAATTGTCCAGGAATTAAGGGGAATTGGAACACCTGGCAGATTTTTCTGCCATTTTTCAAAGGGAGACAAGTTTCGGGACTTCCTGTTCACTTCTCTATAAGCCCTATTCCCATGAAAAAGGGGACTATTCTTAAAGGAAAGAATTTCTTGACTTGGGAGACAAAAATACTTTTGCAGGAGTTGCCTCCCCTGGAGGTGTTTCCATTCCCTTTAAAAACAAAGGTAAACAAGCCATCAGTGTTCAGGCTTTTAGAGTTTCACTGTGTTAACCCTTATCCTGCTGACCACAACAACCCCTTCCTTTGCAAAAAGTGTAGATCCTGATTAGATGACTTCTGAAGAAACATGTGATCAGGATCTACACAATGTCATGCATTTTGTGAATTGAACAAATACGTTATATCAAGTAATTTGATTGGTTGATAGTCAGAAATGGGTGTGGCTAAATTAATTTATTCAGTTGAATAAGGGTTATTACCCCTATTAGTTTATTGTATTCCAGAGTTTATGAAGAACAAGCCATACCTTAGTTTCTTAACCCATAACATGCCAATCAAGACAATTGTCGTCTGCTTTGCCATATGCCGGTTACCTTAAAAGTATTTTTTTGCAAACAGTTTGGACCCAGATCCGACTGCTCCTGTAGGAGCAGTCACATCTGGGCCCACACTGTTTGCCTGTATGCAGAAATATTTTTAAAAATTTTGCAAAAAAAAATAAAAAAATCAGCAGACCAGGAGGAGTATTGAAGATAATTTAAACGTGGCTTAATTCTTTGTAGAATTGCCTCAAGTACTCAAAAAAGAAATAAGGAAAATTATTATCCCCTGATGATTACGGTACTTCTTATCTCTATGGGTGGGGAGTTGTTTTTTTATACCGCAATCAGGCATTCTAGTAACCTAATAAAGGGGGTCGAATAACTGCACGCTATAATCGGTAGTGACCTATAATACCTTCTACTGACCTATAATACGTCTAGTGACCGTTAATAAACCGGACCTACTTTTCAGGTCACTAATTTACAAGTATAAACAATAACATGCAGCCTTTTTCACATGAGAAAACACCGAAACTGCAAGTTGAAATCTTTGCAATATTTATTTGAACAGATTTTCAGAAATTTCAGCTAAATTCTTACCTTCTCGGCCTTTCCTGGTTTGAATGGCCCGTTGGAACAACTGCGCACTGCTACTGCAATTGAGTCTCAACCTCGAAAATAATTTCTAAAGCTTAAATAAACTACTTATTTGCAGATTTTCTTACAGAATGTAAAGCGCTGAGAAACTTTTATTCGAGCGTCCATGTTGTTTCCTACGTCTTTGTGTCGTGGTGACGTCAGAAACTTTGCACTCGTTGACGTCACGTTATACTACGTGTGCGCGCCATGGCACTGAATGTCGTTTAACATGCCACAGTGTCTGCTGTCTTTTTTGCTTAAATTTGCTAAATTTTTGCAAAACCCATTGATTTTTGAATTGCGGTATAAACTAAATACATGATTAGTGTCTTTAATAATAAAATATAATCGGTTCGCCGCGACAATTTTATAGGGGCTCGCTAAAGCTCGCCCCTATAAAATTGTCTAAGGCTCACCGATTATATTTTATTATTAAAGACACTAACCATGTATTTACTATTTTTTTCCCCACCTCCTCCATATTTTCAAGGATTCCAGATGTCTCACTTTAAGAAGAAGTGGGACAATAAGAAGAAGTGGGACAATGTCAGAAAAGTATCAAAAATCTTTGTCAGCTGCACAATTATAGAATGACATATGGTCAGTTTATCACCTACCACCAATTGTTCAATTTCTGAAAATTGAATCAACCTTAAAGTTCTGCCAACCTGTATAAATTGTGCCTTGGGTTATGCCACTTAACATTACAGTTTGACCAAGCTAATGTTCCTTGTAGCCTGTAGGCACTTAATTTGATGTATCTGTCAGTATTCTCTTATACTGCACAATTATCTCTTGATTATGATGAGTATGTGTTTAAACAACTGTCAGATGTTGGGCTACTGTACCTTATCACTTGCTAGTGTCTTATCAGTCTCTGTATCATTAACAGTTATGTGTGTAGGAATCAAACACTGGTGGGTTGATGTCTCTGAGTGTAGGCTGGAAAAATGGTCCAGTACAGGGACTTCAGGAACATCAAAACTGGAACATCAAAACTATCAGACAGCATTTCTCTCTCTCTCTTATTTTTCAGAGAAAATAAGTCTGTGTTCAAATAATACTCTGACCCATACAAGAGAGTTCGGCATTCCAGATGTTCATATTTTACATTTATATGCAGTTATAGTGCCCCAAAATTGGTAGTGTGGGTGCTCTGTAGTAATTATCCTGTCAGTCAGTCAGTCAGTTCGGCCCCCGCCCATAGGGGCTTGAAGAAATATATGGGCTGCATGATGCTTCCACGCAGAGCTGAATCCGGCCCGCACACTAGTACTGGTAAACCGCTTAGAGGATCTAAGCCTGTCCAGGAACCGCGGTGCGAGGCGGACTGTCCATGCTAATAAACCCTATTGGTTTCATTGGGCGACAGGGCTTGAGATGTCATTTCATCTCAATGTCGGGTAAAAGTCCCACAAAATTGGAAGCAACGTCTCCAAAATGACCTTTACAGTGTTGACGGGGACGTTAAACCTCAAATCAAACAAACAGTCAGTCAGTTTGTCGCGCCTTAACCAAAAAACTTAACCTCGGCCATAACTTCAAAAAGTATTTGCCCTTCTCTCATGAAACTTCACACACATACGAGGGCTGATAGATTTGTTGTGAGCCTCCTATTGAAGGTGGCATGCAGGGATGTTCTTTTTAAGTCCTATTATTCTCTGACTATATAGGGCCGTGTACCTAAGGACTGGTCTCATTTGGTAAGTTTATATCAACGAGGTAGCACTCTGAAGTAAACAAGACAAGCAGCTTTTGCAAAATGGACAAAATCTGTGAAAGAGCAGTGATCCAATATTTGCATAAAAAAGGTTTGGCACCTAAGGATGTAACCCATAATGAAATGGTAGCAACACTAGGGAAAGATGCCCCTTCAAAAGGTGGGTGGCGGAATTTAAGCGTGGCAGACAGAGCCTCGAGGATGACTCCCGTCCTGGAAGGCCTGTCAGTGTTGCCACCCCAGAAATGGTCAATAAAGTCCTTGATGTTGTTATGACTGTCGAGTCATAGAAAGATATATAACCAGTAGAGTTAGCATTTCACAGGAAGGACTATATTCCATTCTGACAGAGGATCTTGCAATGAGAAAGCTTCGGGCCGATGGGTACCAACACTTCTGACAGTTGATCAGAAGGACACCAGGGGCACATTATCCTGTGCTAATCTGAACCTTTTTTAGCTTCCCTCAGAGATTTGACACTATGGATGATATATGGCTCCATCATTTTACCCCCGAGGCCAAACAACAATCATAACAAAGGAAGCACCCTGCTCACTTCCGCAAAAGAAAGCAAAGACTGTTTCATCGGCCTCGGTTTTCTGGGCTATGCTTCACTTTTGTTGCAGTTACGGGAAAATATTAAACTTAAGCGCAGCAGAAAGCTCACTAAAGGTGTGATTTTCCATTAGGACAGTGCTCCTAGTTACGAGTCTGTCATTGCTATAGCTGCCATTCGTGATTGTGGCTTTAAATTGATTGTGCATCCGCCTTATTCACCCGATCTCTCCCCATCAGACTTTCATGTAAATGGCTATTTCAGGCCCCCACTTTCTTTTTTTTTTTTTTTTTTTTTTTTTTGGTTTGGGTTTTACGGCCCTTTCAAGATTATTTCACTCATATCGAGCCGATCGTTAATCAGAGGTGGGCGAAAACCGGAGTACCCGGAGAAAAACCACCTGACCTTCCGTTGCAGAACTTGGCGTCTCACACGTGGCCCGAGCGAGGCTCGAACCTACGGCGGTGAGAGACCTAATGACTAAGAGTCAGCGCTCTTATCCACTAGGCCACGGAGGCCCGTTGCCCCCACTTTCAGTCCCATGATGATGTCAAATATATGGTTGATGACTTTCCAAGAAAAGGAGTTCTATAAAAGTGGCATTGAGGCCCTTTATAATACACCGCTGGCAAAAGTGTATAGATACTGAAGGGGATTATGTTGAAAAATAATACAATACCAGTGCTTCAGCTGAAGTGCACAACCCGCCGGATGCTTCTAGCTTTATGAGTGTTACCATATATGGGAATGGCGGCCATTTTGGTCATGTGACCTGGACCTAAAACGGTTCCCCCAATAAATGCACCTTATCGTAAGGAGCAAAAATATATCTTATACTTTAGTACTGTATTCTGAATCGTTTGCAGGATAAAATGCATTCTCACTTTTCCAATACAAAAGCATATGTGTCAAAGTTTGACCTAGGCACAAAGAAGGTCAAGGTCAACCCAGGGTCACCATTTTAGCAATTTATGATGGGCCTAAGTCCCAGATGCTATTTATCAAGTTTCGTGGAAATCTGCCCAGTGGTTCTGGAGAAGACTATTTTTGAAGGGTTTTTACCATATATGGCTTGGCGGCCATTTTGGTCATGTGACCTGGACCCCATGAGCAAATTTTGGTTTCCCCCATCCCATAGAGGCTCCATATGAAATTTGACTTCAATCTGCCCAACGGTTTCCGAGGAGAAGCAGTTCGGAAATTTTCACATTTTTCGCCTCGGCGAGGCTATACTAAATGGAATGTTATATTTCGCAAGTTCATTGGTTAGATCTCATTGATATCTATCCATATGCCAAAAATTGTTTAAATATTCCAAGCGGTTAAGTCACTATCACCAATTTTCACAAACGGGTTACGGACGGACAGACTGACAGAATGACAGACTGACAGAATGACACAGTGATTTTAGGGCACTCTTAGAAAATCAACCGACTTCATTCGGTCGCTTTTTCTGCGGGTTGTGCAATCTCCGTACTTCAATATGAGGCTCACAACATATCAATCAACCCTGTACATGTACTTATCCAAAAATCCATAACATGTTAACCAGAAGCCATATTCTCATGAAAGTTCACACACATTCTTACCATCACTGGACTTACAATCTGAGAAAGGGCCACAACTATATTGCTTTTGTCTGTGTTCTTCATGCCTTAAGGTCACAACTTCAAAAGTATTTGCCCTATTCACATGAAACTTCACACACATACTTACCATCACAAGACCTGCTGACAAAGGACAATAATATAAAGTACCGTATTCGAGTTGAATTTCAGCATAGGGGTTCACCACATATACATTTGATTGTCCAGGTCAAAGATGCAGCAAAACTCAATATGAATTTGTTGGGAGGTTACTGTAAAGTGTGCGCTTGTGTATTTTTTCCAGAAAAAGCTTGGGTGTGCGCTTATAGGAGCATGTGCGATAAATAGGTCGAATACGGTATGTTGCTTTTATCCATGTGTTTGTCACGCCTTATTAAAAAAAACTTCTGAGTCACAACTTCAAAAGTATTTGCCCTACTCTCACAAAACTTCACACATACATGTGTATAAACCATCTTATTGGCTTTTTGTATAAACTTGTACAAATGTAACTGCCTAATGTAACAAACTTACTTTTTCTTATGACAAGATGGAATCTCAACTGAAAAAGATTACTTATAAACTATCTGTATATCTTGGGATTTGGGGAGGTGGGTGGGGGTGGTTGTTGGGGCTTTGTTTCGTCAAAGCTGCCAATGCAGCTCTAATCTATTAACCCTTTACCACTCAGATAGATACGTGTTTTTACGTGTCGGCACCCCCCCCCCCCCCCCATTTTAAGCCCCAGAAGCACCTAAAATCTGCATTTCTAGCCCTGGATAGTTATCTTTGCTTAAGGATTTGTTGGGCAAAAAAGTGACCTGTTTTTTCGCTCGCCTCCCCACTAAAAATATTCTGGGGGGGGGGGGATTGAAGGGAGGCAACGCCCCCCTCACATCCCGAAAAATTTTGGGTGTAGGGCCCAACCGGCCGCTAAAATTTATATCTGAGGGTGTCTTGGGTCCAAAATGCCTGAAAATTGATGCTGATAAAACTTGCTGCAAACAGTGAAAATGGCCAGTGCCAAACACATTAATTGTTGCCTTGACAGCTGTGTGAAGATTAAAATGTGGTCAAAAATTCATGTGAAAACACACTTTTTGCCAACTTTGAGATGCCCCCTCTTTACCATGACAACAATGATCAAGTCATGAAAGGTTGCATTTGAAAGGCTACTGCCCAATGAACATTCATACCGAGTTTGGTGCAAAACAGACCATCCATTATGAAACAATGGACAGTTGAAGTTGCTGTCAGGTGCAACACTGTGAAAATCAGCAAAATTCACAAAATCCCTGAGTGGTAAAGGGTTAAATGATGCTACTCAAAACCTTATGAAGTATCCTGATGTTATTACATGTACATTAGGCATTACATTAAATATTACTCTTAATGCCTAACGTAATAACATCTGATGTAATAAACTTACTTATTAGCTCGGCTGTTTTCGAAGAAAACGACGAGGTATTGTCATACCTCTGGCATCGTCTGCGTAGTCGTCGTGCAAAAACTTGGACATTTTGTAATATCTCTGTCATTACTGAACATATTTACTTGAAACTCGGACTAGCTGTTCATTATGAAAAGGGGAACTCATACCAATAGGTGAGGTAACCCTCAAAATATTTTTTGCACAGTTATGCCCCTTTTTCGACTTAGAATTTTTGCGTCGTAGTTATGCAAAAACTTGGACATTTTGTAACATCTCTTTCATTACTGAACATATTTACTTGAAACTCAGACTAGTTGACCAGTTATTCATTATGAAAAGGGGAACTCATACCAATAGGTGAGGTAACCCTCAAAATTTTTGGCACAGTTACGCCTCTTTTTCAACTTCCGCATGCGGTGCTCTTGTTCTTTTTTCTTATGACAAGATGGAATCTCAACTGCAAAAGTTAAACTTATAAAATATCCATATATCTTCGGGTCAAGGGAGTTGTGGGGAATGGAGGTTGTAGTGAGGTTGTGTTTCATGAAAGATACCAACACAACTCAAACCTAAATTATTAACAATGTTGATTGAAGGTTTAACCGCCCCATCAACACTGTATAGGTCATTTTTGAGATGTTGCTGCCAATTTTGTGGGACTTTTACCCGACATTCAGATGAAATGACATCTCAAACCATGTAAATAGGGTTTATAAGCATGAACGGTTTGTCTCGCACTGTTTTGCCTGTTAGATCCTCTAAGCGGTTTACCAGTACTTACGTGTGCGGTCGGTTTCAGCTCTGCGTGGAAGCATTGTGCAGCCCTTCTATTTCTTCAAGCCCGGATGGGTGGGGGTAACTATGCAATGGAATTGATTTGTGTCTGGTGTGATAATAGATATAGGTCCAAAGGTTTATCAAGCAATACCCCCACCTAAGCCCGTGGCCTCAAAGACACTTTCCCAGACGAGCTTTGCTCAAGTTTGCTGTCTGATATTGTCTTGCTCACAACACTTCAAATTGGTAATGTTAGGGTATAGGGTAGCAACTTTCTACTACGGATTGTTTGATCAGTTAGCAGGCTGAATTTTCAGTCCGGTACACTCATCTCAAATGATAGTGGCAGCAAACTAGTGGTGAAGAATATTACATACCATGGAGGTATCACCATTCATTAGTCCACTTGATGTCTGTGGAGGTTCTTATTGTCTTGTCTGTCTGTCCATCATCATTTTATGTCAGAACTTGAACAAGCTCTTTTAACCCATTGGAGGTGGGAAACCCCTAAAGGGGTACCTTGGCAAACAGTGCAGGCCTAGATAAGATGCTGCAGAATGTGGCGTCTGATCAGGGGCCTGCATTATTATTTTCTAGCAGAATTTTCCGGCAAAAAATAGAATAAAACCGAAAAAAAGGCCTGACACCCCTTATATGACAAATGGACTTGTCCAACATATAGCAATTGAAGAGTCCACTAGTATACAAAGGGTTAACAGATTTTCATCAAACCATGTCATAGTCCAAGGGTGTTCATAATGCAAGAGGGACAACTGTGGCCATCCTGGTTGTGCCTTTGATGCAGTTGAAACATTGTTT
This sequence comes from Lucinisca nassula, assembly GCA_963580285.1. NCBI lineage: Eukaryota > Metazoa > Mollusca > Bivalvia > Lucinida > Lucinidae > Lucinisca > Lucinisca nassula. Next base: position 112,544,828 of record OY757014.1, on the reverse strand, counting down.
TAGCATCATACAATGTTCCTTGCTCATCAAATTCTTCTACACTATAGTTACCATTAAAACCCTAAAAATTCAGACACCTTGAGGACTTGCTGTAATTCTCCTAAATTTTAACAAATTTGTTTCATGATCCAGCAAGAAGTCAAAAAGGTGCAGACAGAATGGCAAACAGTGTAGACCCTGATCAGACTGCTCGGCTTAAGAAACAGTCTGATCTGGGTCTGTACTGTTTGCTTAGACCTATCTGTCCCAATACTTATGATCTTTACTGTAGAAGGTGTGCATAGTGTAAGAAGGGCCTAAGGCTATCTGCCCTGGATGTACTTGTGTATCTAAAAAAAATGTTTTAGGGTAATTAAGCTTCATGCAAGGGCATATCTTTGTACTTTTTTAACGGATTTTCATCAAACTTTCGGGTCTTTATAGTGCAAAATTACTATTATAAAAAGTGACATACAGTAAACCTCAGATTGCTTTTCTAGTTTATACTAAATTATTTTCCATGCTAATAAACCCTATTGGTTTCATTGGGCGACAGGGCTTGAGATGTCATTTCATTTCAATATCGGGTAAAAGTCCCACAAAATTGGAAGCAACGTCTCCAAAATGACCTTTACAGTGTTGACGGGGACATTAAACCTCAAATCAAACAAACAAACAAACAAACTAAATTATTTTAGTTCAATTGCGATGAAAGCTTCAAGCTTATTGAATCGCTCTCAGACACTCATTCCGGGTGTTTTCACACCATGTGAGACAGATGCAGTGCCTTTTACACCACTGCTACCCATTTATACCTGGGTGGAGTGGGGCAGTGTCATTACGTGTCTTGCCCAAGGACACACAATTCGGTGGCCGGATTCAAAACGTACTACCTCTTGATCATAAGTCAAACATGTTAACCATTGCGTTATCCTTTGCTTTTCTGTTGGTAATTCTTAAGTCTGTGACTAATGACAAGCTTGACAGCTATTTTATACTGTATAGGTTGACGCATCAGTCAACCACGAAATGTAGGTCAATGTCAAACATGGATGCTTGCATTATTGTTGCAATCCCCAGATGCAAGTTTGTACCAAGCAAAAAGTTCAGCCATTTTCCAAATAAATTTTGAAGAAAACACAACCTGACACCCCTAAATTTTGAAATGAATCCCTGCCATATATAAGGAGGAATTCCATTTGGTACAAAAAAGGGTTAATATTAACTGTGTAGGCAATCTGAAGAACTACAACATGGATTGTGTTGATACGCAGTTACTCCCAGTGCGTGATAGGTATCGGCAGTGATAGAGACAAGCTCTAATGCATACAACCTCAGATCTTCTTATGAATATAAGCATTAAGGGAGATTAATATCTAGGAATAAGGCATCAGATGATGATTAGAGCAAGAAGAACCCCATACTGTGTGTTGGCACTAATTTTTGTAGGCAAAGAACTATTCCAATGTGTAAACCCCTAAAATATCTCCAGAAATTATCATCAACTACCGTAAGGATCCTAAGTATTGGAACAGGCCTAAACAAACAGTGCAAACAGGGAACAATGCAGACCCAGATCAGACTGCTCCTAAAGGAGATTCTTCACTTTTTGGACTCCTTACTAGATCGAGACACAAACTTGTAACAACTTTGAGAGAATTACACCAAATCCTTAAGGTGTCAGAATTTTTAGGATTTTTATGGTTTGTCTTAACTGCCCTTCTTTAATCATTGTTGATAGTTACAGACTGGTGATAGTCACGTTGGCATTAGCAAAATAACTCCATGAAAACACGCCTATACAAAATACATTGTAACCTTTATCGCCTAAAAAATAATATTTAAGATGAAAAATTGTGATATATTTGCTCAAAATATAGATTGTGGTTACTCGTTAGAACAGCCTCATCTATATTTTAGAGCAGAAATAAGAAAAATAAGGTTTACCCCTGTAAACACCAGTTTTACAATATAAAAGTGGGTTCAAGGGGGGTCAAAATTATTTAGACCTACTTAGAGCAGACAAAATAAAATGAAGCTTATAGTCTACTTTGTAGGGGGAACATACATGTAGCACCTGGTGAGAGGATTTAGAAATTGATCTCTTTCTGAAGATAAGGGTAAATGTCTGTAAATTATATTTACATTTTCAATGCTCCAGTAATTTCTATAGCGGATTACAACAGGTTCACCAAAAAGGCTTGACATTTTATGTGAATCATCTGCCAAGCAGATTCACATGTTCTGTGGCATCTGACCTGGCCTGCACTGTTTGCCAAGGTTTCCCTGCATGCAATGGGTTAATGGAAGATAGATTATAGAGTTATTTCAGTCCATTCTTTTGGTTATATGGATTCAAGAAGTAGATCGATCCCAGGCTTCTCCAGACTTTCGGATGAGTCTTTAAACCAAGGGTCCCATCTCCGTATGACCTTAGCTGTTGGTGGGACGTAAAACTCAAACACTCACTCACCGATTCAAGAAGCATCATTGTTGGCTCTGGTTGCTTCCGAGGTCTGAATGCAAATTGTAACTTCAATTACTCGAACAAGAATGGTTAATATTTGTTTGTTTGATTTGAGGTTTAACGTCCCCGTCAATTTTGGGTCATTTTGGAGACGTTTCTTCCAATTTTGTGGAACTTTTACCCTGACATTGAGATGAAATGACATCTCAATCCCTGCCACCCATTGAAACCAATAGGGTTTATAAGCATGGACGGCCGACTCACAGCAATTTTCCTGGGCAGGCTTAGATGTTCTAAGCCGGTTACCAGTACTCATGTGTGGTCGGTATCAGCTCTGCGTGGAAGCATTGTGCAGCCCAATCTATTTCTCCAAGCCCTGGTGGGCGGGGGTGGTAGGATGGTTCATATACCATGGCTGATTTGTACTTGTTCTGGAGTTTATACCCCCCCCCCCCCCCACCCCCAACCACCACCACCACCACACACACACCTTAGGAGCTGCATATATTGGGGAAAATTTTAGGGCTTTTTATTTTTTTCACCGTAATGATCCTAAGTACAGAATAGGCCTCAGTAAATAGTGCAGACCCGGATCAGACAGTCTGATCAGTGTCTACACTGTTTGCCAGGCCTTCTGTACCTTTTGGTCTCCTTTCGTGAACGTGAAACCAATTTGTCAAAATTTAAGGAGAAATACAGCAAATGCTTAAGGTGTCCCTAATTTTTAGGATTCTTACGGCACCTTGGAAAGGCTATAATTAATGTACTGGCTACTACTAACCAGAACCAGGGTCCCAAATATGGTTGAGCCATTGAATTTTGATTGTGTACCCATGAAAAGTGTGAATTTCATGTACTGCCTTTATAGTGCAAGTGGCTCATAAACAAGCTTCTTGTGAAATCTTAACAGTTGAGAATCCCGACTGTTTCGTTTCAGATAACACAGCCTCTAGAACTGACCCCTATGGACCATTCAGTTCTGCTCCACCAGAACGGTGGCACAACTTCACCTGCATCTACAGAATCGCAAACGGAGGACGGTATGTCACGGACGAACCTGATTGTCAACTATCTCCCTCAGACAATGACTCAGGAAGAGATAAAAGCTCTGTTCTCCAGTATAGGGGAGGTAGAGAGCTGTAAACTCATCAGAGATAAACCTACAGGTTAGTAACCATTTCTTTTTCTTAAAATGAGAATTTATATTACTGTAATAATCCTAAGAATTGGGACAGATAGCTGGCAGACAGTGAAGACCCAGCTTAGTCTGATCAGGGTCTACATTACTTGCCAATCCATCCACACTTTATGGACTCCTTGGCTTGTCCTTGCTGGAGCATGAAAAGGATTTGTCCAAATTTTAGGAGAATTACAGCAAGTCCTCTTTTAGGATTTTACGGGGCCTACATACGAGAAATGGGCTTTTAACGTTCTCCAATTTATGATACATGTACTTCAAATCTTCATGCACAGCTAACCGATAGGGCATGAATCTTATAGCAGCAAGGGCTTTGGCAAGGCTGTTTTTATGTGCAGGCTTTCCTAAACCTTTGCTGCTTGCGTATGTGATAAGTACCTTTTTCTGTGTGGCTCATTTCTCTCTTCAAATGGGGATAATATTTCCACAGGATATAAGAATGTTCCACATAAAGAGTGAAAAACAAGGAGTACACATAGACTGTTAGAAAAACGACCATTAATGGGCATTTTTCTATTTACATGACTGTAATCTACCGGTATATGTTTACATAATCAGTTAGGTTTCTGCTTTAAATCCCATCAAAACCCTAGAAACACCAATTAGAAGATGACTCGGATGTATTTGTCAGAGAAAATAAAGGTTCACATTTCTAGTGAAATGCTTGACGAATAGTTCACATGTAATGTCAAGCTTGATTTTCTCTGGAAAGAAAAAAATATATACCGGTAGAATGTCTACTTTGCCATTGCTGCTTTAAGGATTCATTTGACTGCAATTTATTAAATTTTCACTGAAAGAAAATGATACAGTACATGTATTTGAAGCAGTGGTTTATGGTCCTCAGTCACGTTGAGAACTTGAGAATTCAAATCTGCCGAAATAGAAGAAAATCATATTAACCCATCTTGTACTGGAAACCCCACGGACTCGCCCATCACGGCTTGAAAAAATAAATGGGCTGCATGTTCCATGCAGAGCTGAAACCTGCCGCACACGAGTACTGGTAAACCGCTTAGAGGATCTAAGCCTGCCCAGCAAAGTGGCGTGAGGCGGGCCGTCCATGCTTATAAACCTTATGGATTTCTTTGGGCGACAGGGCATGAGATGTCATTTCATCTCAATGTCAGGTAAAAGTCCCACAAAATTGAAAGCAACGTCTCCAAAATGACCTATACAGTGTTGACTGGGACATTAAACTTCTAAAGTAAACAAACTAACAAACAAAAACTGGAAACCCCAAATTGGGATCTTGGCAAACGGTGCAGGGTCAGATCAGATGCCACAGAATGCCTTCATTGTTAAAAAAAGTTCAGCCATCTTCTAAATATATTTTGACTATTTTCATAATTTTTAAACAATGACACCCTTAAATTTCAAAAGGGACCCCTGCTATATATGTATAAATTGAACGATTCTATACAATACAAAATGGGTTAAGAAGCTCTATTTGCCATAGGAACAGATATTAAAGTTGGGTATTTGGTGATAATTGAACTTTTCTTATTTCTCCATAAAAACCTATGTTCTGGGTATTCATTAGAACCGCTCGCCAAGGCAGTTCTTATGACTACCCATATCATACGTTTTTACGGAGAATTGACAAAAAAAAATACCACTTAAGTCTCACCACTGTTTTTATCTGTTTTGTGCTCTTTGTTTTCTAATGAAAAAGTAATTCCCATTTGGAGATCAATGTCTTCACTTTATTTAATTATTTATTTATTTATTTTGCTTTTAATATTTTAATAGTTCTGTTTGTTTATTACATGTGTTGTAAATTTAAGAATTTGGTTTGTAAAGCTCTGAAAGGTTCATGTGTGCCTTAGTCCACAAGTTAGTCTTTTTACATGTTTCAAAATCAGTTGCAAATCATTTTCTGATGGATTGCATGTTTGTTGAAGAAATTCCTACTAATATAAAACAGATTAACTGTAGCCAGTCATTTTAATTAAGCAAAATAAATTAGAGTGAAAATCCTAGACCTATAGGTTGAATCAATAGTTTTCAGAGCCAATCTGTTATAATGCTGGTAGTATTTAATCAAGATTCTTGTTGACAGTATGTCACCCAGAAACAAGGCTTGTAGAAATTAAGTGTCCTTTTTCATCCCACACACTCCTTGAAGTCTTCTTGGCTCACTGACATGGGAACTAAAATAATTAATTTTGTCTAGTGGTACATAATTATGGCCTGCTGACATTTTGTCATGCAGTTGTGTACATGTATGATGTGATAACCCAAGAGCATCCGACCATGGTTTCACATCTGCAGGCATAAGGACAGACCAGCCTAGTTGGAAGACATTTCTAATACCAAACTGGTGTTGATTGAAATCATCTGTCTTATACATAGCAGAAGGCCTGTATTTGTTGATGGGTTCATGTTTGCTATCTTATTTTCTGTACTGAGGCATCTGATCACAGTGATCAGGGCTTCCACTGTTTGCAACAAGTTTAGCCAGTTTTGAAATGAATTTCTAAAAATAACTCCACTTTACCCACCTGAATTTCAAAATTGACTCCTGAGAAGATTGGTGGAAGATTTGATTTAGGACAAAATCGGTTAACTGCAAAACCTGTTGTATAATAATTTGATTATCGAGGAGAAAAAATCATGTTTTCTCAGTAATAGTGTTGGCATTTACACCTTTTCTTCGTTCGGGTCGATGGGCATGGTGGGCGAAGCTTGCTTACCAAGTAATGCTTACTATCCGCGGACGCCGGATTACACTCCTTTGGAGTCCATGTCTGTTGATCTGAACATTGATATTTGCCATTTTGTCAATGGACTAATGATTTTGGATTAACGCTTTGATACTACAACCTAAACTACTCTTATCAATCGATATCCATTTATCAAAATTTAATATTATATTTATCATCTTTGGAATTTATCCATTGTGCCATTTATGAAAGGGATTTAACAAATGCAGTTGGGACCAGAAGACTGTATTGGTTATGATGATATGATTATGTTGCATACTTGATCTGTATTTGGGAAAACAATTTTCATCCTGCCCTCAGATGATTTTGTATTGATGGTATCCAGTTCTGACAGGATGACGGACAAGGATAATTTTTGGATGCTTTTTCTTTCTTTTCCAATAAAACATAATTATATTGTGGGTACTTGTTAGAATCGCCTCAATGAGTTGATTCTACAAGTACCCTTGATCTTTTGTTTCTAACTGGAATCAGGAAAATAATCCCTAAGCTATTACTCATGGTGTTTGTCAGGAGCTGGTACAACTAGAGATATTCATATTTCTTGATCTGTCACTGTATTATTATGTTAGCCTGAAATTCCCTGGGCAGTTCTTGAAATTGTCTTGTTTGGTATTTAGGCAAACAAATTTCTGTCAATTTTCTGTTAGACCACAACGTATTGCAGAGTATGAATTTAGAAAGTAACTAGTAGTGCACAGTCTTCTTATGTCAACCTTGGATATGTTTGATTGTCGAAGCATATATATACATCATTATTAAATACAACTGGCCCCCGCCCATCTGGGCTTGAAGAAATAGATGGTCTGCATGATACATCCATGCAGAGCTGAAACCGACTGCACACGAGTTCTGGTAAATCGTTTAGAGAACCTAAGCCTACCCAGGCAAAGCGGTGCAAGTCAGACCCCCCATGCCTATATAATAAACCTATTGGTTTCATTGGGCGACCGTGCTTGAGATGTCATTATATCTCAATGTCTGGTAAAAGTCCCACAAAATTGAAAGCAATGACTCCAAAATGACCTATACAGTGTTGACGGGGACATTAAACAAATCATAAAACAAATACAACAGGTTTGAATATTTATAGTAACATATATTATTTTACAATTTGGCTAACCGTGTCCCATTTTCACAACCATCTTGAGGCAAGTTTTTGGAAGCCTTTTGAAAGTCAGAAAGGCCATAAATTGGTAGCAGTGATAATACATGTATGCATTATTTTTCAGCCTTTGTCATTTGTTCATTGCTTCCTGTTATTTGAATGTTATTAACAGTGTTTGTTTAATTACAGTTGTTATTAATTGCTGTGGAGTCATGTCATGGCCAGTGTTAGCATTGCCATTGGGGTTCAATATGTTCTATAAAAGGGTTATCCTTTGGAAGCAAGAAATACACCACAGAACTGGAAAATATGAAGTGTACAGGTTTTCTGGGTCCGACTAGCTAGTTTCGGAAAACAAAACATAGAGACATAAAAGGGAAAATGTCCATTTATGGTCATTTTTCTGTATGATTTTTACATTTTACAAAAAGTAGAGGCACTATGAAAAAATGGTAGTCCATTTGATCTGAACATTTTTGGGTGTGTTATATCTAAATAAGCCATGAACCTTATTGTAAAGTTTGTGTATTTAGCCATTTATTGGTGCACAGTATAAATAGGTAGAATAAGTTCTTGTACTCTAAAGGAAAAAGAGTGAATTCTTTCCTCTAGGTGAAGACACCTTTTTCAATGTGACTCAGTTGCCCAGTTCTTTGTATGAAGTTGGGGGATATAAGTGCTGCAAGTCCTGGCATGGCTCCTCTCTTGTTATTGTTGTACTTGATGCACAGCAAATCAATAGAACTTTAAACACATTTTTGTTGACAATAGTTTGTTTTATGATAATCATGGCTATCGCACCTGCTTCCTTGAACCATGCCATCATGCAATATGTATTATTTTTGAGAGCTAAAACAAGGGAGACAGATAATTAGTGGCAGGATCATCAGTTTCTGTTTTCGAAACTCCAAACAAGTATGATGCCTGCCCTTGGTATAAATCTCTCTATAAAATTTTATAAAATAAAGAAAAAACAAACAAACAAAAGAAAACATAACTTCTAACCCTTATCCCACTGATCACAACAGCCCCTACTTTTGCAAACGGTGTAGATCCAGATCAGATGGCTTCTGATCACAATCTACAATGTTTGACATTCAGTTTGTGAATTTGTAGGAACTAATTACATCAAGTTATCTGATTTGTTCAAAGTCAGAAATGGGTGTGGATAAATTAATTATTCAGTGGGATAAGGATCTATAAAATGAACTCCTGTTTTACAAAATTTTCGTACATATTGTCTCCCTTGCTAATTTGTCTTGTGTAGCAAGTACATTGTTCGTGTTTTTGTTATCTTTTGTTTGCGGCATTTTCTGTTTATTTCTTTCAGCACCGCTTGGAGGTGTTGGCCCTACGCAAGGTAAATGTACATTTCTTCCTTTCTTATAGCATACTTTTTCTGAAAGCCTCATATGGCTACTCTTTGTTGTTAGAAATTTGGACATTTTGGCAACAAGCAGTGCCAGAGTGCCACTAGAAAAAAAAAATTCAAATACGTTTTTTCTTTGTCCATTGTACCAACTGAACAAACTATTCTTGAGGATAAATGAAAACTGCCATACTGTAAAAGACATATCTCCTTTCTTGATATTTTTTTTTCCTCCCTGAAAAACCTTAAGTCCCCCCCAGTATTGATGATTTCATACTTAAAATCTATTCTACGGTCATCCTCTCTTCCACTGATTCAAGAAGGGCAGTTGTCAGTTTCTGGCGAAAGAATGTGCACTGTACTGGTTACCCGCTTATATACAAGCCTGCCCAGGAAAAGTGTGGATAGGTAAACTGACCGGCGCAAAAATGACCTTTAAAACGAAGTGTTGACTGGGCCGTTATACTCCAATACAAACAAACAATATTTGAAACCCTCACCAAAATTCAATTTTCCTTCAATTATCAAGACACTTCTAACAGAAAAAAAAAATATGAGAAAACTAGAAAAAAAATGTGGCCTGTCAAAATGGTTGCAGTCCAGCTGTTGTATGGGGGGTCATCATTTGCAGCACATGAGTATACTCAACCTAAACTAAAGACGTCGTTATTTAATGTATTGTTAAAACTTTAATAATTTAATATGGCAAATATGCTAATATTTTTGCTGAAAAAATGTGAGCAGCTTTTGCAATTGCAAAAGCTGCTAATATTTTTTTCAGCAAAAATACCAAAACTTTAGGTACTGTACTTGCTAGAGCAGTTCAAAATTTGACCACTAACGGGCTCGTTAAGCTAACGATGCTTTGAACAACTGGACCCAGTTATATTAATTTAGGATTGGGATGTTTGGGGCGGCAAAGATATCTTTCAGCCTGACAATCGCTTAAATATAAAAAAAAATTACAAGCTTGCATGGCCTTTTAGGGGTTGATTGTTTGTCAATCAACCCAAAGTTGTTAACTACAGAAGCTTCCCACCCAGGGATACAGACTAACATGCCCCCAGTCACCTAAGGCCCAAGCCTAAATTTTTGCCTGAACGCCTAAGTTTTGAGTAAATATTCCTATTAACATAATGTAAAATTTGGATTTATGGGAGTCAGGGCGCCTAAAGCAAAATGCTTAGTCTGTTTCCTTTCCTCCAGCTTTTGTCCATGTGGCTATCTCTGACCATATAGGTAATGGTTATTTTTAACCAATTTAGTACCGGAAACCCCAAAACAGGTAGTTAGCAAACAGCGCAGGCCCAGATCAGACACTGCAGAATGCGGTGTCTGATCAGGGCCTTCACTGTTTGCAAAAAGTTCAGCTATTTTCCAAATAAAGTTTAAAGAAAACACGACCTGACACCCCTAAATTTCAAAATGGACTCCTGCTATATATAAGATGGAAGATTCCATTTGGTACAAAAAGGGTTAGGCCAGCTATAGTGCTGTTGTCAGGAGAAGTATATTATGTAAAACATGACCTGGCTCATGTGTGTGTGTTTCAGTTTTACGTCCCATCAACAGCTAAGGTCATACGGAGACAGGACCTCGGTTTGAAGACTCATCCGAAAGTCTGGAGAAGCCCGGGATTGATCCTGCAATCCCTGGTTTATCAGGCGAGTAGCATAACCACTGCACCTCAGAGGCTTCTAACTTGGCACATGTGTGACACATTAGACCTAGATGTGCATCCGACTGTTAGCAGGATCCCCACTGGGTCCCTCAACGTTCTTTCATTGAGATTGATCATGGAATATTTTCAACAGTCATTCTCCATCACACTGATTCAAGAAGGACAGTTGTCAGATTCTGGCAAAAGAATGTTGGATGTCATTAAGTGTGCCATCCCTCGGATTGGACATTAACTGGAGGCTCCCTGTGCAGGGAGGGTCATCACCTTTGCAGGTTAAAGATCCCTTTCGTAATTGCATGATTACTGTGTAGGCTTTCATCCTGTGAACAGGAGTGTTTATCATATACACTGTCTGTGTCCCCTCCTGGGATTAAGGCAAAATGGAAGAAAGAAGAAAGAAAGAATGTGCATGCACTGGTTAACCACATTAATATGTACATGTATAAACATGCCCAGGAAACTGACTTCACATGAACTGTGTTGACTGGGCTGTTAAACTCTAAACCATTCATATGGACCATGTCAAGCATCATTTTCTCTGAAAAAGTAAAAAAAAAGATAAATAAAATATATCTTGAGAAAATACACAATTTTCACCTTGTCACATCACAATCAGACATGCACTTTTAAGACATTTGATTGTCTAAGTGCCACAGTGGGGTAAATTAGTGCAAGTAATTTTTGACACTTGACACTTTCTATAAATAGGTAAAGGCTTCTGGGTATACCCAAGACAATGTTCTGGATGATGTAATCATTTTTAGGTAACTGGGTGCATGAACCCATTTCAGGTGGGGAAAGCCCTAAAGGGGTAGCCTGGCAAACAGTGCAGACCCAGATCAGACACCGCAGAATGTGGCATCTGATCAGGGTCTGCACTGTTTGCTAAGAGGATTTTCCTTCAATGATGGAAAAAAATAATAGACCTTACACTCCTACAATGACAAATGGATTTGTGCAGAAGAAATTGGGTTAAGAGAAAAGGCCCTTTATTACCTATTATACCACCTGGATACTTGTTTATAATGTCAAAAAGTTAGATAACAAATACTGTTAAAACAAGGGTCCCCAATAAATAAAATATATGCAATGTATATTTTTTTTTTGGTTTGGGTTTTACGGCCCTTTCAAGATTATTTCACTCATATCGAGCCGATCGTTAATCAGAGGTGGGCGAAAACCGGAGTACCCGGAGAAAAACCACCTGACCTTCCGTTGCAGAACTTAGCGTCTCACACGTGGCCCGAGCGAGGCTCGAACCTACGGCGGTGCATGCAATGTATATAATGTAGAAGATGCTGTTCATGGCAGAAATTCACAGAATGGGTTGAATACCCATCCAGGTAGTTATGACTGAAAAGAGGGGTATTTAAAAAAAAAATGAAATGGGCTTCAGCTATAAATATATATAAGTTGAAAATATATATACTGGTACATGTATATATACTATAATATAATTATTGACTCCATGGTCCAAAAATTTTGGAACTTGTCTAATTCTCTTATGCAAGCCTGCCACCCCTCCCTCTTTGACAGGTTTATAGTCATGCTAAGCCTAGCCGAGCTGTTTTCATTGAAAATGCCTGTTTACTTCCAGGTCAGAGCTTAGGCTATGGTTTTGTAAACTACAAACATCCCGCTGATGCAGAAAAAGCCATCAACACGCTGAATGGTCTACGGCTACAGAACAAAACCATTAAGGTAAGATTTGTTTCAAGCAACCTTTTTTAAAGCATAGAGCTGTTCACTGAAATCACTTGTAAGATACTTTTATATGATAGAGTAACAATTTGATTTTAGTAGTAAAACATTTTGTATATATCCATTCACACATAGATCTAGGCATTACAGAAGTACAGAAACAGCTATTGCACTACCGCCTACATCGGAGTTGGCTAGGTCAGTGTTCACAAAAATTTACATCTTTCATCAGGGATACAGACTAAGCATTTTGGTTTAGGCGCCCAGACTGCCATAAATCCAAATTTTACATTAAATAAATAGGCAATTTTATTCACAACTTAGGTGACCAGGCAAAAATTTGGGCGACTGGGTGCCTGTTAGTCTGTATCCCTGTTTATTAGCTCACATGGAGCAAAGTTCTTGGCCAGCCATGGCCTGTTGTCCATCGTCTGTCTTTAGCGTTTCACATTTTCGACATCTCCAGAACCATATGGCCGCCATCGCATCCATCTTGAAAATCTTTAAATCACTTCTGTTTTTGAATGGGCAGTAAGATAATTAGATTGAGTGGAAACTTGGTAGGAGGCATTGGTTGTCATTTAGATTCAGAATTGCTAAAATCATTGCATTCTGATATTGAAGATTCTACACCATTCTATACCATCATCCCCTCCTGAATCCTAAGTCAGAATGAGCTGTTCAGAAAAATAATCAGAAGCATGGAGGCAGCATGGAGATTCAGAACTGCTAATGGCAATCTAATCTGATGGCCACCATGGCACAATGTAACATATCATGATCAGCCTCATTCTGGCAGACTAGGGTTTTTTAACCCTTATCTTGCTCAATATTCATTTAAGCCACACCCATTTCTGTCTATCAACCAATCAAATTACTTGATGTAATTTATTGCTACAAATTCATAAACTGAATGCCAAACAATGTAGATTCTGATCAGATGGCTTCTTCAGAAGCCATCTGATCTGGATCTACACTGTTTGCAAAGAAAAGGGTTGTTGTGAACAGGAAGATAAGGAATCACAATTTACAAATCCTAAGATAACCCTCACCATGCTGAACTGGGTAATATTTTTTTCAGCTCACCTGAGACAAAGGCTCAATGCTGATCTTATAGTATGGCAAGGGTCCCTTGTCTGTCGTCTGTCAACATTTTCAAACAACTTTTTGTTTGTGAGGTCCAGGCGGCCATGTCGATTTTAGGTAAAGACCCTTCAAAAATCTTGTTCTCCAGAACCAGTTGGCCGATTGTCATGAAACGTGGTGTGTAGCATAAGGGACTCTGGGTGGGGTGGGGGGGGCATCATAGTTCATTCAAATGATGGCCCTCTGATGACCACGACCTATTTTATGCCAAGGTCAAATCTGCTCACATAAACCTGTATGGGAAAAAGTCAAATGATCAATATGACCGCCAAGCCCATATAAGGTAAAAACCCTTCAAAAATCTACTTTTCCCGAACCAGAGGGTTGATTGTCATGAAACTTTGTATGTAGCATTGGGGACTCAAGCTCATCTTAGTTTGGTCAAATGAGGACACTCTGATGACCTTGACCTGTTTATAGCCCTGCTTTGAAAAAGTGGGGGCTATATTGGATTTGCCTTGTCCTTCTGTGATTCCGTAATTCCTTTATTCATCATAACTCAAAAACCGTTTGAAGTATTTTAATGGAACTTCACACAAATGAGACGATGTGCAGAGCACATGAACCATAACACTGGATTGCCTACTTTTGGAGTTATTGCCCTTTGAACATTGAAAAATGGCAATCGTAATTCCGTTATTCATGATAGCTCAATAACCGTTTGAGGTATTTTCATGAAACTTCACACAAATGTAAAGCTCTATGAGACCATGAGCTCATGAACCATAACTGTTGATTGCCTACATTTGGAGTTATTGCCCTTTGAACATTGAAAAATGGCAATTTTAACCTTTTCCTCTCCATAGTTCAAAAACCGTTAGAGGAATTTCATTAAACTTCACACAAATGTAAAGCACAATAAGACGATATGCAAAGCGCATGAACCATAACTCTGGTTTAGGCTAAGGTCAAATTTGCTCAATCGAGTTTGTATTTTACGTCTCACCAACAGCTAAGGTCATACGGAGACGGGACCTCGGTTTAAAGACTCATCCGAATTTCTGGAGAAGCCCGGGATCAATCCTGCGATCCCTGGTTTACAAGGCGAGTGGCATTACCACTACACCATGGAGGCTTCTCAAATTTGCTCAAATAGACTTTTGTATGGGAAAAAGTAGAAACTGTGTTTTTCGGAAACTATTGCAGCCTGTGATCTGAAAATTGGTAGATGCAGTTAGATTACAAGAGTTTTCAAGGTCAAGGTCATTCTTTGACCTTGACTCGTAGGTCATTCAATGAAAATTAAAACTTATTTTCCTCAGAAAACATTGAGTCTTTTGTAACCAAAATGAAAGTCATTTAATATGAGTTTGGTCACATGACCAACATGGCCGCCAAGTCCATATAAGGTATACGCAGACGGGACCTCGGTTTAAAGACTCATCCGAATGTCTGGAGAAGCCCTGGATCGATCCTGCGATCCCTGGTTTACAAGGCGAGTGGCATTACCACTTCAAAAATCTTTTGCTCTGGAACCAGTGGACTGATTATCTTGAAACGGCATACATGTATATGCAGTCAGTAGAATTAGTACTTTGTTCAAATGATGATCCCTGGATGACCTCCACCTGTTTTACCCCATGTCAAATTTGGTCACATAGACTTTTATATGAGGAAAAGTCAAAACCATGTATATTTCAGAAACTGTGTGCAGTTTGTGATCTGGAAATTGGTAGATGCAGATTGCTATTAAAGGAATAAATTAAACTACACAAGTATTCAGTATCAAGGTCATTCTTTGACCTTGGCCAGAGGTCATTGAGATATGAAAATAAAAACTTATTTCCACAGGAACAACTGGGCCATTTGTAACCAAATTTCATCTGAACGCCTATAGAACAAGAAAATGAAAATGAATATGAGTTTGGTCACATGACCAGTATGGCCACCATGCCCATAAAAGGTAAAAAAAAATAACTTCAGAATTTTTTTCTTCAGAACCAGTTGGTTGATTTTCCTGAAACTTAGTATGTAGCATTTGGGACTAAGGCCAACTATGATCCCTAGATGACGTTGACCTATGTTAGGCCAAGGTCACATTTGGTCACATTAGCTTTTGTATAGGAAAAAGTCAGAACTTTGTTTATTTCACAAAATTTATAGATGAAGGTAGCTAAAAGAGAAAGTGAAACTACATAAGTATTCAAGGTCAGGTCATCTAGATATGAAAATAAAAAAAATGTTTTTGTCAGAAAGCACAGGTCCATTTGTAGTCAAATTTCATATGAAAACTTTAACCCTTGTCCTGCTAATCCCGGATATGCCTTATCTTTGAAACAATGTAGATCCAGATCAGATGGCTTCTGATGAAGCCATCTGATCAGGATCTACATTGTTTGCCATTCAGATTGTGAATTTGTTGCAATAATTTGCATCAAGTAATCTGATTGGTTGATAATCAGTAGTGGGTGTGGCATATATGAAATTCAGCAGGACAAGGGTTAAGGAACAAATGAATAGTTGTCACAGTCATGACAAATACGGTGGTCATGCGAAACTTTTTTTTTAAAAAAAAAAAAAACAGCTGGGCATATCTAAGCCAAATTTGCATGTGGAGGAACAAAAGTTTGTTTAAATGGTTTAGGTCACATGGCCAAGATGGCTGCCATGGTATAAAGCCTTCAAAAATCTTCTTCCACAATGAATGCTCAGCACTCAGGTGAGTGGTTCAGAACCATTGGTCCTCTTTTTTTCTTTTTTTTTTTAAAAAAACAACAACAACAAACAAACAAAAAACAGTATAGATTCAGATCAGTTGAATTAGGATCTAAGCTGTTTGCCATTCTGCTTCTGAATTGATAGTAAAAACTGAAAACATGCAACACAAATGGTTTACCCATTTTTTACCGGAAACCCCAAAACGAGTAGTTGGCAAACAGTGCAGGCCCAGATCAGACATCGCAGAAAGCGGCATCTGATCAGGGCCAACACTATTTGCAAAAAGGTCAGCCAATATTCGAGTAGATTTTGAAGAAAACACAGCCTGGCACCCCTAAATTTTGAAATTGACTCCGGCTACATATAAAAAGGAAGATTGCATTTGGTATAAAATGGGTTAAAATCAGGGAGGAGTGTAGCATATTGAAATACTCAGCATGCTGAGGGTCTTGATATATTTAGCATAATGATACATATTGACGGCCCCCCGCCCATCAGGGCTTGAAGAAATAGATGGGCTGCATGATGTTTCCACGCAGAGCTGAAACCCACCGCACACTAGTACTGGTAAACTGCTTAGAGGATCTAAGCCTACCCAGGCAAAGTGGTGCGAGTCGGACCGTCCATGCTTATAAACCCTATTGGTTTCATTGGGCGGCAGGGCTTGAGATGTCAATTCATCCTAGTGTCGGGGAAAAGTCCCACAAAATTGGAAGCAATGTCTCCAAAATGACCTATACAGTGTTGACAGGGATGTTAATCTTCAAATCAAACAAACAAAATACATATTGATTGGCAGTTTTATTCATCTCTACCCCTATTCAGGTCAAGGCCACAAACATAGAAATATTTTGCTTTAACCCTTGTCCTGCAGAATCTTGATCATCCCTACCTTTGCAAACAATTTAGATTCAGATTATTAAGAAGCCAGCTGATCAGGATCTAAACTGTTTGTCAATGACAGTTTGCAAATTTGAATAAACACATTTTATAAAGTTTGATTGGTTGATCATCAGAAATGGTTGTGGCATTATTAATTTAGTCAACAGTAAAGGCACAAGCATTCAGGATACACTGTCTGAGTCTGGACACAGTTTTGCAAGGATAGCAACATACAAGGGGCATCCAGAAAATTATGAGACTAGCATGTTACCATAGAAACTATAATAGATACATGTATTAGCACAATGTCTTGCGGGCTTCTTGTGGGTTTCAATAGCTATGTACATTAAAAATTCCAACAAAGGGTTTTAACTCTTATCATGCTGTTCACGACAACCCCTGTCTTTGGAAACAGTGCAGCTCCAGATCAGATGGCTTCTGAAGAAGCCATCTGATCAGGATCTACACTGTTTGACAATAAGTTTATGGCTTTGTAAGTATAAATTACATCAAGTAATCTGATTGGTTCAAAGTGAAAAATGGGTGTGGCTAAACTGAATATTCAGCAAGAGAAGGGTTAACATATACTCATATAAACTTCTCTGAAGGGATAAGACATGGGTTAATTATATCAAACCTCAAAGAGAATAATCAAGTAAGAGAGGCTTAGGAAAGGGCAAGAGTGACTATTTAGTTGCAAAAACTTAACCCCTAAGCTGCCGAGGAAAACTACATCTGAAAATGTTGTCTGCTTATGTTGTCTGCTGAATTTTTTTGAAAACTTTTTAAAAATATTTTGGCATACAGGCAAACAGTGTGGGTCAAGATCAGACTACAGGAGCAGTCTGATCTGGGTCCGAACTGATTGCATATTTGCCCAGCCAAAATCCTTTATTTTCTCTTTTCCCTTTCTTTTGCTGAAAAAAATGCTGACTGGGCATTGCTACAATTCCCCCCTTGGTAGCAGTATATGTACAGAATACCAAGGACAGACAACTGCAGCTTTCATAGATAGCCCAGATGGAAAAGTGTGTTTTTGTTGCAGGTGAATATGTTGAGGGATTTGTGTAATTTTTCTATATTTGGTACAGACAGTCTCAAAATTTTCTCAATTCCCCTTGTATATTGAAAAGAAACAGACCATGTTTACATGTTGTCTGGACAAATTGTCGTTTTAAGACACCACATAAACATTCTGAAAATCTGTCTGTCTTGCAAGTGATTTTGAGTGATATTAACAGCTTTGTCACAGGAATCTGCCATGGGCAATGTGCAGCCCTCAAAATGTTCACATCCATCTGTCCCGTAATGAAAACTACATACATTTCATACATATTCTAACAAGATGAAAAGCCCAGCCCAGAAAGACCTTGATCAACTTGTAAATTAGTGCAGTTTTAGCCCATTTTATACAAGAAATCCGAAAACAAGTCAGATGAGCAAGATGCAGCCTCTGATCAGGGCTTTCACTGTTTGTAAAAAAAAAAGACCAACCATTTGCTAAATAAATTGCTAAAATTCACAACCCGACAACCCCTTAATTTTGAAATGGACTCTTGCTGTATACATCAGTACAAAAGATGTTTAACAGGTTACATTCACCCTAAAACTGGAAGGTATACATAAAACATACTAGGGAGAAAGTCCATATTAAAGGTTAAGAACCATATTATTATAAAATAAACCCTGAAAATCTGGCCTCGGTAGCACAGTCTGTTGCCAGTCTATCTGGTGATGATGAAGTTGCTGCTGACAGGACTGATCATATGTTTCTAGACATGACAGGTTCTGACACCCACTATCCCTATGGCTACCTGGCTTCAATAGTTCGATACCTGCTGGGGTCGGCAACATTCTTTCGTGGAGATTGATCATGAAATCTCTTCTACGGTCATTCTCTCCCTTCCGTTGATTCAAGAAGGGCGATTGCCAGTTTCTGGCGGAAGAATGTGCACTGTACTGGTTAAACACTTACATATAAGTCTGCCCAGGTAAAGTGTGGATAGGTAAACTGACCAGCTCAAAAATGACCTAAAATACAAACAAACAAACAAAACCTGGCTTCAGTAGCTCAGTTGCCTATGAGTCTGACTGATGATCAAGAGGTAGCGGGTTCGATACCTGCCAGCTCGATAACATTCTTTTATGGAGATTCCGCTGATTCAAGAAGGGCGGTTGTCAGTTTCTTGCGAGAGAATTGGCATTGTATTAGAAAAAGTGTGGATAGGGAAACTGACTGGGTCTTTAAACTCAAACAAACAAAACTTAACATGCAAAGGAAAATTTAGTAGGGTTAAAACCATTAAAAGTGTGATCAGTATCATAGCACCATGTCTACCACCCTTCCTGCACATAAAATCAATTCTTAGATAGTTGTAGTACAAGGTTGTTGAAGACTCATTTTGAGGGATATTACCTGAAGTCACTGAATCACTATAGTCTATGAGGTTTCTTCCAACTATCTGAGCTTCAAAGAGATTTGAGCATGAGGTCAAGTCTGCACATGGCACTGAGCACATTTCCCAGTGACACAGTGCCTGGTAAATGCACAGTGTTGTGTTGGGCTATTGTTGAGATGGTGACATAGGAACATTGTGTGTTTACTGGGCTTCTTCACTTTCACTACTAATTCAGTTAAATCTTAGTTTGCTAATAGGATAAGTTTCCAACTTAATTTTCCTTGTTTGTTGGACATGTAAAACAATGATATTTCTTTTCATTCAGTAAGAGTAGCAATCATGTATGACATTTCTTTGCTTGTTATATTAATTCAAATAATTTGATTAAAATTTCAATGATTTAATTATACATTGAAGTAGCTAGATAGAGAAATCTTAAATTATTTCACAGAGAATGTAAATATATCTTCTGTTTTCTTTCAAGAGCAATAAGACTTTTTTTTATCCCATAGAGATCAAATATTCACACAAAATCATGCAACTTACCTCTACTTTGATTTCATTTGATTTGGTTTCTTGATAGAACATTTTGTTTTCCTTTCGCATCTTTTGGTAGCTTTCGTTAATTATTTAGACTTACTTTTCTTTTGTTATTTAAATTTAATTTGCTATTTTGTTGATCTTTACAAAGATCTGTCAGCTGACGAGTTGAGCTTAAGCTGAAGAGAAACAAGGGGTAATGTCATTTTTACTGGCAGTTGCCAGTATACTGTATATACATTACCATTTTTTGGTACTTCTGCATAACTTGAAGGCAGCAGTTGGTCAGCTTTTTGGTCAGTTGAAATCAATCTGGTTGACTATCACTTTTGGTCAGGCACACATGGAAAAATAGTGAAGACAATGCCATATGAGACTTTAACAAAATGTCCCAATTTTTCTTAAGGCAAATGAATTTCATGAAAAGACAATCATGTTTTGTAAAAGAAAACATTGGGATGACAAGGGAATAAACACTTCACTTCAAATACAGGTGACATTTACATGTATTATATACCAAAACTGAAACAGAAGAGTAAAATCCAAATGTGGAAGTATTTATTTGTAGAAGCTATTTTGTAAGTTTTTGAAGTGTGATATAACACAGACTAAAGCCTAGTGATTTTCAACAAGAATCTATGGAGTTTAATTAAATTACTAGTTAGGAAAGTTCATGTTTCTGTTCTTATTGAAGATGGATGAGTTTGTTCTGCTGTAGTTAAGTTGTGTTCAAGCAATTTGATAAATGGATTAGTAGCATGTGGAAGTGTTGGTGAAGCAAGGAAATAATTATATTTGCTGTGAAAACCTGATTGATTGTTAATGAGGAGAAAACACTAAATGATGAAAAGGTGATGTGTGATGCTGGAATAACAGTGTTAAGTTCTTAAGTTTAACATGGGAGTAGCCTTCAATGAGACTTTGTTACTTTCTAGAAACAGATTTACGAAGCTTGGGAAAACCAGTGCCTACTCACTAGTACTCAGATACAAAGACAGGTAGAAATGAGGGGCATAACAAAACCAACAACAACAGGAAATAATACTTTGTACTGTGTGTCCCCCTGTGTTTAATGTTTGTATATGTTCTAGAATACATTTTTAGTGCAAAATTCACCCTCTGAATTCAGAAGCTCAATGGAGATGTACACGGTCACAACCATCTGCCAGATTCTACAGACTGGTTATGAGTTCTACACCTGCTCATAACATCAGAAAATTGTCCAGTGTCTCTACTAATATAGCTCCTTTCATTTCTAATTTGCTTTTATACCCCCTTCTCTAACAATATATTTTATTTATTTTGTTACATATAATTTCAGTTTTGCTTCAAAAACTTACAGAATTCTTTATATTATTTTACTATTGTTTGCAGGCAAGCTGAGTTCATAATAATAATCCCTTTTACTTTATTAAACTAATTTATTATTTTTCAGTATATTTCTGTTCTTTTTGTTCTGTATAGTGGCAATTCTTGTTCCTTTCAGGTTTCGCTGGCTAGGCCTAGCTGTGAAAGTATTAAGGGAGCAAACTTATACATTAGTGGGTTGCCAAAGTCTCTTACCCAATTGGACTTGGAAAAAATGTTTTCAGAATGTGGAGTAATCATAACATCAAGAATCCTTTATGACCAAAATACAGGTATACCACTATACTGCATACAGTTGTGCTGCTATATAGCTATCTAACAACCCCTACCATTTACCGTAATCATCCTAAGTATTGGGACAGATAGGCCTGAGCAAACAGTGCAGACCCAGATCAGACTACTCCTGAAGGAGCAGTCTGATCAGGGTCTACACTGTTTGCCATTCTACCTGCACCTTTTGGATCACTGGATCATGAAACAAATTTGGTAATATTTTTTGGAGAATTACAGCAAGTTCTTAAGGGGTCCAAATTTTTAGGATTTTACGGTAGTCTCCAACACACAATGCCTCTTAGGATGAGACACATAGGGTGATCAATTTTTTAAGGTTTAAGAAAAGTAAATAATTGAACAAAAAAAAGACCTTTATTGACTAAATACCTCATCCATTTTTAGGTATCCATTGCTCGCCCAAGTTCAGAGAGCATTAAGGGAGCAAACTTGTATATTTGTGGTCTGCCCAAAAGTTTGAGTCTGACAGAATTGGAACGATTCTTTGCGCCATGTGGCCGGATAATTACCTCACGAATTCTGTATGATAATAATACAGGTTAGATTCGTTCACAGTTACGTTTCGATTTCTATTCTGCCAGTTAGCAAGTGTACGTACTATTGCTCCTTTGCGTCACTGCCTGGCCATGTTTAGTTGTTAACTATCCTCACTTTTGCATGCAGTTCTCTGGTTATTTGAGGATATTTTCTACCATTGAACTTTTATCAGTTATTATATTTGAAGTTGATTTAGTGTTACTATTTAGTTGTTGTCTTGTTGAGTTCTTTTGGTTAGTATATATATATATTAGTTTGCTTCTAACCATATTGTGACTTTAGTGTACTGAGCAAAATTCAGATTTGTGTCAACAGTGAGAGGAAGCTCAGGATAAGCCAAAATTTCTCTTGTATTTCTCTTATTTTAACCCTCTTTGTACCAAATGGAATCTTCCTCCCTATATATAGCCGGAGTCCATTTCTATGTTTAAGGGTGTCAGGTTGTGTTTTCTACAAAATTTATTCGGAAAACGGCTTAACTTTATGCAAACAGTGTAGGCCCTGATCAGACACCGCATTCTGTGGCGTCTGATCTGGGCCTGCACTGTTTACCAAGGTACCCCTTTTGGGGTTTCCGGTACTAAATGGGTTAATTTGCACATCAAATCAAGACTTACAAATTACTATTTAAACCCTTATCCTGCTGAATAAATTGATTTAGCCACACCCATATCTGACTATCAGCCAATCAGATTATTTTCTATAATGTATTCATTTAAGTCACAAACTACATGACAAACTGTCGTCCCTGATCAGATGGCTTCTGAATTCTTCAGAAGCCATCTGATCTAGATCTGCACTGTTTGCAAAGGTAGGGTTTGTCGTATTCAGCAGAATAAGGATTTAGGGACTGTTATGTGAACATGAAATTGAAAAGATAAATGAATAAAAATTGTAACCCTTATCTTGCTGTTCGCGACATCCCCTATCTTTGCAAACAGTTTAGATCCAGAAGAAGCCATCTGATCAGGATCTTCACTGTTTGGCATTCAATTTATGAATTTGTAGCAATAAATTACATCAATTACATTTGATTGGTTGATAGACAGAAATGGGTGTGGCTTAAATGAATATCCAGCAAGATAAGGGTTTACATATTATACAGTCTGATAGTGCTCCGGCAAATATAATGGGATAAAAAGACATTTTGTGTGGAAATAAAAAAAAGACCTAGATTTTGGCTTATCAAGTGCTCAGTGATGAAGACCAGTTATCCTTGTTTCTTATCCAGCTTCATTGGCCTGAAGGAACAGTAGCATTCATAGGTTCAAAGGTCAGTGCAGTAATTACAGATTTTAAAACGTTACAAAATCAAAGTGCTGACAGCTCTGGTGGGTTAAAAATATCTCTGCGAGAAGGCTGGGGAAATGGTCCTGAATGGTGACTTGGAATATTTGGTTTACCCTTAAAGTCCTGTATTTCAAGCAGTGTAGACCCTGATCAGATGTAAGTTCTGCAGCATCTGAATCTGGGTCTGTCCCAGCACATGAGCCCAGTCCATGTTTTAACCATTAAAATGCCGAGAAAAACAACATCTGAAAAATTTCGTGGTCCTGAATCTTCTTGCAAACCAGGCTGGGGCAGCCGTATTCATTGGGCACATTTCTGAGTGTTTTTATGTACCCCCATAGCGAGAGTGGAGACATATTTATTTTGCCCTGTCTGTTTGTTTGTTGGCTGGTTGGTTTGTACATGGACAACTACAACATTGGTCATAATTTTTTAACCATTTGAGATAGATCCTTCATATCCTTGTAACAAGGCCTTCCTCTCCAGACAAAAAAATTTGACCTATGACCATGGAAAAGTGCCGTGTGGGGGTGGGGTAATAAAATAAAAGAACTTTTTACTTTAAATACTCATTTACAAAGATTCTGACTAAACAAACAAAGATTCTGTATAAAATTAGAAAAACAGATGAAATAAACAATAATTTTATATTTGAAATGATAAACAGGATTGTTAAAGAACTTATGAGTATTGGGTGCTTGGTTCTAGTTGCATAAGGAGCAAATGGTTGCAGCTGATCATGCACTTTATAGGACTTTCTGGGATTTGATTTTGTAATTTAGAGCACTGTGACCTTATCCCTTGACCTGCTGAATATTTATATATGCCACACCCACTACTGATTATCAACCAATCAGATGACTTGATGCAAATTATTGCAACAAATTCATGAGCTGAATGACAAATGATGAAGATCCTGATCAGATGGCTTCTTCAGAAGCCATCTGATCTGGATCTTCATTGTTTGAAAGATAAGACATATCCGAGCTCAGCAGGAAAAGGGATTATTATGGTGAATACAGTAGCCAGTAAAATTCTTGTCCATCCTTCTGTACCAAATGGAATCTTCCTCATATATAAGAGGAGTCTGTTTCAAAATTTAGAGGTGTCAGATTGTGTTTTCTTCAAAATTTATTTGGAAAATGACAGAACTTTTAGCAAACAGTGGAGGCCCTGATCAGACGCCGTGTTCTGCAGCATCTGATCTGGGCCTACACTGTTTGCCAGGGTGCCCGTTTTGGGGTTTCCGTTACAAAATGGGTTAAATGAAAGAAAAATATCAGCCAGTATTATTGTCTGAACTTGTAAGATCAGTTTCCAAGACCGTTAATTAAGAACTTAACAGTTGCCATGTGAACCCCTGCATTATACAATAGTGTTAAGTGCTCCCATGATCTGCATTTATTGTAGCAGTTAATCTGTTACTTCTGTAACTCATTAATGTTCTTAAATACATGTATATTAGTTCAAGAAATTGTTTCTCTTCCTACTTGACTATGTATCAATATCTTCAAAAGACCAACCCTTCATTGTTGCCAGAAAGAACTGTAAACAAATTTGCCAGGGGAGGTGGAATGGTCACTTCAGGATGACCAATTAATAGTGGCTTACATTTGGGTAAGGCCTGGTTTTCTTGTAGTAGATATGATAAGAGGGAAAATGTTATTTCTTTGGTTTTGAAGACATAAGCCAAATTCTTGCCATACGAACCCCAAGGTTTTGAAACATTTTTCGTGCTCAACTCAGCTGAGCATGAAATTTTTAATGCTGTTGAAAAACAAACAAATCCGGCAATTTTCCTGCTCAGATCTGCACAGAATGTCATTTGTCCTGCTCATAAATTTTAAAATGCCAACATTTGTTATGAGCAGGATTAGTTTCATGCTCAACTGATTTGTGCCTCTTTTATATTACCATATTTTCTTTTGAGGGCTCGAATGTAGCTGGTCAGCTTAACTAAACAGCTTTCGAGTTTTTTTTTAGCTCACCTTATAGTATAGTGGGTCGTCCGTCCGTCTGTCCGTCTTCCGTCCAAACTTTTGAGCAGCTATATCTCTGTATCCTGCAGGCTGATCTCAATTATTTCTCATCTGTAGCATGCCTCTGGTGGGGCATTGATGACATAAACTTTTTTTTGAAATCGCTCTAAAACTTTGGTTCCTATGGCAACCACAAGGTCCCATAGACTTACTATGGGAAAATGCTTGTCATCACCGTGGGGCCTTCAGTTTTGATCGGACCTTTCTGAAACTCATATGTAAGGTGACTGGGGATAAAAACTTGGATGAGTTCGAAAACCGGCCAAGTCGGCTGATTTATCATAGAGTTACGTCCCTTTGATTGCTGAAAATGCCCATTTTCGACCTTGTCATCACCGTAGCCCCTTCAGTTTTGATAGGATCTTTCTAAAACTTATATGTAATGTGGCTGGGGATAAAACCTCGAATGAGTTCGAAAACCGGCCAAGTCCGCCTATTTATCATAGAGTTACGTCCCTTTGATTGCTGAAAATGCCGATTTTTGACCTTATCATCACCGTAGCCCCTTCAGTTTTTAACGGATCTTTCTGAAACTTATATGTAAGGTAGCTGTGGATAAAATCTCAGATGAGTTCGAAAACCGACCAAGTCAGCCCTTTTATCGTAGAGTAACGTCCCTTTGATTGCTGAAAATGCTGATTTTTGACCTTGTCATCACTGTAGCCCTTTCAGTTTTGATCAAATCTTTCTGGAACTTATATGTAAAGTGGCTGGGGATAAAGCCTTGGATGAGTTCGCATACTGGTAAAGGTGGCCTATTTATCATAGAGTTAGGTCCCTTTGATTGCTGAAAATGTTGATTTTTGACCTTGTCAACAATGAAGCCCCTTCAGTTTTGATCGGATCTTTCTGAAACTTATATGTAAGGTGGCTGGGGATAAAACCTCGGATGAGTTTGAAAACCGGCCAAGTTGCCCCATTAACTATATAGTTATGTCCCTTTGATGGCTGAAAATGTCGATTTTTTACCTTGTCATCACCGTAGCCCCTTCAGTTTTGATCGAATCTTTCTGAAACCTATATGTAAGGTGTCTGGAGATAAAACCTAGGATGGGTTTGAATACCGGCCAAGTTGGCCCATTTATCATTGATTTACGTCCCTTTGATTGCTGAAAATGCCGATTTTTGACCTTGTCATCACCATAGCCCCTTCAGTTTTGATCGGATCTTTCTGAAACTTATATGTAAGGTGGCTGGGGATAATATCTTGGATGAGTTCCAAAACAGGCCAAGTTGCCCCATTAACTATATAGTTATGTCCCTTTGATGGCTGAAAATGTCGATTTTTTACCTTGTCATCACCGTAGCCCCTTCAGTTTTGATCGGATTTTTCTGAAACTTATATGTAAGGTGGCTGGGGATGAAACCTCGGATGAGTTCGAAAACTGACCAGGTCGGCTCATTTATTATAGAGTAACATCCCTTTGATTGCTAAAAATGCCAAATTTTGACCTTGTCATCACCGTAGCCCCTTCAGTTTTGATCGGATCTTTCTGAAACTTATATGTGAGGTGGCTGGGAATAAAATCTTGGATGAGTTTGAATACTGGCCAAGTCTGATCGGATCTTTCTGAAACTTACATGTAAGGTGGCTGGGAATAAAACCTCAGGTGAGTTTGAATACCGGCCAAGTCGGCACATTTATCATAGAGTGACGTGCCTTTGATTGCTGAAAATGCCTATTTTCGACATTGTCATCACTGCTGCCCCTTTAGTTTTGAATGGATCTTCATGAAACTTACAAACAAGGAAGTCGGGCAGAAAGCTTGGAGGAGTTTGAAAACTCTTGTTTTTGAACTTGTCATCACCATAGCCACTTCAGTTTAGATCGGATCTTCTTAGCAAGTCAGGAATAAAAGCTTGAATGAGTTTGAAAACCAGTGAGGTCAGCCTGTTTATCATAGAGTTACATTCTACTTCATTTTCAGAAAATGCTTACCCTGTCATCACCATGTCCTCCCATAAAGCCTTCAGTAAAGGTTGGCACTTCCTTAAACTTTGAATCTGTTAGCTCAGGTGAGCGAGCTTGGTCCTCTTGTTTTATGAACAGCAAAGGTTCACATCAATCTGCATATCTGTGCTGTCTGATCAGCACCTTAGTGTTCCCTGCTGTGTTAGTACTGTACAGAGGACCCTCGTTATAACAACAGTATTTGTTCCCTATTTGCCTTTATAAAGAATTCCAGTTTGGAGTATAATAGGTAATAAAAGACCTTTGCCCCATCATTACTGCCAAGAAACAAATGTTATAGACATTTGTTAGAGTGTCCGCTCCGGGGAACGGGAGGTCACGCCTCACGGGTTCGATCCCGGGCCGCGAAATACCAAAGTCGTTAAAAATGGTACTAGCTGCTCCTCGCTTGGCACTCAGATTTAGTGGGTAGAGCTAGGACTGGTCGACTCAGTGTCAGGATAATGTGACTGGGTGTGGTATCATGTAATGTGTCTGGGACATGATAATTCAGTGACGCAGCACTATAAAAGTGAGCATTGAGCTCCCTGTCGCAACCAGACACCGTCGTGATATGACTGAAAATTGTTGAAAGCGACGTTAAAACCGAATTCATACACACACACACATTTGTTATAATCGCCTCACCAAGGCTAACAAATATCTATAACATTTGTTTCTTTGAGTATTAAATTACAAGACACTTTCATGATTATGGAGCGGATTTGTGCATTTCCAACCCGAGGGAAGCTCTCACCGCTTGGAACCAACGCTAAGCCTTTAGCTAAGTAGTCATTCCAATCAAATTGCCGTTATAACGAGTTGTGCGGTTATAATGAATGTCGATATAAAGAGTGTTGACTGTACCTCTAGTTTCTATTTCAAAACTCCTGCTAATAGACCAGTTTGTGTCTTACCTGGTTACAAACGTCAAAGTTTTGTTTTTCTCATGACCGGGCTCATACTGACAAACCTGGTGGGGTTCTTAGCTTGAGCAAACCTGATCTAATTGGATCAAAAGCTGAAGTGAGAATATAACAAACCCTAGCTTAGCAGATCATAGAACATCTCAGATCTCCTCCCCTCAGGAAAGGAACTTTTTTTTTTCCTTGGAATGAAATTGATATGAATATTATGACACGTATATATCATTTTTTCCACTCCTGTGATCAGCATTGATCTTTTTCAAACTCTTCATGGTTAAGATGGCTGAAGGAGTCTTTATTTTCAGATACATCTAACATTATTTTTCCATTAGGGCTAAAGAGCTGTGTTCAAAAAGATAAAAATAAAATGTAGACTGATAAATGAAAAATTTATTTTTCGTCTTGAAACCCATCAATCATACAAATGTTGAGGCAAGTAACACGCTGACAGACACCTGTTGTAACCTAGATACTTGGAGGAGAACTGTGCAACACAAACCTAGACTAGTCTGGTCCAGATCTTTGCTGCTTCTTGGGATTTAGCTCTTGTCCTGCTGAATAAAGTAATTTAGACACACTCAATTTTGACTTTCAACCAATCAGATTATTTGATGTATTTTATTTACCAATCAGATTATTTGATGTATTTTATTTACCAATCAGATTATTTGATGTATTTTATTTACCAATCAGATTATTTGATGTATTTTATTTACCAATCAGATTATTTGATGTATTTTATTTTTGCAAATTCACAAACTGAATGTTGAACAGTGTAGATACTGATCAGATGGCTTCTTCAGAACTATCTTATCTATACACTGTTTGCAAATTTTAGTTCAGCATGACAAGAACCAAGGAGAAAGTGAAGTTGATCATGGCAAGTAGGTCTAATGTACTCTTGATCATGTCTATGGAGGGAAATAGATACAACACCAGGGGTGATAACTCTTTCAATAATATTTCTGGTTTCCTTATTGGTAAAAGTCCATTTTGAAACAAAAGAACCCCTTGGGCTAATGGATAAGAGTGCTTACTCTTAATGATTAGGTCTCTCACCACTGGTTCATGCCAGTGTTCGCACCTGTCTCAGGTCACTTGTGAGATGCCAAGTTCTGCAACGGAAAGTCAGGTGGTTTTTCTCTGGGTACTTTGGTTGTTACCCACCTCTGATTAACAATCAGCGCGAAATAAGTCAAATAATCTTGAAAGGGCAGTAAACTCCAGCCCCCACCGGCCCCCGCCCATCAGTGCTTGAAGAAATAGATGGGCTGCATGATGCATCCAGGTAGAGCTGAAACTGACCGCACACAATTACTGGTAAACCGCTTAGAGGATCTAAGCCTGTCCAGGCAAAGCGGTGCGAGTCGGACTGTCCATGCTTATAAACCCTATTGGATTCATTGGGCAAAAGGGCTTGAGATGTCATCTCAATGTCGGGTAAAAGTCCCACAAAATTGGAAGCAACATCTCCAAAATGACCTATACAGTATTGATGGGGACGTTAAACCACAAATAAAACAAAACAAAAACTCCCCCCCCCCCCCCCCCCCACACACACACACACACAAACAAAAGAAACAAAGACAGAAGAATAAGCATATTCTTTCCTTTATGGCTAGACCCAGATGTACAGGAACTTGCACACTTCTAAAAATGGCTCAACGATTCCGTCACCTTAAAGTCTTTTTGCACTATGCACAATTTGCCTTGCAGAGGATATTCAAATGTGCACCTGCAACATCTGTTTTCCCCAATGTAGAAATATAGGAAATAGCACCACATGCATGGGAATGAAACTTAATTTTGGTTGGTTTTGCCAGCTTTCAGCAGAGATAAGAGTTATGACTGGGCTTGTGAAGTAACAAATACTGTTGATGCACCAATCATAAATATTTAGGAAGGAACTGTTGTAATGAATAAAGAAATGTTGCAAATGTTTCAGACACTTCTGTTTGATTGTGGATCATAAGAGCTTGTTGGAATTACTTTCTGGCTCTGCTTGTATGATAAGTTATGATTTCTTGGCACTGAAAACTCTCCTTTTCACATGGCACACAGGTTTCCCCTGGCACCAGAAACTGTGAAACATGGTTCATTACTCCAGCAATAATAAGGACTGAGCAAGAAAAATTAAAACACTGGCAGCACTGGTGGGCCAATAGTCTCTGCATGTACACTGGGAAATAGTCCTGAATGGCGATTTAGACTATTTGGTTTAACCCCTTAAATTCCAGGCCCTCTGACACTTTATTCTGGGGCGTCTAAGTTGTGTCTCCAGCCCAGTTTTTGACAGATATCCACCTGTACAGTGTACATAACACTGCGGCCCCACCATGATAAGGATTGTGTGGCTTTGAAAAATTGTTCATCTGGATTTTGTACAAATACTACTTCTTTCATCAGAGATAGTCACAGAGATAGTGAGGTGAACATTGGCAATAGTCACAGAGATAGTCAGGTGACCATTGGCAATAGTCACAGTGATAGTCAGGTGAACATTAGCAACAGTCACAGTGATACTCAGGCGCACATTTGCAAGTCACAGATAGTCAGTTGAACATTCAAAACAGTCACAGAGATAGTCAGGTGAACATTGACAATAGTCAGTGATAAGTGAACATTGGCAATAGTTACAGAGATAGTCAGGTGACCATTGGCAATAGTCACAGTGATAGTCAGGTGAACATTAGCAACAGTCACAGTGATACTCAGGCGCACATTTGCAACAGTCACAGATAGTCAGTTGAACATTCAAAACAGTCACAGAGATAGTCAGGTGACCATTGGCAATAGTCATAGTGATAGGTGAACATTGGCAATAGTCACAGAGATAGTCAGGTGAACATTGGCAATAGTCACAGTGATAGTCAGGTGAACATTAGCAACAGTCACAGTGATACTCAGGCGCACATTTGCAACAGTCACAGATAGTCAGTTGAACATTCAAAACAGTCACAGAGATAGTCAGGTGAATATTGGCAATAGTCAGTGATAAGTGAACATTGGCAATAGTTACAGAGATAGTCAGGTGACATTAGCAATAGTCACAGTGATAGTCAGGTGCATATTTGCAACAGTCACAGAGATAGTCAGGTGAACATTCACAACAGTCACATAGTTAGGTGAACATTAGCAAGTCAGTGAGATAGTCAGGTGAACATTAGCAACAGTCAAAGAGATAGTCAGGTGACATTAGCAACAGTCACAGAGATAGTCAGGTAACATTAGCAACAGTCACAGAGATAGTCAAGTGAACATTCACAATAGTCACGTGTCATTCGCAACAGGCACAGGGATAGTCAAGTGACAATCGCAACAGTCACAGAGATATCAGGTGAACATTCAAAACAGCCACAGAGATAGTCAGGTGAACATTGGTAGCAGTCACAGAGATAATCATGTAAACATTTGCACCAGTCACAAAGTTAGTCAGGCACCAACAATCTTAGAGATAGTCCGGTGAACATTCTCAACATTCATAAGAGATAGGTGAACATTTGCGACAGTCACAGAGATTGTCAGGAGAACATTCGCAGCAGTCACAGTGATAGTCAGGTGAACTTTCACAACAGTCACAGAGATTGTCAGGAGAACATTCGCAGCAGTCACAGTGATAGTCAGATGAACTTTCACGACAGTCACAGAGATAGTCAGGTGAACATTTGCAATAGTCAGAGATTCGCAACATTATGCAACATCCCCAGTGATGATGGAGCACCTGTTCAGGAAAAGGTTCGGAGTTAGGTTAAATGACAGGGCCATTCAACTTCTAAAACAAAAATATGCTAGATGCATAATATGTGTAATGTGTGCTGTGATAGACATACATGGAGAACTGGTGTAAGATCTGCCATGCATGCAGCAAGCCAGCCACCTGGAAGGGATGTTGCCCCTGTACCTGCATGTTAATAAAAATCTGATGATGATGTCACATTTGGTACATACTACATACTTAACCGCAAAACGGGTACACTAGCAAACAGTGCAGGCCCAGATCAGGCGCCGCAGAATGCAGCATCTGATCAGGGCCTACACTGTTCGCAAAATGTTCAGCCATTTTCCAAATACATTTTGAAGAAAACACAACCTGACACCCCTAAATTTTGAAATGGACTCCTTTTATATATAAGGAGGAAGATTCCATTTGGTACAAAAAGGGTTAATATGCAGAGTTTGTCTAACTTCTTGTCACACATGTCTTTTGCATACAGTCTGCAATACAATTTATTTACTGAATAGTGTACCTTGCCCAAATTTCAGTCCTCTGGAGGAACATGCATTGTGTAAAGTGTGTACCATTGAATGGTATCTTATTTTACATGTGTTTTGTGGACTTCACATGTTTTATGGACCAATAACTGAGTGTTTAAAATATTTCCTTTGTTTAATGGTGACATTAAAAGCTTTTAACAGCCTACTCAAGCCATTTGTGAAAGATCTAAGTGCCAAAATACTTGCTGTGGGTGTTTTTAGTCATCTTGAAAACTAATAAAGTCAGTTTCACTTGTTCTCTCCTGGCATGGCTAGTGAACATCCGATTGGCAAGGTAACAACATAGTGTTGGTTTAGTAGCATTTTTACCTGATATCAATCAACAGCACCCCATCATGGCTTACAGATGTTTTCTGCTAGTTCAATTAATCTTGGTTCATCTTCAGTAGAAATCATTTCTTTCAGCCACCTTCTGGCAAAACACTGTTATTCTGGGCATGTACAGAAACTGGCAGCACTGTGCACATCCTTTTCTTGCCCAAACCCTTTCCTGTTCACCTCTAGAATTTTTGACCTCAGAGATTATAAATTCAGCCACTCTAGACTGGTTAGGGACTTGGTGCTCACTCATGAGTTTGTTACTTTTCTTCATGTTATGGCTGGTGTAAGTATGCCAGATATGATCTCAGTACAAGGTCTTAAAATCCCAATTATTGTCACATGTGGGCAAACTTCTGAAGATCAGGGAGAAATAATGATTATTGCTGATGTTAGGCAAGTTTGGGCACCTGATTATCATCTAATGATTGCTAGAAAGATCAAGTTAATCCCAATTACTGTCATAATACAATCCCAACATATCAACAGAATTCTAACTCTGATTACCATGAAACTATAATTTGTAGGTTGATTGTTTATCAGTCGGCCTGGAATTTGATGAACTGCTGATGTCCATGTGACTGACAGATGATTATTGAACAATAAAATTAAACCAAACAAATTTATATAAATATATTACTATAACGAGCGCAATGAAAATAAAGGTCCCACAATTTCCAAAAGTCTTTTTCATTATTCAGTTGGGTTTACCCATATATGTGTAGAGCCCCAAAATGGGAAGCTGGCAAACAGAGTAGACCAAGATCAGATGCTTCAGAACACAACAATTACATCCGGGTTCAGGACCATATTCCAGCCAACACATTTGATTGAGATTAACGACCCACCTGTGCTGTCTGTGCTTTGGTTTTATGCAAATTAGAGAGGTGCCATGGCTGAGATAAAAATATTCAACTTTTGTGCTAGAGTTTTCAGCATCCCCATCTGAAAACTTTGGCAAAAAGGATGATTAAGTTTTGATGGCCTTGACCTCATTTTCAAGGTCAGTAGCTACCAAAAACTCAAATTTGGGCCCAAAAAAGCTTTTCTGTGCCATATCTCCGGAATGAATGTACAAATTGTGGCAGACTTGGTAAAATCTATTATTATAGTCTTGCTTTGAAGAAATGGGGCTATACTGGATTTGCCATGTCCTTCCATGATTCCGTGGTTCCCTTGTTCTGTGACTGAAAAATTAAAATGCATTTTGCTGAATAACTTTTGTTTGTGGTCCTACTTCAGTGAAACATAAAATTATACTACACTTGGTCTCTAAAGTAAGGAGTGAGTGTTTGAGTTTAGCTAAGGTCAAAGGGAGACAGGACCTCGGTTTAAAGACTCATCGGAAAGTCTGGAGAAGTACTGCAGCGTCTGATCTGGGCCTGCACTGTTTGCCAGGATACCCATTTCGGGGTTTCTGGTACTAAATGGGCTAATAGTGCTGCAGGGGGCTATAGTCAGATCCTCGGACAGCTCCAGTTGCAACCTACCAAAGGCTTTATTAAATTTTTGTGACCTTGACCTCATTTTCAGGGTCACTGTCTCCCATTGACAATCCAGTACGGGCCTTTAAAAAAAGCTTGTCTGCACGCTGTCTCCTGAACAAATTTATGAAGTCTAGTCAAACTTGGTTACAATCTACCAAAACCTTGATTAGAATTTTGTGACCTTGATCTCATTTTCAAGGTCACAGGCTTTCAGTAAAATGGCAAATTTGGACCAACAATAGATCTATCTCCTGAACAAAAGTATGCTGCAATATAGCATTACAGCCTACCAAAGACTTCATCAGATTTAGTTGACCATGTCTCAGTTTTTTAAGGTCATGCAAGTGCAAAGATTATCAAATTTACTATGCTTGCTACTTAATTGTTCTTTAGTGATCTTGACCTTGTTTTCATTGTCACTTAGTTTTTTATGCCCCCGCATCGAAGATGCTGGGGGCATTAAGTGTTTTGGTTTTTCGTACATGCGTATGTGCGTACGAATGTACGTCCTTCTGTACGAATGTGTGAACGTCTGTGATCCTGTTAGACTCAGGTTAAGGTATTTGTACCAGGTAGAACTTGAGCTCATATTTTACAAACCATATGATGGTTTTGGTTTATTTTTAGTATGATGATAGATATAGTTCCAAAGTTTTATTCAGCAATACCCCCACCCATAACTATGACCTCACGGACAAGGTCACGGACTTAGAAATTTTTAATGTTTTAAGACTCGGGTTAAGGTATTTGTTCCAGGTAGAACTTGAGCTCATATTTTCCAAACCATACGATGGATTTGGTTTGATAGATATACGTCTAAAGTTTCATTCCGCAATACCCCCACCCATACCCATGACCTCAAGGTCAAGGTCATGGGCATAGAAATGTTTTTTGTTTAAGACTCATTTTAAGGTATTTGTACCAGGTAGAACTTGAACTTTTATGATTCATATGGTTCATATTTGGTTTGATGATAGATACAGGTCAAAAGTCTATTCAGTAATACCCCCACCCATGCCATTGACTTCAAGGTCAATTGCTCCCGCCCATTGGGGCTTGAAGAAATAGATTGGCTGCGTGATGCTTCCACGCAGAGCTGAAACCGACCCAGACACGAGTACTGATAAACCGCTTAGAGGATCTAAGCCTGCCCAGGCAACAACTGACCTTTACAGTGTTGACGGGGATGTTAAACCTCAAATCAAACAAACAAACGAAACTTCAAGGTCAAGGTCACACACATAGAATTTTTTAACATTATTTTTTAAGAGTTAATATTTGGTATGATAATAGATACAGGTCCAACGTGGCATACAGCAATACCCCGCCCATGCACTTGACTTCAAGGTCAAGGTCACAGACATAGAAATTTTTATGCCCCTGGAATCAAGATTCGGGTGGCATATAGTTTTTGGTTTGTCTGTCTGTTTGTTTGTCTACAAAAACCTTAAAATTGGGCATAACTTTTAAATGGTAATAGATAGAGCTTTCATATTTCACATGTATATACCTTATCACAAGACCTTTCTAGTGGTACCATAATTTTTGATCTCATGACCTTGACCTTTGACCTACTTTTTTCATTTTTTTTTTAAACTTTAACATTGGCTATAACTTTTGATTGATAAGTGATAGGGCTTTCATATTTCACTTGTGCATTCCTTGTCACAAGACCTTTCTAGTGGTTCCATAATTTTTTACCTTGTGACCTTGACATTTGACCTACTTTTTAAAAACTTTAACATAGTCCATAACTTTCGATTGGTAAGTGATAGGGTTTTCATATTTCACAGGCGCATTCTTTTTCACAAGACCTTTCCAGTGGTACCATAATTTTTTACCTCGTGACCTTGACGTTTGACCTACTTTTTAAAAACTTTAACATTGGCCATAACTTTTGATTGGTAAGTGATAGGGCTTTCATATTTCACAAGTGCATTCTATGTCACAAGACCTTTCCGACAATTCCCATAATTTTTGACCTTGCGACCTTGACCTACTTTTTTTAGACTTTAACATTGGCCATACATTTCGATTGCTTAGTGATACTGCTTTTATATTTAACATATGCTGTCCGGGAGCATCAGTGTTTCACAAACAAATCTTGTTTAATTAAAGGTATGTTAAGAGCTTAAATTTTCAAAACCATATGATAGATGTTCAACATATTTGGTATGATGATAGTTACAGGTCCAAAGTTTTATTCAGCCATACCACCATCCCTGATATCAAGGTCAGGGTCACAGACTTGGAATTTTATGTTAAAGATTTTTAGAGCTCATATTTTCCGAACCATACGATGGATTTGCTTCACATTTGGAATGGTGATAGATACAGGTCAAAAATTTCATTCAGCCATTGCCCCGCCCTTGCCCAGAACCTTAAGGTCTTGGTCACATACTTAGAAACTTTTAATGTTAAAGTTTAAAGAGCTATATTTTCCAAAGCATTTCATGGATAGGATTAATATGTGGTATGATGATAATTATTTTTTCAAAGGCTGAATCGGCAAAACCCCCACCTATGCCATTGACCTCAAGGACACTGTTCCAGGTGAGTTATGCTGTCCAATGACAGCTGTTGTTGCAACCTGATTTATTTTCGGGTGAGGTGGGCCCCTGTGCAGGGGCATCTGTGTTGTATTGACACATTTCTAGTTGAGTCATATTTAGATACCAAGTGTACTCATTCAGGATTATCTTAGTGACTAGTTAGGTTGTCCCATTATGGCACTCTTGTTTCTGTCATCACCCCCTAACCATAACAGCTAGATATTTTGCTGGTAAAGGATTCAGCTGCCAAATCTTGGTGCCTATAGCTGCAGGTCTTCAGTAGTAGGTTCAAGGTCTGGTTCTTTTGTTAAATTTGTATGGTCCCTGACAATTCACTAGGGGAACATTGTTGTTGCAATAGCTGTTGTTTTGTTTGTTTGTTTGTTTGTTTGATTTGAGGTTTAACGTCCCCGTCAACCCTGTAAAGGTCATTTTGGTGACATTACTTCCTATTTTGTGGGACTTTTACCCGACATTGAGATGAAATGACATCTCAAGCCCTGTCGCCCAATGAAACCAATAGAGTTTATAAGCATGGACGGTCCGACACTTGCACCCCTTTGCCTGGGAAGGCTTAGATCCTCTAAGCTGCTTACTAGTACTCGTGTGCGGGTCGGATTCAACTCTGCGTGGAAGCATCATGCAGCCCATCAATTTCTTCATGCCCCAGTGGGCGGGGGCTAGGATTAAGCTCTGTTATGGAAAATAAGATTATTCAGGTTTTCACTTTTCAAAGGCTGTAAAGCCCAAAAGAACAACAAAATTAGATTGTTCCTATGTGGCCAGTCTCATTGAACTAAGTGTTAGTGCCAGTATTGCAAGCTTTCTTGGGGAATACCAATTAGGCAGTAACTTAGTGCTTATTTGGAACAAAATGATTCCTTAGACTGTAGATTAGTGTATAGTTCTCCGCAGACCAGTTGACCACAAAAACAAACCAAGTGTTCCCTTAATTATCCCCACGTTTTTAAAAAAAAGTGGGGATATTGCAATCGCCTCCGTCCGTCCGTCTGTCTGTCTGTCCGTCTGTCTGTCCGGCTATCTCCTCCTAAACCGTTAGCCGGAATTCAACCAAATTTGGTATGCGAGTTGCTTACATGAATGGCTTGCGCAAGAGCACATTTTTTTTTGTCCCCGCCCCCAGGGGCCCTGGGGAGGGGTCAAAAGGTCAAATATCAATAAAATTCAATTACAAAGTCAATTTTGAAGATTTTGATGCCAAACTTTGCACATGTACTTAGTTATGAAAAAAGTAAAACATATTGAACAGGATTTTGGCTGTGACCCCTAGGTCACGCCCTGGGGGTCGGACTTGGGGGGGGTCGGGGGTCAAAATTAAAGTTTTTCAGAACATAGTCATGTTGCATATCTATGCGAAGGGGATAATGGGTAGAATAAACTACAAGTAAAATTTTGACCCTAGGGTCAAAATTTAAGTTTTTTGGAACATAGTCATGTGGCATATGAAATTGAAGGGCATGATTAGTAGAATATAATACAGGTAATATTTTGACCATGGAGTCAAATTAGGGTCCAGGGTGAGGGGTTTTCGGTACTTGGCCCCTCTGTAGAAAACGTGGGGATTTGCGATGGCGCGCCATCGACAGTATTCTAGTTGGTTCTGTTAACAGAGAAAATGCAACCTCAGTAAAGGATCAGAATAATGAATGTTGAAGTTCAGTTGTATGACATGTATGACCAAAGAATTTTCTATGGGGGAAAAGATGGCCATCCTTCAAACAGAATGGGTAGTCAGTCTCAATTTACAGCCACATTATGTTCATCAGTTTGTTCATCTATCAGTACATATGACAATTTGAATGTTCTCAATTTTAGCTTGTCTATTTTTAGGGCCCCGCACTGAAAGTGTGGGTGCCCTATAGTAATCACTCTGTCCGTCCGTCTGTCTGTCTGTCTTGTCTGTCCGTCTGTCCGTCCACAAATTTTTTTATCCTCCATAACTTTTTATTATTCCTGGATGGATTTAAATATTACTTGGCATCACTCTGTCCGTCCATCTGTCTGTCTGTCTGTCTGTCTGTCTGTCTGTCTGTCCGTCTGTCCGTCTGTCCGTCCACAATTTTTTTTATCCTCCATAACTTTCTTATTCCTGGATGGATTTAAATATTACATGGCAGAAATGTTAACCATAATGTGATGGAGTGTTGCGCGCAAGACTCAGGTCCGTGCCTCAAAGGTCAAGGTCATACTTAGAGGTTAAAGGTCAAAAAAGGGTCTTTCCTGTGTCCAATTAATAACTTTGTTATTATTCCTGGATGGATTAAATATTACTTGACAGAAATGTTAACCATAATGTGACGAAGTGTCACACGCAAGACCCACAGCCGTACCTCAAAGGTCAAGGTCATACTTAGAGATAAAAGGTCAAAAAAGCGTCTTTTTTATTGTGTCCAATCTATAACTTTCTTATACCTGGATGGATTTAAATATTACTTAGCAGAAATATTAACCATAATGTGACAGTGTGTCACGCGCAAGACCCAGGTCCGTACCTCAAAGGTCAAGGTCATACTTAGAGGTGAAAGGAAAAAAAAACGTCTTTTTTAACATCAACATTTTCCTACTCCTCTGATAGCGCTGCCGGGGCCCTAGTCAGTTTCACTGACAGCTCTAGTTCATCGAGCTTTTGTCGTCACTCCGGCGTCTGCGTTATTGCTGTCGTTGTTGTTGTTCAGAAAAAATCTCAACCTTGGCTAACTTCATAAGTATTTGACACAGCCTCATGAAACTTCATACACATACTCACCATCACGAGCTTCATTCTGAGCTACATCACAATGACACACCTCATGGAGCATTTTTTCACATCTCCAAAATGGCTAATTTTCTTTTGAAAATCTGTGATATTTTTTTAGCTCACCTGTCACGTAGGGACAAGGTGAGCTTTTGTGATCACATTTTGTCCGTCGTCCATCGTCCGTGCGTGCGTGTGTGCGTAAACAATTTCTTGTCCGCACAATAGCATCCTTATTTATGATTTGATTTTAACCAGACTTGCACACAACTTGTACCACCACGAGATCTGGGTTCCTTTATTGAACCAGCCATATCCCATCATGTATTACGGAGTTACGGCCCCTGAAAGGGCAAAAATTGCCTATTTTGGTCTTGTCCGCACGATAGCATCTTCATTTATGATTTGATTTTAACCAGACTTACACACAACTTGTACCACCATGAGATCTGGGTTCCTTTCTTGAACCAGCCATATCCCATCATGTGTTAGGGAGTTACAGCCCCTGAATGGGCAAAAATTGCCTATTTTGGTCTTGTCCGCATGATAGCATCTTCATTTATGATTTGATTTTAACCAGACTTGCACACAACTTGTACCACCATGAGATCTGGGTTCCTTTCTTGAACCAGCCATATCCCATCATGTGTTATGGAGTTACAGCCCCTGAAAGGGCAAAAATTGCCTATTTTGGTCTTGTCCGCACGATAGCATGTTCATTTATGATTTGATTTTAACCAGACTTGCACACAACTTGTATGACCATGAGATCTGGCTTCCTTTTTTGAACCAGCCATATCCCGTGATGTGTTACGGAGTTACGGCCCCTGAAAGGGCAAAAATTGCCTATTTTGGTCTTGTCCGCACGATAGCATCTTCATTTATGATTTGATTTTAACCAGACTTGCACTAAACTTGTACCGCCATGAGATCTGGGTTCCTTTCTTGAGCCAGCCATATCCCATCATGTGTTATGGAGTTACGGCCCCTGAAAGGGCAAAAAATTGCCTATTTTGGTCTTGTCTGCACGATAGCATATTAATTTATGATTTGATTTTAACCAGACTTGCACTTAACTTGTACCACCATGAGATCTGTGTTCCTTTCTTGAACCAGCCATATCCAATCATGCGTTACGGAGTTACGGCCCCTGAAAGATTGCCTAGTTTGGTCTGGTCTGCATGATAGATGTTTCATTTATGATTTTATTTCAACTAAACTTGCACACAATTTGTACCACCACAAGATATCTCTAGTTTGAATATGGGTCATGTCAGGTCAAAAAGTAGGTCAGAAGTTCAAATCAGAAAAAAAGCCTTGTGAAGACATTAGAGGCCACAGTTTTGGTCTGATCATCATCAAACTTGCCCAGAATGATCATCTTGAAAATATCTCAGTCAAGTTCGAATATAGGTGTTTTCGGGTCAAAAAGTAGGTCAAATCATAGAAAAGCCTTCAGAACATACTAGACGCCACAATTTATGTCCAATCGTCATCAAATATGCTCAGAGTGATCATCTTGATAATATCTTTGTCATGTTTGAATATGGGTCATGTCAGGTCACAAAGTAGGTCAGTAGGTCAAATCATAGAAAA
This sequence comes from Lucinisca nassula, assembly GCA_963580285.1. Classification (NCBI taxonomy): domain Eukaryota; kingdom Metazoa; phylum Mollusca; class Bivalvia; order Lucinida; family Lucinidae; genus Lucinisca; species Lucinisca nassula. Next base: position 112,503,589 of record OY757014.1, on the reverse strand, counting down.
ACCTTGTGAATACACTAGAGGCCTCAGTTTTGATTCAATCATCATCAAACTTGCTCAGAATGATAGTCTTGACAATATCTCGGTCAAATTCGAATATGGGTCATCTCAGGTAAAAAAGTAGGTCAGCAGGTTAAATCATAGAAAAACCTTGTAAACACACTAGAGGCCACAGTTTAGGTCCAATCATCATCAAACTTGCCCAGAATGATCATCTTGACAATATCTGAGTCAGTTCAAATATGGGTCATGTCTGTCCAGAAAGTAGGTCAGTAGGTAAAATCATAGAAAAACCCTTTGAACACACTAGAGGCCACAGTTTTGGTCCGTTCATAATCAAACTTGCTCAAAATGATCATTTGACAATATCTCAGTTAGTTTTGAATATGGGTCATATCTGGTCAGTTGTAGGTCAGATTGTTGAAAAACCTTGTGGACACACTAGAGGCCCCAATTTTGGCCCGATTATCATCAAACTTGCTCAGAATGATCATCTTGACAATATCTGGGTCAAGTTCGAATATGGGTTATGTCGGGTCAAAAAGTGGGTCAGCAGGTCAAATCATAGAAAAACGTTTTGAACACTCTAAGAGGCCACAGTTTTAGTCAAATCGTCATAAAACTTGCTCAGAATGATCATCGGGACAATATCTCAGTTAAGTTCGAATATGTGTCATGTCAAATCAAAAAGTAGATCAGAAGGGTATTTTGTCATAACTTTTGAACCTTTTGAGATAGAGCCTTAATATTTGGCATGTAGGTTCCTTGTGACAAGGGCTTCCCACTCATATAAAGATTTGACCTGTGACCTTGACCTGTGACCTACTTTATCATAACTTTTGAACCATATGAGATAGAGGCTTCATATTTGGCATGTATGTTCCTTGTGACAAGGTTTTCTCAACCATTCAAAACTTTTGACCAAAGACCTTGACCTTTGACCTACTTTGTCATAACTTTTGAAGCATTTAAGATACAGCCTTCATATTTGGCATATAGGTTCCTTCATAGGAGTGAGTGTTTGAGTTAAAGTCTCACCAACAGCTAAGGTCATAAATTGATGAGACCTCTGTTTAAAGACTAATCTGAAAGTCTTGAGAAGCCCGGGATCGATCCTGCTACCCCTGGTTTACAAGGCAAGTAGCATGACCACTTCACCAGGAAGGCTTCTAAACTTCATTGGAATGTTGTGTAGATGACCCTCTAGGAAAATAACATAACGATTAACAAATGGTCACAAGAGCTAAAAATAGAAAAACATAGTAAATTTGCTTCAAATGCGAACTCCTTCTGAACCTTTGGGCCATTTGGATTTAAAACTTCACAGGAATGTTGTCTAGATGACTCTCTACCAAAATCGTTAAACCTCATTCCACTCCAATGAACAAGATGGCTGCCAGAGCTAAAAATAAAAATAAATCTTCAAATGACAATTCCTTCTGTACCCTTGGGCCAATTCAAACTTCGAAGTAATAATGCTTTGATGACCCTCTACTAAAAAGGCTAAAACAATCCTGCTCCGATGAACAAAATGGCCACCGGAGCTAAAAATAGAAAAATATTGTAAATTTGAGTCAAACGTGAACCCCTCCTAAACCCTAAGGCCAATTTGATTCAAACTTCGATTCAAACTTCACAGGAATGTTGCCTCGGTTACTCCCTACCAAATGAGCTAAAATCACTCTGCTGATGAATAAGATGGCCACCATAGCTTAAAATAGAATGTACTCAAGACACGGTGAAACACAGGTGAGCGAACCAGGGCCCTCTGGGCCCTCTTGTCTTATTTATACTGCAAACATAGGTTGTGTATAATCCTTAGAACCGCCTCATTGAGGCAATTGTAATGAGTATGCACAATCTATGTCTTGGAGCAGAAATAAGCAAAATAACTTATACCCCCTGTAAACCTTAGTTTTTGTCGCACCTGCTTTAGCGTGTTTTTGCCATGGTATGAGGATGCGCATGTGGTTTGGACTTTATCGTCCGATCAATTTTTGTCACTTTTTCCACATTGTGAACTTGGTATTTTTAACCTTCAATTGATATATGATAGGTACCTCTTGTCATCGCAACTCCTCTTACAGTTTTATACCAATCATTTTGAAACTTAGCGTGTGCTTTCGCCATGGTATGAGGATGTGCATGTGGTTTGGACTTTATCTTCAGATCATTTTTTGTCACTTTTTCCACATTGTGAACTTAGGCATTTTTAACCTTCAATTAACCTTCAATTGATATATGATAGGTACCTCTTGTCATCGCAACTCCTCTTGCAGTTTTATATCGATCATTTTGAAACTTTGCGTGTGCTTTTGCCATGGTATGAGGATGTGCATGTGGTTTCGACATAATTCTCAGATTATTTCTTTTTCGCTTTTTGCACATTATGAACTTAGCCATTTTTAAGCTTCATTTGATATACGATAGGTACCTCTTGTCATCGCAAATCCTCCTACAGTTTTATACCGATTATAATGAAACTTTGTATGTGTTTTTGCCATGGTATGAGGATGCGCATGTGGTTTGGACTTTATCTTCGGATAAATTTTTGTCACTTTTTCCACATTGTGAACTTAGTCAGTTTTAACCTTCAACCTTCAATTGATATATGATAGGTACATCTTGTCTTCACAACTCCTCTTGCAGTTTTATACCAATCATTTTGAAACTTTGCGTGTGCTTTCGCCATGGTATGAGGTTGTGCATGTGGTTTCAACATAATTCTCAGAATTTATTTTTTTCACTTTTCGCACATTGTGAACTTAGCCATTTTTAAGCTTCAGTTGATATACGATAGGTACCTCTTGTCATTGCAACTCCTCTTACAGTTTTATATTGATCATTTTGAAACTTTGTTTGTGTTTTTGCTATGGTATGAGGATGTGCATGTGGTTTGGACTTTATGTTGGGATCAATTTTTATGTCTTTTTCCACATTGTGAACTAAGTCAGTTTTTTACCTCACATATATAGGCTATGGATTCTTCTCAAAGCCCTATATTCATCTCTTCTGCCTTAAATAAACTTTTTTTTTTTTTTGTGTGGGGCAGGTGAGTTTAGAGGGGTATTCATTACATGAATTTGTTAACCCTTGTCCTGCTGAGCCCGAATATGCCTTATCTTTGAAACAATGTAGATCTAGATCAGATGGCTTCTGGAATCTGATCAGAATCTTCATTGTTTGCCATCCAATTTGTGAATTTGTTGCAATAATTTGCATCAAGTAATCTGATTGGCAGATAATCAGTAGTGGGTGTGGCATATTTAAATATTCAGCAGGACAAGGGTTAACATGATGATAGAAAGACTGTGGAAGCTATTTCAAGGGCTCGCCCACTGATCTGTTGATTGTCAATTCTGACAGAAAATGAAAATCCAGAGGATGGTGACACATACTATTCTTTCTCAACTTCCCTGCAGGTTTTCCATACTGAATATTGATTAATTACATCAAAGGATTCATTCTCTCCTGATGATGTCAAATGCCTCTGTGTAACATCTGTTATTATGAATCAGGCAATGAAAAGGAGGAAAAATCGAAAAATAAAGTAGGAAAACAATTTACAAAAGTACATGACCTGCTTAGAAGGACTAAGCCTGCCCAGGCAAAGTGCATAAAAGCCCCATAAGTTCCATTGTGCGACAAGGCTTGAGGTGTCATTTCATCTCCATGTCAGGTAAAAGTCCCACAAAATTGGAAATGTCTCCAAAATGACCTAAATAGTGTTGACTGGAACGTTAAACCTCAATTCAAACAAATAAAATTTTCTTTGCACTCAGTCTATTAACCCTTTTCGTACCAAATGGAATCTTCCTCCTTATATATAGCAGGAGTCCATTTCAAAATTTAGGGGTGTCAGGCTGTGTTTTCTTCAAAATTGATTAGGAAAATGGCTAAACTTTTAGCAAACATCTGATCAGACGTCCGATCTGGGCCTGCACTGTTTGCCAGGGTACAACTTTAGGGGTTTCCGGTGCTAAATATAAGTTCACAAAACTTTAAATTCGTATGTAGTCTAACTCTGCGGGCCATGGATAATCATAAGGATAGCAGCAGTATTATAAACTTTGCATTATTTTATACACATTTGTCCCAAAAAGCAAAACAACTTTTTATGTATATTATACTAACAGGTAAAGCACCAGAGATGGGGTTTTCTCTGTTTGCTCTGACATACCTGCCTGTCACTACAGCTGTTGTCTGGGAATGTGTGGTGGTCTTAAAAAGTCTCCCTGCCCTACATCATAGTGTAGTTTGTATTTTCTTGTCCTTTGGGATTGTTGATTCCATTGTGGAATTTTGAAAATATTTGAGGGTCACTGATGAGGCCTAAATGGCCGAAACTAACTAGTCTGACCCAGAAAACATGTACATTCCATATGTTCCAATGCTGTGGTGTGTATTCCTTGCTTCCAAAGGATAACCCTTTCTAGAACATATTTAATATCCAAAATATTTGCTTAACCCTTATCTTGCTGTTCACGACAACCTCTATCTTTGCAAACAGTGAAGATCCAGATCAGATGGCTTCTGAAGAAGCCATCTGATCAGGATCTACACTGTTTGGCATTCAATTTATGAATTTGAAGCAATAAATTACATCAAGTAATTTGATTGGCTGATAGACAGAAATGGGTGTGGCTTAAATGAATATTCAGCAAGAGAAGGGTTAATTATTTCCTGTAGATCTGAAAACTGAAAAAAAAAAAAAAATAAATAAATAAAGAATACCATCTACTTTGCAAAATGTCACCTGCTTTGCAGTTTGATGCTTTAAGGGCTAAGCCAGAGTGGACTGTTTGTTTTTGTTGTTTTTTCTGTGTGAATTTTTTTTTATAGCAGTTATTTGCTGGAAATAACTTGCTTAATTAATAATTCATTAATACTATTTCACCTGTTTCATTGCCTTTATGGTATGTTCAAAGTATTGTTAGCTTAGCATGCTTGTATGGGCTGTTTTATCAAGTGAAATAATTTATTCAGTAAAAACATGTGTTAATGCCCTATTAAATGACAAAGTTTTAATGAATCATTAATTGACACCCTTGTTAGCTTTGAACATTTGAGCCGAGGTGCAGAGATCAGCAGAGGGAGCGATTTGGGAGACTTCTTCACCCTGAAGTTCAAAAACCTTGACTTACCAGACTAGAAAAGAGAAGTTGGCTAAGTTCTGTTTTTGTTGTTGTTGTTTTTTTTCGAACATTTCTCCCCCCACCCCCAGCTGTCTAAAAGCGATTTAATATCCATGATAAAGGCAACAAGTTGATTACAAAAAAAAAAACAATTCATAATCTGGTAATGTGTTTGTTTGTTTGATTTGATTTGAGGTTTATCGTCCCTGTCAACACTGTGTAGGTCATTTTGGAGGCATTGCTTCCAATTTTGTGGGACTTTACCCGACATTGAGATGAAATGACATCTCAAGCCCTGCCCCCCAATGAAACCAATAGAGTTTATATGCATGGACGGTCTGACTCGCAACACTTTTCCTGGGCAGGGTTAGAATCTCTAAGCAGTTTACCAGTACTCATGTGCAGTCGGTTTCAGCTCTGCGTGGAAGCATCATGCAGCCCAATCTATTTCTTCAAGTAAATGGGCAGGGGCTAAAAATGTTGCCGACCCCGCCAGGTATCGAACCCGTGTCCTCCTGATCCCCAGTCAATTAAGTATCCAACTGAATGTGTTAATATCTCGTGTCAGCAACTGACCACCTGTAGCGTGCATTGATCAAACATTGTCAGTTCCATAAATTATGTAAATAGGTGATTCCAATTAGTCAACTTTGGCATCATTGATCTTATTGCAGGGCCACTTGATCCATGTGTCAAAATTGAGTAATCAGACTTGTCCAAACAGTATCCGACAGTCGTTAATTTTGAAATTGATATGCAGGCTATTTGGAAATATGATCGAGGCATGAAAAACGGGCGTCTCCTGTTATATAGGAATACTATGAATGATTTTTGATTTTCTAATAAGGTGCGACTTTAACAGGATTACCTAACCAATAAAAAAAAAATGGGCCTGTTAACCCGATTAAGTCAGATAAGGCACTGACTGATCATACAAACAGAAAATGTGTCAGCTAAGCGACTATCTCTCACAAGAGATGGGAAATAGAAAAAACGGAATATAGGATAGGGTAGATTGAAGAAAAACAACAACACCCCAGCCTCCATTCCGCACCGGAGGTCCTTGCCCTACTGAATCTCGGCATCGCACTGTCGCACAGACCCAAACACCCACCCGACAGCTCAATGTGAGGCCAATTGTCTCGGTTGTTTCTCTTTAGCACTCTTCAGTGACTGAGTGACCATGATATTGAGAAAATGTAAGTAGCTGATGTCTCTCATGTCCAGAGGTGTAAAATTTCCCTCAAACTTACTCGCCCTTATGGTCTAAAGTTTTCATTTAGAAGCTTAAAATGAAGAAAAAGTAAGGTCAGTTTTGAAAACCTTACTCGCCCTGCCATAAAACTTACTGGCAAATGCGAGCGGGCGAGTGGAATTTTACACCCCTGATGTATGTCTGAACCATGTGAGCAGTAATTTCTGCTATAATCGAGATACGGATGTGCATAATCATTCAGCAAGTGCTACAGCAAAATTGGTATGTCATTCGCTTCGATAATATCACACCAGCACCCTGTATTTTGAAATTGCAAAAGAATACAGAATGGAAACCAACCATATTTACGGAAATTACCGAAAATTTGACTCAACAGTACAGTCTCTGTTATATAGTCGTTTTTCTCGAACACTGTTTCTCCCTCTTGTACCTAACTTTGCCCTGTCAGGGCCGAAGGGAGAAGTCACTTCTCCCTACTTTCTGGGCCTAGGACCCCTGCAGGTGTGTCGGATACACAGGCGGGTGTAACTATAGCTAGGTGCCCATGTCACAAGATGCTGATCATGTGTAGTTCGACCCTGCCCATTGGGGCTTGAAGAAATAGATGGGCTACATGATGCTCTCAGGCAGAGCTGAAAACGACAGCACATGATTACTGGTAAACCGTTTAGAGGATATAAGCCTGCCCTGGTAAAGCGGTGCGAGTTGGTCCGTCCATGCTTATAAACCCTATTGGTTTCATTGGGCGACAGGGCTTGAAATGTCATTTCATCTCAATGTCGGGTAAAAGTCCCACACAATTGGAAGCAAAGTCTCCCAAAATGACCTTTACAGTGTTGACGGGGACGTTTAACCTCAAATCAAACAAACAAAACAAGAGTCAGGCAAGAGACCTACAGATTATGAGGGAAAATCTCTTGTTGAGTGCTATTGCAACAGCAATGTTTCCCTAGTGAATTGTCAGGGACCATACAAGTTTAACAAAAGAACCAGACCTTGAGACCAATGTCGGGTAAAAGTCCCACAAAATTGGAAGCAATATCTCCAAAATGACCTTTACAGTGTTGAAGGGGACGTTAAGCCTTAAATCAAACAAACATGGGGAGATACGGGGATACACAGGCTGGTGTAAATCATAGCTAGGTGCACATGTTGCAAGACTGATCAGGTGTGGGGGATACGGGGATAGACAGGCTGGTGTAACTCATAGCTAGATGCACATGTCACAAGACTGATCAGGTGTGGGAGATACTGGGATACACAGGCTGGTGTAACTTGTAACTAGGTGCACATGTCACAAGACTGATCAGGTGTGGGGGATACGGGGATACACAGGCTGGTGTAACTTGTAACTAGGTGCACATGTCACAAGACTGATCAGGTGTGGGAGATACGGGGATACACAGGCTGGTGTAACTTGTAACTAGATGCACATGTCGCAAGACTGATCAGGTGTGGGGGATACGGGGATACACAGGCTGGTGTAACTTGTAACTAGGTGCACATGTCACAAGACTGATCAGGTGTGGGAGATACGGGGATACACAGGCTGGTGTAACTTGTAACTAGGTGCACATGTCACAAGACTGATCAGGTGTGGGAGATACGGGGATACACAGGCTAGTGTAACTCATAGCTAGATGCACATGTCGCAAGACTGATCAGGTGTGGGGGATACGGGGATACACAGCCTGGTGTAACTTGTAACTAGGTGCACATGTCACAAGACTGATCAGGTGTGGGGGATACGGGGATACACAGGCTGGTGTAACTTGTAACTAGATGCACATGTCGCAAGACTGATCAGGTGTGGGGGATACAGGGATACACAGGCTGGTGTAACTCATAGCTAGATGCACATGTCGCAAGACTGATCAGGTGTGGGGGATACACAGGCTGGTGTAACTCATAGCTAGATGCACATGTCGCAAGACTGATCAGGTGTGGGGGATACACAGGCTGGTGTGACTCATAGCTAGATGCACATGTGACAACTTGTCACAAGACTCATCAGGTATGGGGGATACACAGGCTGGTTTGACTTTTCCCTTGGTGTGCATTTCACATTGTTTCACCTCAATCATGTGACAGCCATGTGCAACCAGATGACCAACATGTCCATTGCCCAGTTGCTTCTGAGTTTTGCCTTATGTCTCTGAATAATTGCCCGCAGTAAGCAAAGGCACTGATCAGACTAAATAATTACCCTTAGGCGCTGGTCACACTCTAGGTATCACTGTGCACCAGCTCATATAAAAAGGCCTGGACTTGTTAGAAATCAATGATGACTCAAAGTGATCTAATTAATCACACATAGAACAAGAAATCCATAAAGAAGCTAATGGAATTTATTGGTAGGACATAATGCAAGACCAAGAATTTAAGTCGCCATCAAATTAGATGTCATTCACTATAAGAGGGGATGCTATCTGCATCACTGATTCCTATTCTCAAAGTTCTTGCTTCTGGGATTAGGTTTTTGGTGGAAATAATTAGAAATTATTTATAATAGTAAAGGTCCTACTGTAAAGCTTGATTTCCTACAGTGCCTGTAACACACTGTGGTTAATTTGCGAATCAAAAAATAAATGTTGCAGATTTTTATTGTCATCAGTTGTAATATTAACCCTTCTCTTGCTGAATATTCATTTTAGCCACACCCATCTGTGACTTTGAACCGATCAGATTACTTGATGTAATTTATTCCTACAAATTCATAAACTGAACGTCAAACAGTGTAGATCCTGATTAGATGGCTTCTTCAGAAGCCATCTGATCTAGATCTACACTGTTTCCAAAGATATGGGTTGTTGTGAACAGCATGATAAGAGTTAAATTGCACACAGGAAAGGCTATGTTGCAGTCCAGTGGGTCTTGGCATGGAAGTCTGGTGCACCTTTTTGATTGAAGTTTATTTTGAATTTAGACAGCCCACAACAAAACCCACAATGAAGACTTGATTTTTGTCAAACTTGGTACAATATATCATTATAACATACCATAGATTTGGTTATAAATTGGTGAACTTGACCTCATTTTCAAGGTCACAGCGACCCAAAAAACAGCCATTTTTGGGCTAAAAATGGCTTGTCTACACTCTATCTCATTAACAAATGACCAAAGTTCGTCAACATTGGTACAATATATCATTACAGATTTGATTAGATTTTGGTAACCTTGACCTCATTTTCAAGGTCACAGCAACCCCCAAACAGTCAATTTTGGGTCAAAATGGCTTGTCTGCACTCTATCTCATTAATGAATTGATTGATTTTCGTCAAACATGGTACAATATATCGTTACAACAAACCACAGATTTGGTTAGATTTTGGTGACCTTGACCTTTTTACAAAGTCACAGCGCCCCAAAGACAGTCAGTTTTGGGTGAAAATTGGCTTGTCAGTACTTTACCTCATTAACAAATCGATTAATTATAGTCAAACATTGTACAATATATCAGTACAACATACCACAGACTTGATTAGATTTTGGTGACCTTGACCTTTTTAGAGGTCACAGGCCCCCAAAACAGTCAATTTTGGGCCAAAAATGGCTTGTCTGCACTCAAAAGCCAAGGTCTCCCGAAACCTGTTCTTTTGGGGCCCAAAAAATGGCTTATCTGTAGCCTATATTATTTAAGAATTAATGAACGTTGGTCAAAAACGGTACAATATTTAATTACAGTCTAACAAATTTGTCTGGTGATCTGAGCTTTTTAATGACTGTTTTTTAAGGTCACAGGCTCCCGAGGAAATTATCAGGATTTTATATAAACAGTGATAGTCACATTGACATCAGCACAGAAGAGCTACTTGTGCTTGAGGGGAATTTTCCGACATTTTTCAAAGGGAGACAACTTTCGGGACTTCCTGTTTGGTGCTGAAAAAGGGGGTCTACTCTTAAAGGAAAGAATTTGCTCGAGGAGCAAATTCTTTCCTTTAAGAGTTGACCCCTATTGATTTGGGAGACAAAAATACTTTTGCAGTAGTTGCTTCCCTTGAAGGTGTTCCCATTCCCCTTGACAACTTTTGGTTGATTGACAAACAAGGGACCCCAAAATTCACAATGCCTTTAGTCCCATTACCCACTGTAACACAAATGTAAATGTGAGAATCTGTAATAACTGCAAAATCTGATACGAACCTGCGGAATGCAACTGTTAATTCTGATTGAGTTGTTAGGTTTTATAACTAATACCCGAGTTTGTAACTTTGCCAAACTTATTAATTTATATAGTTTTCATGTGTTTTTTACTTTGTTCTTGAGGAATCATCAAATCATTTAGACCTCATAAACTGTAAGAAATAAAGCTCTTGATTTTGTTGAGTTGTGTGCCAGAGAACTGTTAATTAATGTTGCTGTTGGAAAAATTGGAAAAATAAATTTCAATTTGAAACCATTCTAATTAATTGAAGAAAAAAATGACAAAAAAAAAAAAAAAGAAATAGCTTTAACAGAAATTTATTTGTGTGGGTGGATTTCTGTTCCAACTTGGCAGTTTATTAATTTAGCCACACCCATTTACATTTCAACCAATGAAATTACTTGATGTAATTAATTCATTCTAATTTGCAAACTGAATGACAGTGTAGATCCTGCTCAGATGACTTGACCTGGATCCACATTCTTTGTACAGGTAGGGGTTGTTGTGAACAGCAGGATAAGGGTTAACCCTTGTCCTGCTGAGCCCGGGTATGCCTTATCTTTGAAACAATGTAGAACCAGATCAGATGGCTTCTGAAGAAGCCATCTGATCAGGATCTTCATTGTTTGCCATCCAGTTTATGTATTTGTTGCAATAATTTGCATCAAGTAATCTGATTGGCTGTTAATCAGTAGTGCGTGTGACATATTTAAATATTCAGCAGGACAAGGGTTAAAAAGTAAAATCTTCATAGTTTGGGGTAGCAAATTTGGCATTTTTGCTTCTAAAAAACATAGATTATTGATACTTTTGTTAACTATTGTCCTGCTGAAACAGAACAAGCACTATACCTTTTGCAAACAGTAAAGATACAGACTAGATGCTTCTGAAGAAGTCATCTGATCAGTATCTACACTGTTTGATGCTCATTTTATGAATTTGTAGAAATATATTACATTAAGTAATCTTATTGGTTGAAAGTCAGAAGTGGATGTGGCTAAATTAATTTATTCTGCAGGACAAAGTTAGAACCACCTGTAGGAGAACCAAATTGGGTGCAGTCATTTCAAATATGTTATAATACACCACAGAACTGACAAGTATGCAGTGTACAAGTTTTTCTGGGCCAGACTATCTAATTTCAGCCAATTAGGCCTCAACAGTGACCATCAGATATTTTCAAAATTCCACAACAGAATCAATGATCCCAAAGGACAAGAAAATATAAACTAAACAATGATGTAGGGCAGGGAGACTTTATGGCTGCCACACATTCCCTTAACACCAGCTGTAGTGACAATTATGTTCTACGAAAGGGTTATCTTTTGGAAGCAAGGAATACACCACAGAACTGAAAAGTATGGACTGTACAAGTTTTTTCTGGGACAGACTACACTTAGTTTCAGCCAATGACCCTCATATATTTTCAAATCAAATGAGCAATGCTCCCTCAGTCTGATAGATGACAGGGACTGCTCATGCTGCATTACATTAACAGTTTCTCTCACAATTCTTCTCAACATTGCAACTGCCATACTAATAATGATCCTAAGTATTGTATTGGGGCAGACAGCTCTCAGCAAACAGTGCAATTTCAAGGATTTTTAGGGTAAGACAAATGGGGCACACCAAGCAAAAATGATGTCTTTGAGCCAGCACATATGCATAGTCTTGCTGAATAGATGCCACTTGTTCCAGACTGTACAAATAAACCTTATTTATAGAGAGTAATGTACTAATCTTCCATGTGGCCCTATTTTCCTAGGTAGGAATCGGTACTAAGCAATGTGGATAAAGTCTCTTGCTCAAAGAAACAACATTTGGCACTTGTAGGGATCGAACCGGCTACCTCTTCATCTCAAATCTGATGTTTTACCACTGCACCACAGTGCTACAGACCAAAAACGGGTAGTTGGCACACAGATCAACCAACACAGAATAAGGCATCTGATCAGGGCCTATACTGTTTGCAAAAATTCAACCATTTTCCAAATAAATTGAAAAGAAAACTGTTTTACACAACCTGATACCCCTAAATTTGGAAAGGGACTTGTGCTGTATATAAGGTGGAAGATTCCATTCAGTACAAAATGGGATATTTGAGTGGGTGCACAGGCAGAGTTGAGCCTTCACTGAGCACACATGCATGATGAAGACCCTTTTTGCCGCTCAAGGCCCAAGAAATATGTTAAAATATGCAAATTAGTTCTTGTTATCATTTCATTATGGGGAATAGATATACCCAACATAGTTTCCACTATAACGTCTAAGGAAGACAACTTGCATCAATTCCTGTTTGCTTTTTGGTAGCAAGAGTCCCTTACACTTGAAGGGGATAAGAGTAGAAAGGATCTACTCTTCTTTCCTTTAAGATTAAGATTCAGTCCCTGTTGACATTACGCAAACACGCCTATACAAATACATTGCCACCTTTATCGCCAAAAAAAATGAAAATTTTATGATGAAAAATTGTGATATTTTTCTTATTTCTGCTCAAAATATAGATTGTCGGCACTCGTTAGAACCGCCTCATTGAGGCGGTTCTAACGAGTACCCACAATCTATATTTTAGAGCAGAAATATGAAAAAAAAGGTATACCCCCGGAAACCCCAGTTTTACTATATAAAAGTTGGGTTCAAGGGGGTCAAAATTATATAGGCGTGTTTTCGTGATGGATAAGGGAAACAAAAATATTTTTGAATATGTATCCATTCCCCTCAAATATTTAACTTTTTATAAGTCTTTTTTTTTTTTTCTTTTTTTTTTTTTTTTTGGTTTTACAACCCTTTCAAGATTATTTCACTTATTTTGAGCTGATCATTAATCAAAAGGTGGGTGAAAATCAGAGTGTCTGGAGAAAAACCACCTGACCTTCCATTGCAGAACTTGGCGTCCCATGTGACCCCAGCATGGCTTGAATCACAGCGGTTAGAGACTTAATGATTAAGAGGCATTGCTCTTATCCATTCGGCCACAGAGGCCCTATAATCATTTTAATAATTATGTATTTAACTGAATTTAAATGCAAGCATTAGATTCCTTGAAATGAAATGGTTTTGACATATCAGAATAATATTGTTATGTTGACATTTCATTCAAACTCCCCTAAGCTTAAGATTTCATTCAAACTCCTGAGGCTTATAGTTTGAAAGAAATAGCAAGCTTGTGAACATGCAATGTTAACCCTTATCTTGCTGGGTGGATAAAGTATCTGTCTGAATATTCATTTAAGCCACGCCCATTTCTGTCTATCAACCAATCAAATGACTTGATGTAATTTATTGCTACAAATTCATAAACTGAATACCAAACAGTGTGGATCCTGATCAGATGGCTTCTGAAGAAGCCATCTGATCTGGATCTTCAGTGTTTGCAAAGATAGGGGATGTCGTGAACGGCAAGATAAGGGTTAAGCTTTGTTTCAAGATGAAAAAAAAAGGAAACAAATCTAAGTATGTCAGCTGCTAAACTTGTATACAACATGCTTCACTGTTAATTATACTGTTATTTTTGCAGGCCTTTCCAAAGGCGTAGGTTTTATACGATTTGATCAGCGGATAGAAGCTGAACGTGCAATACAGAAGCTCAATGGTCAGATACCGCCAGGTGCAACAGAGCCAATCACAGTGAAGTTTGCCAACTCGCCAAGTTCAAACAAGAATGCCCTACCATCAGTTGCTCTAGCACCATACCTGTCTCCAACTAGACGATTCTTGGGACCAATCCATCATCCATCTTCGGGTAGATTTAGGTAAGCTACTAGTAAAGTGTATATGTGGGTAATGGTGATGCTAGGGTACGCAGGAAGGTGACAGTCATGGGGAATTTATACATCTTCTTGGGAGACGCTTACCCTTATTAGTTGAAGTCTACTGTTTATACTGCTGCACCCTTGGGTCCTCGCCCATTGGGGCTTGGAGAAATAGATTGGGCTGCACAATGCTTTCACACAGAGCTAAAACTGACCACACATGAGTACTGGTAAACCACTTAAAAGGCCTAAGCCTGCCCAGGCAAAGTGGTGCAAGTCAGACTGTCCCTACATACAAACTCTTTTGGTTTGTTTGCCGGCAGGGCTTGAGATGTCATTTCATATTGATATCGGGTAAAAGGCTTACAAAATTGGAAACAACGTCTCCAAAGTGACCTAAATGGTGTAAACGAGGATGTCAAACCTCAATTCAAACAATTAAACTGCTGCACCCTTGTTCTGAAATTTGAACATGTACAATTCATTTCTCTTATGTTGTGTCTGAGTGACAGACAGTGTGCATTCTGCATGGTCCAATCTGACATACCGGGGTCTGACATACCTGCCTGTCAGAATACATATGGTAAATACAGTTTTTACCTTGTGTGCCTATGCAAGCCGGCTGCCCCTCAGTTGTTTTGGATGGCATGAGGTGCAGTACCCCCCAGCCTCTTTATACCACTATTGTTGGGGTCCAAAGCAGACACCGTGTTAGTAAAACGACTATGTTATATCCAAATAAAATGTATAGATTATATAGAAAAATGACCATTTATGGTCATTTTTCTATACAATCTATACATTTTCGGGATCGATCTTGAAACTTTGAAATAATGAGGTTGTGGTGTACTTATGAGACAAACACACCACAGTCACTGAAAAAAAAAATATACTACAAACTAAATTCCAAAATAATTGAAAACTCAGTGCACTGACAGATGGGTCAATATGGAAATATGGTCTGGAACGGGGACTTAGACTGGTTCATTGAACCTTAAATTCCTGTACTGTAAGCAAACAGTGTAGACCCTGATTTATTGATGCATTCTGCTATTCTGTCTGATCTGGATCTACACTGCTTGCCAAACCAAATAAATCATTCATCCTGGTCCTATTTTGTTTGTTTGATTTGAGGTTCGACGTCCCAGTCAACACTGTAAAGATCATTTTGGAGACGTTGCTCCCAATTTTGTGGGACTTTTACCCAACATTGAGATTAAATGACATCTCAAGCCCTGCCGCCCAATGAAACCAATATGGTTTATAAGCATGAACTGGCCGACTCGCACCGCTTTGCCTGGGCAGGCTTAGACCCTCTAAGTTGTTTACCAGTACTCGTGTGCGGGAGGGTTTCAGCTCTGCATGGAAGCATCCTGCAGCCCATATATATTTTTTCAAGTCCCGATGGGCGGGGGCTATCCTGGTCCTATAGATGACCTCACAGCAATAAGAATAATGTGGTGATAGTCATGTGGACATCAGCACTGAAGAGCTTCTGTGCTTAGAATCTTTGAGTTGATTGACAAACAGTCAGCCAAAACATGATGCAAGGCAAATTGTGGCTTGCAGTACATATCTTATTCATGGCATCATCTTTCAGGCGCCTGAAACTTTCATAACAGACACACTTGGGATTAGATTTCATTATACATATGAACGCCCCTGTGCGATCAGACAAGGCTGTGCTTGTATTGTACTGTGCCATGCAGACATTTGTCTGTGTAGTCTATAGATTTCGTTATGGAATGCTGATGTCCATTATTTTCCCTTAATATAGTATGCCATCTTGGTGTGTGCAGACTTAACTTCTTTGTGCTGTTCTTATCGTAATCTTATCAGAAAATTTATTTGTTTATAGCAATATAGGGCTCTTAAGACATTTCTCTCCCAAATTGTCCATTTTAGGCAATTTTGCAGGAGAAATACTGTGATTATGGCAAAACATTCAGTCTGCCGGCTTCTACTTACTTCCTATATTTTATCTCTCAGGAAACCATTACCATGGCAACCACTTGATTACATATTACCTTTTTAGCCTTATCTTCTTATCCAAGACCTGCTATGGAAATGAAAAATGATTGGATGGTCTTAGAATATCAAGGGTATGAAAAATGACTGGAAGATTTATAAAACTAATTGCATTAACAAAGCAACGCTCTACTAAGCACTACCAAAAGCCAGTTGTCCATACACATGATGATTCTTGGCACTATTGTGGATATCCTGGATCCCAAAAATTTTGTATTCAAATAGAAATATAGAATATACACAAAAATGACCATCATTACGAAAACATTTTTACCTTTTACCACCCCCCAAAAAATATGAAAAAAAAATACTTATAAAAATACTGATATTTTTCATATTTTTGCTCAATAGATAGACTGTGGGGACTAGCTAGGAACGCATTCGGCGAGGCGGTTCTGACAGGTACCCTGAATCTATGTTTTTGAGCAGAAATAAGAAAAATAATGTATACCCCTGAAAACCCCAGTTTTACAAAACAAAAGTGGGGTTTAAGGGGGTCAAGATCGTACAGATGGAATTATCATTTTATCTGCATTCATATACGTTCTCTTCAGATCAGAGTCCAGGAAGGCAACTTTACTGAGAAGCGAATTCTTCCCTTTAAGAGTAGACCCCTTTTACTGAGGGGACCCAAACATTGTCAGCCTTGCAAAATCAAAGCACATATTGCACTGATGGATCAATAGACTATGGAAATAGTCCTGAACTGAGAGTTAGACTGTTTCGTTTAACCCTTAACCCTTTTTGTACCAAATGGAATCCTCCTTCTTATATATAGCAGGAGTCCATTTCAAAATTTAGGGGTGTCAGTTTGTGTTTTTTTCTTCAAAATTGATTTGGAAAATGACTGGACTTTTAGCAAAAAGTGGAGGCCCCAATCAGACAGCGCATTCTGCGGCATCTGATCTGGGCCTGCACTGTTTGCCCGGGCACCCGTTTTGGGGTTTCCGGTACAAAATGGGTTAAATTCCTGTATTTTAAGCAAACAGTATAAACCCTGAGAAGAGGGCCAGAAGGCTGGCTCGCACTGCTTTAAGCATTGGAACATACCTTTGCAGACAGGTTCATAACAAGCCATCTTATCAAGTTCTACACTTTTTGACCGCATGCTAACGAAATCAAATAAAACCCAAAATGAACAAGAATGGACATGGCCCCCGCCCATCGGGGCTTGAAGAAATATACGGGCTGCATGATGCTTCCATGCAGAGCTGAATCCGACAGCAAACGAGTACTGGTATACCAAATAGGGGATCTAAGCCAGCCCAGGAAAAGCGGTGCGAGTCGGACCATCTGTGCTTGTAAACCCTATTGGTTTCATTGGGTGACTGGGCTTGAGATGTCATTTCATCTCAGTGTTGGGTACAAGTCCCACAAAAATTAATTGGAAGCAACGTCTCCAACATGACCTATACAGTGTTGGCGGGGTGTTACACCTCAAATAAAACAAACAACAGACCCATTTTGGACTGGAAACTCCAAAACAGGTACTGCGCAAACAGTGCAGGCCCAGATCAGACGCCGTGTTCTGATCAGGGCCTACACTGTTTGCAAAATTTTCAGCCATTTTCCAAATAGTTTTTGAAGAAAACACAACCTGACACCCCTAAATGTTGAAATGGACTCCTGCTCTATAGAAGGTGGAAGATTCCATTTGGTACAGAAAGGGTTAAGAAAGCTGGGGGGGGGGGGGTGTGAAAAGTCTTGGTACCAAAAAGATACAATTCTACTTACCTAGTTTTCACAGCATGAAAATATATCAGCACACACAATGGTAATTACCTGTTAATTATTTGTTTGCTTCATTTGCCTGGCAACAACTGCCATGCTAAAAGACTTTGGTGCAGTCCCGAGGCAACTCGGGTTGCATTATAATCATCGACCACACATTACTTAATTCAGTTTTCTGGCACAGATTTTGAAATGAGAGTTTGATTATACCAAAAAAAGCCGCTAAACATTTTGCAGCAGTTGTGTAATAATGCTAGATTAGTTAGCCAGATGGTTGGGAGAATTTCTTTTCTTAATTATACTTTGTGGGAATGAACATATTACATGTACTTGTACCATAATTGTTCAAAGGTTGTGGACTGAAGGACTGAAATTCCTTTGTTTAGACCACCTTTGGGACTGTTCAAAAGTGGTCTTTAAGACCACTTTTGAACAGTCCCAAAGGTGGTCCCTGACCAGAAGACAATATATGCAGAAAACACAAACAAAGAATAGCTGCACCCTTTTGAATAAGTTTTTCAAAGCGGAATTAGTCTTTTAGGTGGTCTTAATAGCGGAATTTTACTGTACTTTCTGCATTTCACAAAATGTGATGATTCCGGTGGGGATGGAATAAAAAAAAATCTAAGCACTGACAAACTGGTAGGTTGGTTTTCTCTGAGTGTAGGCCGAGATAATAGTCCAGAACTAAGACTAAAATTTACCCTTAAATTTGAAAAACGGGTTGTATTATGTTACGGAGTATGGTGTATATCTGTCCATAAACATTGTAGTTTCCGGCTAACTCCTGCAATTTACATCTGATCAAGTATTAACTTGATTGATGTGGAGCAACACATATTGATTTGAAAATATTAGCTGAGTTATGCCCTCTTTGAAAATTTCTTCAAAATTTTTGTTTCCGGATAACTCTAGAGTTGACAGCCTAAGAAGCTGAAACTTTGTAAATAGTTACATCATGATGTGGAATAGTGCAGATTGTTTCAAGGTTACAGTCCACCAAGTATTAGCAGAGTTATGCCCTTTTAAAGATTTCTGTAAACTTTTTATTGCCAGCTAACTCCTCCTTAAAGTTACACCAAACATTAACAGTTATCCCCCTTTAGAAATTTCTGTAAAATTTTCATTTCAGGCTTTATCCTACTATTGTTTACACCCAATCAAACAGAAGCCTCTGGTGTAGTGGATAAGCTACTGGCCTTGCAAACCAGGGGTCGCAGGATCAATTCCGGGCTTCTCCAGATTTTTGGATGAGCCTTTAAACTGAGGACCTGTCTTCATATGACCTTAGTTGTTGGTCCCAAACACACACACACAGCCAATCAAACTGAAAATTAGTAAATAGAACCATGATGTGAAGCAATCCATATTGTTTGGAGTCCACCCAACATCAGCAGAGTCATGCCCCTTCAAAATTTCTGTAGCTTTTTGTTTCTGGCTAAATCCTCCTATAGTTGACATCTAATCAAGGTGAAACTTAGTAAATAGTTGCAGCCACATACTGTTTCGAGATTACAGCCCACCAAATATTAGCAGAGGTATGCCGCTTTGAAGATTTTTGTTAACCCTTATCTTGCTGTTCACGACAACCCCTCTCTTTGCAAACAGTGTAGATCCAGATCAGAAGGCTTCTGAAGAAGCCATCTGATCAGGATCTACACTGTTTGGCATTCAGTTTATGAATTTGTAGCAATAAATTACATCAAGTAATTTGATTGGTTGATAGACAGAAATGGGTGTGGCTTAAATGAATATTCAGCAAGATAAGGGTTAACTTTTTGTTTCCTACTAACTCCTTCTACAGTTCACATCTTGTTTTATAGTTGGAAAATATGCATGGTGTATCCTCTCCCCTTTAGAAGCCTCCGTGGTGCAGTGGATATGCTACTCGCCTTGTAAACCAGGGATCGCAGGATCAATCCCGGGCTTCTTCAGACTTTCGGATGAGTCGCTAAACCGAGGTCCCGTCCCCGTATGACCTTAGCTGTTGGTGGGATGTAAAACTCACTCACTCCTCTCCCCTTTACTCTTATCCTGCTTAATAGATTAATTTAGCCACACCATTGCTGACTAAGAACCAATCAAATTACATAATGTACTGTATTCATTCAGTTCACACAGTGAAGATCCTGATCAGATTGCTTGAAAAAGGGCTTGTCGTGTACAGCAGGATAAAGGTTAACCCATTTTGACCTGAATGGAATTATCCACGTTATAACATATCCGCAGGAGCAGGAAATTTACATGTAATGTCAAGCCTTATTTTCTCTGAAAATAAGAAAAAAGTTGCATCTCTTAGTCGTGTAAGGTATCATGAAACATCAGCCAGCCTTGGTGGCTCAGTCTGAATGGGTCTTACTCAGATACTAAAAATAGGTCGCTGGTTCTATCCCCACCTGGTCCGCAACATTCTTTTGTATAGATTGATCATGAAGTATTTTCTATGGTCAGCTCCCGTTGATTCAAGAAGGGCAGTTCAGGAAAACTGCAGATAGGTAAAATAACTTGCTTGATATGACCTGAATAGTGTTGATTGGGTAGTTGAACTCCATATCAAATCAAAACATGCATAGTGTTGGACAAGCAGATGTTGTGGTCATAACAAAAACACGCCTATTCAAATATATAGAAAATTCTGCCATCAAAAGAGATGAAAATTTTCAGATAAAAATTCAGATATTTATCATATTTCTTCTCAAAACATACATTGTGGGAACTGGTTAGAACCGCCTCAGTGAGGTGTGTTTTTTTTTTTTTTGATGAGCTGGTCCTGTCGACCCACAGGCATTATGAAAACTCCTGGAAAGATTCTTAGGATCAGAGGACATGTTTTGTGGCATAAAGCATGGGTTATTTCTCATGGACAGGAATTGATACAATCAGTGCCATAGGTTTTTCTTGTGTGGAAATTTCATTTATTTGCTCATGATGTTATCAATAAAATTTCATTACTATCAGTTCTTGTTGCTATGGTAATAGAGTGATTAGAGTATTGGTTGGACATCCTATAGAATGAAGAAACACAAATTGGGCCAGGTTACGGCAAATCTGACAAGCCTTTGTTCCCAGCATTTGGTTTAACCCATTTTGTACCAAACATAATCTTCCTCCTTATATATATAGCAGGTGTCCATTTCAAAATGTAGGGATGCCAGGTTATTTTTTACACACAGTGTAGGCCCTGATCAGATGCCATGTTAATGTGCCATTAATGTGTGTAACGTAGAATTATAAACATTGTTAGCTTGAAAATTCCTGGATGGATGAAACCGGTTGCTGAAAAAAATTAGAAAGAATTAATTATCATTCCATTATGTCTTTATTCATTTCATAGTTATGACTCTCTTGTTATTTTGGCTGTGTGGTGCCTCAGGTTGTATGGAGCCCCATATATGTTGAACCAAGATTAATAGTCTAGATCTGATTGAAAATTTTCAGTATTAGTGGCAAGAAGACTGTAAGATAAAACATTCATTTAACTGATCCATACTAATTTCTTTTAGTGCCAAGCAGAAGTCAGATTTTATCATTTTTCTGAGAAAATCTGGCTAAGCATTCCTTGTGATTTGTCTGCTGAGTCGATGCTTCACATGAACTGTCAGGCCTTATTTTCTCGGAAAAAAAGGGATGCCATATCTCTCACAAAACACGTGTGACAGTCTCAGGTCCTGGGATCAGGTATTGCAAATGGAGCCTCCTATCCTGCCTTTGTACCCACTCATGCATCGCTTTCATCCTGTGAACTTACTCAGTTAGGATATAGCCTTCATTCTGTGAACCTACTCAGGTTATCAACCTACAGTCAGAACATAGCTATTATTCTGTGAACCTACTCAGTCAGAACATAGCTTTCATCCTGTGCACCTACTCAGTCAGAACATTGCTTTCATCTTGTGAACCTACTCCGTCAGAACATAGCTTTCATCTTGTGAACCTACTCAGTCAGAACATAGCTTTCATCCTGTGAACCTCGGCCCCCACCCATAGGGGCTTGAAGAAATATATGGGCTGCATGATGCTTCCACGCAGAGCTGAATCCGGCCCACACACTAGTACTGGTAAACCGCTTAGAGGATCTAAGCCTGTCCAGGAACCGCGGTGCGAGGCGGACCGTGCATGCTAATAAACCCTATTGGTTTCATTGGGCGACAGGGCTTGAGATGTCATTTCATCTCAATGTCGGGTAAAAGTCCCACAAAATTGGAAGCAACTTCTCCAAAATGACCTATACAGTGTTGACGGGGACGTTAAACCTCAAATCAAACAAACAAAACATCCTGTGAACCTACTCAGTCAGAACATAGCTTTCATCCTGTTCACCTACTCAGTCAGAACATAGCTTTCATCCTGTTCACCTACTCAGTCAGGACATAGCTTTCATCCTTTGCACCTACTCAGTCAGAACATAGCTTTCATCCTGTGAACCTACTCAGTCAGAACATAGCTTCCATCCTGTGAACCTACTCAGTCAGGACATAGCTTTCATCCTGTGAACCTACTCAGTCAGAACATAGCTTTCATCCTGTGAACCTACTCAGTCAGGACATAGTTTTCATCCTGTGAACCTACTCAGTCAGGACATAGCTTTCATCCTGTGAACCTACTCAGTCAGGACATAGCTTTCATCCTGTGAACCTACTCAGTCAGGACATAGCTTTCATCCTGTGAACCTACTCAGTCAGAACATAGCTTTCATCCTGTGAACCTACTCAGTCAGGACATAGCTTTCATCCTGTGAACCTACTCAGTCAGGACATAGTTTTCATCCTGTGAACCTACTCAGTCAGGACATAGCTTTCATCCTGTGAACCTACTCAGTCAGAACATAGCTTTCATCCTGTGAACCTACCCAGTCAGAACATAGCTTTCATCCTGTTCACCTACTCAGTCAGAACATAGCTTTCATCCAGTGAACCTACTCAGTCAGGACATAACTTTCATCCTTTGCACCTACTCAGTCAGAACATAGCTTTCATCCTGTGAACCTACTCAGTCAGAACATAGCTTTCATCCTGTGAACCTACTCAGTCAGGACATAGCTTTCATCCTGTGAACCTACTCAGTCAGGACATAGCTTTCATCCTGTGAACCTACTCAGTCAGGACATAGTTTTCATCCTGTAAACATATGCAGTCAGTACATAGCTATCATATTGTGTCATCCTGTGAACCAACTCGGTGAGAAAGCAGTTTTCATCCTATGATCCTACATATGACATAGCTTTCGTCCTGTGAACCTACTTAGTCAGGAGATCGCTTTCATCCCATGAACCAACTCAGTCAGGACATAGCTTTAATCCTGTGAACCAACTCAGTCAGAACATAGCTTTAATCCTGTGAACCTGCTCCAGCATGACATTGCCTTCATCATGTGTACCTACTCAATCAGGACATAGCTTTCCTGGATCATGACATGAACCAATTCAGGAAGTAGCTTTTATCCTGTGAACCTTCTAAGTCAGGACATTGCTTTCATCCTGTGAACCTACTCAGGATATAGCTTTCATCTTGTGAACCTACTCAGTCACAACATAGCTTTCTTCCTGTGAACCTATATAGTCAGGACATAGCTTTCATTCTGTGAACTTACAGCCTTCTCAGTCGGGACATAATCACATTGCTTTCATCCTGTGAACCTACTTAGTCAGTACATAGCTTTCATCCTGTGAATCTGCCCAGTCAGGACATAGCTTTTATCCTGTGAACCTACTCAGTGAGAACATAGTGTTTATCCTGTGAATCTACTCAGTCAAGTCATAGCTTTCATCCTGTGAACCTCAGTGAGAACAGTTTCCTCCTGTGAACCTACTTAGGACATAGTTTTCATCCCGTGAACCTACTCATCAGTGAGAACATAGCTTTCATTCTGTGAACCTACAGTTTAATCCTGTGTACCTTCTCAGTCGGGTTATTGCTTTCATTCTGTGAACCTACTTAGTCAGTACATAGCTTTCATTCTGTGAAACTACTCAGTGAGAACAGTTTTTCCCAATCTGCCTGAAGAAGGTTGACTGCCAGCTGTCGTATAGCACACATTGAAGACTGAACAGGCTGTGCATATGCCCAAGCTGACATCTTCCCTTGTCTTGGCCCTTGTGGTGTTTGATGGTTCAGGTGTCCGTAGACTGACAAATTACCACTCATTGGCTTTTGGATCTTCTAGACAAGAACAAGGAAATACCATTTTGAGAAAATGGACACAATTTGCTGTACCATGAGAAAACCATACCGTAGTCATTGACTTAATTGATCTGCCTGGCCATTCTTCTAGATCTATAAATTCATTTTCAACTGAATAAAATCTTCCTCACTGTATATAGCAGTAGTATCTCAAAATTTAGGGCTGAACTTTTTGCAGATGTGAAGGCTGTAACCAAATGCCACATTGGCCTTGGGTCTCTTATCTGGGCCTGTACTGTTCGCCAACATTGCGTTTTGGGATTCGTTGATGTCACATTTAAGTTGCACTTTCTTTTATATGAACAGAGGACTAGGTTTACAGCTCACACACAAGAAAGGTTAGACTTTAACCCATTTTGAACAGGAAACCCCAAAACGGGTAATTGGTAAATGGTGCAGGCCCAGATCAGATGCCACAGAATGCGACATCTGATCTGGGCCGACACTGTTTGCAAAATGTTCAGCCATTTTCCAAATAAATTTTGAAGAAACCCACATGCAATAAATAAGGTGGTAGATTCCATTTGCTTTACAGAAAATACGGTTTACTCTTAACCCCTGCCCTGCTGAATAGATTAATTTTCTACACCCATTTCTGACTATCAACCAATCAAATTACTTGACATATTAAATTCACAAACTGAATGACAAGGTAGATCCTGATCAGATGGCTTCTTCTGATCTGGGATCTTCACTTTTTGCAAAAGGTAGGAGTTATCATGGTTCAGCAGGATAAGGATCTTCTATTTAAACCTTCTCTTGCTGAATATTCATTTAAGCCACACCCATTTCTGTCTATCAACCAATCAGATTGCTTGATGCAATTTATTCCCACAAATTCATAAACTGAATGTCAAACAGTGTAGATCCTGATCAGATGGCTTCTCTACACTGTTTCCAAAGATAGGAGTTGCCGTGAACAGCAAGATAAGGGTTAACCCTTTTTGTACCAAATGGAATCTTCCTCCTTATATGTAGCAGGAGTCCATTTCAAAATTTAAGAATGTCAGGTTGTTTCTTCAAAAACTATTGGGAAAATGGCTGAAATTTTTTGCAAACAGGGTAGGCCCTGATGAGACGCCACATTCTGGGCCTGCACTGTTTGCCAGTGTACCCATTTTGCCATTTTGGAGTTTCCGGTACAAAATGGGTTAAGAGCTAGTAGAATCCAATTAAAAAGGGATGAAAAAAAAATAATCTTGAAAGAGTTGTCTTCCCTGAAGGTGTATCAATTTCCCTTAATCCTTATCCCCCTGAACACAGCAACCACCAGACTGGGCCCCCGCCCATCAGATCTTGGAGAAATAGATCAGGCTGCATGATGCTTCCATTCAGAGCTGAAACCAACCACACTTGGGTACTGGTATTAGCTGCTTAGAAGGTCTAAGCCTACCCAGGCAAAGTGGTGCGAGTTGGACCCTCCCTGCCCTGCATATAAACCCTGTTGGTTTGTTTAAGCGGTAGGATTTGAGATGTCATATAATCTCATTGTCGGGGTAAAAGTCCCACAAATTCATAAGGAAGCAATGTCTCCAAAATGACCTTAATAGTGTTGTTGGGGATGTAAAACCTTGATTCAAACAAATTAACACAGCAGCCCCTACCAGCAAATAGTGTACAACCAGATCAGATGGTTTTGTAAAGAAGCCATCTGATAAGGATCTACACTGTC
The DNA here is from genome assembly GCA_963580285.1 of Lucinisca nassula. Classification (NCBI taxonomy): domain Eukaryota; kingdom Metazoa; phylum Mollusca; class Bivalvia; order Lucinida; family Lucinidae; genus Lucinisca; species Lucinisca nassula. The sequence goes on along the minus strand of OY757014.1, from coordinate 112,477,735 downwards.
ATCCAGTTTGTGAATTGAACAGATACATTTTTTCATGTAATTTTATTGGTGGATTGTCAGAAATGGGTATGGCTAAATGAATTTATTCAGCAGGATAAGGGTTAAAAGACTTAGCAGGATGTTGTGGTTTTGTGTGTCTATGATGAGTATAGGAGAGTGGTGGGTGCTCAGGTGCCTGATCATAGACAAGCTTTGGTACCTATTCTTGTGATGGGCCTCATTAATATTCTCTAGAACTTTTAGAAGTTTGTATGCAAACCACAATTTTCTTCCTGACCAGACTTACTAAATAATCTGTGGGCGGCATATAAAGTAAGGCATTTTCCTGGGCGATAGAGCTGAAATAGTGCCTATTACAGTAGCAAACAAGGAAAAAGTCAAAAGTTAAAATGCTTCATATTGATTTTGAGCCATCTTCTTGTTCATACCAAAGAAATTCGCAGTTATTTTGACATTGATGGATAGAAGCATTGAAAAAATGCCCTGTTTGCACACCAGAAAGAGTTTATCATTACATCAGGCTGATTTAGAGAGGAGATCCAGAGCTCCATCAATTTGTAGCGGAGAGACAGCGAAAATAGCATTATGGGAAACAGTAAATGTGAACGGAGAAATTTTGTAAGCTTGTCTAGTGTGTGTCTGCTTCCTTCCATTCCAAAGTTCCTTTCGATGTTTGAACCCTTTTTGTACCCAATAGAATCTTCCTCCTTATATATAGCAGTTCATTTCAAAATTTGGGGGTGTCCGGTTGTGTTTTCATCAAAATTTATTGGGGAAATGGCTTAACTTTTTGCAAACAGTGTAGGCCCTGATCAGACACCGCATTCTGTGGCGTATGATCTGGGCCTGCACTGTTTGCCAAGGTACCTCATTAGGGGTTTCTGGTACTTAATGGGTTAAGCTATTGACTCTTATGCCTTATAATACAGCAGTACCCCTATTTAAAAATTTAAGGGTGTCAGGTTGTGTTGTTTTTAAAATTTATTTAGAGAATGGCTAAACTGTTTGCCAAATGGTGTAGGCCCTAATCAGATGCTGTGTTCTTGATCATGGGGTCTAGACAGCTTACCTTGGCCTGCAGTGATTGCTAGTATCGGATTACATTTTGGGATTTCCAGTACAAAATGGGTTAGACCCAGCCTATTGGTTGTAGTTTATTGATTCTTGCTTGAATCTAACTGGAATGAAAGTACAATATCTCAAAGGCTTCTCAAAAGAATCTATTACCATATTTTATTGATTTGAATATTCACTTTATTCAGAGAGGCAGACTGCAAAGTTGTGAAATTTTCTAAGGGAGTTCACATCAAATTCAAATGAAAATGTATATGAGTCACACCAGATCATCACATTGTGTCATCAGAAAAAGCTGCTGCTTGGTATGTGAAAGATGAAAGCTCAGATGAATATGCGGGTATACACCATAACCTCACTATAACACTGTTCATGATAATTACCTCACTATAATACTGTTCAAGATTACACGGTTTCAGGATGAATCCCAAAAATGTATAGATTATATAGAAAAATGACCATAAATAGTCATTTTTCTACATAATCTATACATTTTGTGTTGGATGTAACACAGTTGTTTAACTAACACTGTTTCTGCTTTGGCCCCCATCAATAGTGTTACAAAGAGGCAAGTTGACACTGTGCTGTTTTTCATTTGTACATTACTATAGTCCTAAACAAAACATCAGACGAAGGGACTGCAACACTCCCTCCACCCCACAAATACAACATGTAAGAAGCTGTCTACTGCCAATAGTGGCCTGTAATGAAAGCTTTGAACAAGCTGAGTCTGACACCAAAACCTATAATAAGACCTGGCCCCAAGGTTATAAAACTTGTTTCATGCTCCACTCACTTGAGCATGAAATTTGTCCTGCTTATAAATTTTAAAATGCCATTGATTGTTGACATTTTAAAATTTATAAGCAGGACAGATAACATTGTGCTGATCTGAGCAGGAAAATTGCCTCTGTCAGTTGCATTTTAATATTTATGAGCATTATAAATTTCATGCTCAGCTGAGTCGGGTAAAAGTCCCACAAAATTGGAAGCAACTTCCAAAATGACCTTTACAGTGTTGACGGGACGTTAAACCTCAAATCAAACAAAAAAAACAAACAAAGATTTGGATCAGACTTCATATCCTCCCAGTCTAGAAAGAAATTTACTTTGGCAAGATTTACGTCATTTTAGCTAGTTCAGGGGCTGTAGAAGGCTCATGCAGTCAGTGAAGTCTCTGATCAGACTGTATATACACGTGGGTTGATCTGAGTGTTGGCTGCTCGCTCTGGTTTTATTTTGGCTTTATTGCATGGTGGTAGATTTTTAAGTGGCTCTTTATATTCAGCTTAAGAGCCATGGAAAATTGGAGAGGAGATGGCAATTTTATTTTGTGAATTATTTTTCCAAGAAATAAGGCTAATGACATTTCATGTGAATTGTCTGCCCAGCAGAAGATGCACATGTAATGTGAAGCCTTATTTTCTCTTAGAAATAAGACAGAAATATTTAAAGATGACATCTGCAAATGTTGTGATTGACAGTTTAAGGTCAGCCTGGCAGTTTAACCAATTTAGTACCAGAAACCCCAAAACGGATACCCTGGCAAACAGTGCAGGCCCAGATCAGACACCGCAGAAAGAGGTGTCTGATCAGGGCCTCTACTGTTTTCTAAAAGTTCAGTCATTTTCCAAATAAAGGCTAGATTGCACTTTGCCGGTCACTGTCTTCTATCTAGACTGCGCAGGCGCACTATGTTGTCAGGGGGCGTGTCATTTCCTGTTGTACCTAATTAATTATTCATGACGTCGGAAGAACATGTCCGCCATATTGTTTTGCAAGGATGAATCGACGAATATTTAAACTGAACATTTCATGTCTTCACATTGAAATCGAAGCGAACTGATTGAAAAATCGGAGTTATTTAGACCGTATCTGAGAAACTGAAAAAATCACAGTATTTATAAAGGCCTACATATGGAAAATGAAGCGTGGGTAAATATATGTTACTAAATTTAGCACACGGCATAGATTTACTGTGTAGTAAAGTAAAGTAAACATCTCCACGTGGATCTGTCAAATGTAATATCATTTCCAGTAATCTTAATAAAATGTAATCAAGGAAACATTAAAGGGTGCGGGGGTGTGGGGGCGGCAGCCCCCATCTAGAAAAGAATAGACAGATGCAAAGAAAATAATAGGCCACAACAAATAATTTGAATCAAATTGTGAAACTTACCTTCATTAATCATCAAATAAGTCCAGAAGACTTGAATTACAAGCATTCTCAGAAGTATCAGAATGTTCAAAACTGTTGGTGAGGTCTGTAAGGGGTTGTCGCACTTTCTTTCCAGGATATACTCTCTTTATCAGGTTCAAAAAGGTCAGAAACTTGTCCTCAGCGTCATTTAAGTATTTCTTACGAACACAGTATTCAATAAGGTAGCTGTCATATAATTGCTTCTGCGTGCCATACTTCTTTACAGCATTCCATGTGCTCTCAATTAGGTTTGTGCACGCTCCAGTCTCTTTGTTTTTAAACTCTACAGAGTGATTCACTGTCAAATGTAAGTAACCTTCATTCTTCAAACAATTGTAGGCTTTCCAGCAATCTGATAAAATAATACTGCCCGGCTTCACGTAACGCTTTATGATCGGAATCAGTCGTTCTGATGATCGCTCCTCAACAATTTCAAAGAAACACCTTCTACTTATCCTCTCAATTCCACCGAACACCCACACTCCATCAACCCTTTTTCCTCTATGATACTTCCGCTTTCCAAATTTGGATTCATCAATCTCAACTTCAATACCTGGTCCACCAATCTGTTCATTATCAGCCTGTATGATCCCTATGCACACCTCTCTTGCAAAGTTGCACCAGTCCACAATAGTGTGTTCACTCCCAATTTTCAATTCTCTGCTTATAAATTCAAGTGGTAGCTTGTACACCCAGTAGTAAGTGAGTTTAATCACCTGGTCAAGCAATAAATGCGACCCAGAGAACCAGCTTCCTTCTCTCACTGAGATTTTATTGCTACACTTACTGTTGCTGCATCGCCATACTACTCCATCTTTACTGTAAGATTTGTCTTTTCTGAATGAGAAATGTCCCTTAGCACACTTTAAACACGGCCCACTAAAGTCTCCAAGAAGCTCTTTTTCACGAAGCCACAGTAATAAATTATCTTTATCACGACAAATTTCTGCTAGATCATCATAAACAAAAGGGATTCTTTGCATTTCAAAACACGCCGATGAGAATTGTGTTAACACACGCTTTGTTTACAAACACTGCGTCATCGTAACGCGCACGCGCATTTAACCTACTTCATTAATATTCATGAGCTCATTAACATCGACCAATGAAATGCTGCGCGTGACTGGTTTCTCTCGGACAAAATAAAAACTTCCGGGTTGTTTTTCTCGGTAATTATCCCTCCGAAATATTCAAAAACTCATAATTTAGTTCAAACCTTCGGTTAAAAACCTTGGTTTTAACCATAACTTCCTCTGTTCTTCACGTTTTTGGGGTTATTTTTTCAAAATTCTTTCTACTTTTCATTTTTCAGCCGCGCTCACGCGCGACTTCTTAATAGGACCTTGGATACCTACCTCACGCGAGTTTTCCTTCGGAAAACAGTGCCCGGTAAAGTGCAATTGTCCCCAAATAAATTTTGATGAAAACAACCTGACACCCCTAAATTTTGTAATGAACTCCTGCTATATATAAGGAGAAAGATTCCATTTGGTAGAAAAAGGGTTAAAGCTTACCTTGTAGATTCAGCAGTATGAACTTGTGCTTTATCTATTGCAGATACTCTCCACTGGAGACCAGCCTCCTGGGTACCAGCACCATAATTCCAACCACAGCCTCATCACCAGGAAGTACCATTAGCTGTGCAGGCTGGTGTATATTTGTGTACAACTTGGCACCAGAGACGGAGGAGAATGTTCTTTGGCAGTTGTTTGGTCCGTTCGGGGCAGTGCAAAGTGTAAAGGTTATCAGGGACTTTCAGACACAGAAATGTAAGGGATTTGGTTTTGTTACCATGACAAACTACGACGAAGCTCTAGTCGCTATACAGAGTCTTAACGGATTTGCTTTGGGCAATAGGGTATTACAGGTCTCCTTCAAAACCAACAAAATGAAGGTGTGAGCCGTGGACAGACTGTCATCAAGTCACTACTCTAGTCACTTTTAAAAAGAAGGGTATTAAAAGTTCCTTTTATTATCAAGCCAGAATGCAATTAAAAAAATAAAACAACAAAGAAAAAAAAAACAGTAATGTGCTATAATAAGATCACATTTTGTTCTGAATGGAGCATCTTGTTCAGTAAACCAAGGACTACTCTGTAGATGCAAGAATATTAGAAAAACAAAAAAATAAGTGCAAATGAAAAGCTGCTGAATACCACTATCTACATCCAGCTGAATACCACTATCTACATCCAGCAGAGATATAGATTTGCTAAGGAATTGCCCTAGAATTATAGTCTTTAATACTCAGCATAATCTCTGGTGACTCTTGACATTATTATGGTCTCAATACTTGTACATGTAAAATTCCTCTATTAAGACCACCTTTGGGACTGTCCAAAGGTAGTCTTAAAGACCACTTTTGAACAGTCCGGAAGGTGGTCCCTCACCAGAGGTCACTGTGACCAGAAGAGCTAAAGAAATATTAAGTGCACCCTTCAAAATAAGCTTCTAAAAGCAGATTTAGTCTTAATTTTATGTGGTCTTAATCGTGAAATTTTACTGTATTCTTTTAATAAAGGGGCTCTGATCCCTACAAGAGAATAAGAACCCTAGTATTAAGGCCCAGGTCAAGATGATTACTCAATATCACCTGGTGTTAGCAGAGCTCTAGATATGGAATCGCAATGACACTGACATATTTACCCTAAATTTTCATTCACTTCTGTTACCATACTTGTTCTAAAATTTGAATAACTACAATTAACTATCTTATGCTGTGTCTAAAAATATCAGTATGAGTGGCAAACAGGGTAGATTCTGATGAAACACCTCTTTCTGCAGTGGCTCATCTGGGTTTACAATATTTGTCTAGGCCTATCTATCCAAATACACATAGTGGTAATATTTGGATGATTTTTCTTTTTTGAAATTTATGTTGTGGACAGAAGTTCAGATTAGCCAGACTGTTGTTAAAAAAAAACGCAACAGGTTTTTAGAGAGAAATATGGAAAATCAGATGTTTCTGTCACTAATCTTTATGTAGGGCTCTGTATAGCAGCTGTTTTGAGTAGTGTTGTTAAAATTTTAAAATGATAAGATAAAGTGCTAGAGAATAGGAAATGCTACGCATAATATTGGAAAGTAATGGAGCTTTTTGCTTTCAGTGATTCAGATGAAAGGGGTTGGGCACAAAGGCTGAGGTGTTCAAAGTATCATGATCTTAACAAGCTTCTTATGGTCAAATCATAATCATTCTAGCAGGATCACAATCTGATACTCTGGTATTTTTGCTGAAACAATGTTAGTGGCATCTTCAAGTGCAAAAGCTTCTCACATTTTTTTCAGCAAAGATATTAGCATATTGCGCATATTAGCATTGTTAAATTATCAGGGGCCAGTTGTTCAAAACTAACAACATAGTTAACAAATCGTTAAAACTTTGATCATTTATGGCATAATAAATAATATACTAATATTTTTGCTGAAAAAAAAATATGAGTAGCTAAAGCTACTTACCTTTTTTCAGCAAAACTACCAGAATTATAGATATTGTACCTGCTAGACCATTAATGAGCTCATTAAGCATACAATGCTTTGAACAACTGGGCCGAGGTATTTAACAGTACATTCATTAACAACATCATTAGTTTTGAACATCTGGCCCAAGCTGGTGATTTCTGTATTGTCTCTGCCTTTAAAATGCCATGCAAAGTTTTTCAGCAGATGGCATTTAATTTTTGTTATTTTTCAAAGTAGATCGAGCTGAACATTTCATGTGAATTGCCAGCAGACAATTCACATGGAATGTCAAGCCTGATTTTCTCTGTAAAAGTGAGCGAAAAAAATGTTTGCAGTATTTGAGATTGGCAGTTTAAGGGTATGTATTAAGAAATTACTGAAACTATTCAGATGGTATGCAATAGAAAGTGCTGTTAGAATGGTAAACAGTGCAGACCCTAGCCACACTGGTGTATTTCAAAAAGCCTTGATTTGGGTCCTCACTGTTTCCCAGCTAGAATACCTCCCTTTCATTATATAGGCCTCTTTAAGCATAATTATCATGCTTAATATTACTAGCAGTATTGACTGTTGAAGATATTGTTGAATATTTGTAAAAAAAAGTTACAGAAAAAACAAACATTTTTATTGAAAAAAAAAATGGTTGCAAGGTTAATGTTTGAAGAACCTTGTTTATTTTATACATCATTGTTTTAATACCATTTGAATGTGGTAAAATAAGTGTTTGAATTAAAACTGTAAATGTGAACCATTTTTTCAGACACTTGGTACCATGACAAAAATCTCTTCCCAGACATGCGTCTTTAACCAGATGAACAGAACCAAATTTGTATACATAGTCCCTTATAAGTTTGTTACCAGAAAGTCTAGATCTTATTTATTTACTTTCTTGAGTAAATATTGTTAAGAATTATTTAATTACACCCTGTTTTGATCTGATTTCTCCATGTATTATATATATTCAGTAGATTTAGTTGTGGAGTTTCATATTTTACTGATTATTGTACTTATTTATTATTGTGGTGTCTTGTTTCTGATAACTGTGAGCAAGTTTGTGTCTCGGGCTCCAGCTTCACAAGATCTTATCCCAGGGCCCAGGTGTTTAAAGCTAAGGGGGGCATAAGTTAACATAATGATAAAACTTAGCTCATTTAACCCTTTTTGTACCAAATGGAATCTTCCACCTTATATATGGCAGGTGTCCATTTCAAAATTTAGGGTTTTCAGGTTGTGTTTTCTTCGAAATTTATTCAAGAAATGGCTTAACTTTTTGCAAACAGTGTAGGCCCTGATCAGACGCCGCATTCTGCGGCATCTGATCTGGGCCTGCACTGTTTGCCAAGGTACCCCTTTAGGGGTTTCTGGAACTGAATGGGTTATTACATCAAAAACATGAATATTTGTGCTGAAAAATCCGAGAAATCATGCTTTTTATTTCATCCAAACTGCCAAACTATTCCCATTAAGTACTAAGCCTCACCCCCGCAGGCACACAATGTTGACTTAACCTTGAATCAACATATTTCAACATTGATTCAATGTTGCGTGCTTGCTGGGTATATTTTTAATTTTGAAAATGTCAGAGGAAACCGTAATATATGTAGAACTTCAGGATCTTGTGACATAAAGCCGACAATAAGTTAACCAGCAAAGTTTCGGGTCATCCTGCATCTCGAGCTAGCTTTGAAAGACCTGTTTTTTACCTATGTCTCTTTAGACAACACTAAAGCTTTGGTGATACAGAGACCCCTCAGTTTATTAACTGTATTTGTTTCCTAGCAATCTGCCGCTCTAGTGAATATGCCGCTATAAAGAATCCCAATAAAGAATAGCATAACAGGCAATAAAGGACTTTTCCCCTTAATTACTCCAGGAAACAAATGTTGTGGTCATTTGTTAGAATCGCCTCGTCGAGGCGAATCTAACAAATATCCACATAATCGCCTCGTCGAGGCGATTCTAACAACTATCCACATCATTTGTTTCTAGAAGTAATAAATAAACATCTCCATAAATCCATCTCGAGCTAAGAATTAGTTCCATTGAAAATGTCGCTATAACAAGCTTTGTTGTTATATTGAATGTTGGTATGAAGAGGGTTGACTATGGAAAGTTTGCATGGCTCTTTAAGGGTTAAAAGTTTGTCCAGCTATGTTTTCTGGTCTGTATTAAGGTTGATTAATTGTTTGGATAAAAAAAAAAAAAAAACAGTGAGTTCTAAATCTGTTTGGTATTAAACTCAGGTTGGCTATTGAAGATGCATCACTTCAAAGTTGGGGATAAAATCTTGTGAAGCTGAGCCTTGCCAGCTAGTCGTAATAATACCTCGATACATATCAAGGTACCTTTGCTGCAATATACCAAGTAGTGTTCGGGTGTGGTTAATAACCAGAATCTGTAGCTGCTTTCGCTCAATATGGAGCAACATGAATGTTTATTAAAAAAAAAAAATCTGCTATTAAGACCTCTATTAAGTCTAAATTCTGCTTTAAAAAGCTTAAAAACTTTCCAGTTATTCTTCCTTTGTGGTTTCTACACCCAGTGTCCTCTAGTTCAAGACCACCTTTGGGACTGTTCAAAAGTGGTCCTATATACCACTTTTGAACAGCCTCAAAGGTGGTCTTAATATAGTGATTTTACTTTACGTGTCTGTCAAGGATGACTGATACAATTGCAAACAGGAAGACTCGCTTCAACCATAATGTACATGTACATTAACCTTGATAAGATGATTGGATTTTGGATTTTGTGATTGGTTTTCAACACATACAGGGTTATATAGAAGTATTGCTGGAGTCGGCAACATTCTTTCGTGGAGATTGATCATGAAATCTTTTCTAAGGTCATTCTCTCCTTTCCGCTGATTTAAGAAGGGCAGTTGTCAGTTTCTGGCGAAAGAATGTGCACTGTACTGGTAAACCACTTACGTATAAGCCAACCCAGGAAAGCGTGGATAGGTAAACTGACCGGCTCAAAAATGACCTAAAATAGTGTTGCCTGGGCCGTTAAAATTCAATACAAACAAACAAACAAGATTCCAGGGTTAACTAAAAAGTGGTTTCTGGTTTGGACCCGAACAATAGTGTTACAAAGAAGTTGTCGTGTATTACACTATCTGTGCCACTGGCTGATGGGAAGGATTCATGCTGCTCCATGTTGACTGAGGTTGTTGAAATATGTTGTTTGCTCATTTTGTCTACATGTATATTACATATGTAAACCCAGTTGGACTTTATTACAAGTTTTATGATGTCCAGAGACATTGCCTTGACTGTGAAATTGAAAACAGAAGAATGGTATTGATTTTAAGATATTGTTTTAGGTTTTAACAAATGACTTATTTTAAGTGGTATAATACAGCTATAAGCAGTCTTTATTCGGGATATTTTATATCCATTTAAACAGCAATGCTTTGTCTCTGGACCTGTGGTCAATACATTTTATTGGTTTTGTGCCTGTGTTTATTTTCCTCAATTATACTAATTTGTCCATTATTGATTGCTTTTCTGTTCGGGCAGTAGGTTGTGTTGCTTTTATTTGCATATATTGTGAATATTTTAGTTGTGAACATATGTTTATTTAAGGGGTATTGATCTGAATGACAGTCCCTCTCCAGTCATATTTATTTGTTCTGACAGGATGTTTGTATGATACTACAGATCTATCCATATTGAATTAGAAGCTTTTCAAGTACCAGAAATCCCTGTATCATATTTGTAGGTTCCAAAATATTTCCAGTATAGAAATCCAGGATTCCCGTACAGACTCGCATTTACACTACATTGTGCAATGTGTGTCCATCTTGATGATTCATTGTCACCCTTAATTTGTACACCTTAACCCTTTTTGTACCAAATGGAATCTTCCACCTATATATGGCAGGAGTCCATTTTGAAATTTAGGGGTTTCAGGTTGTGCTTTCTTCAAAATTTATTCGAGAAAAGGCTTAACTTTTTGCAAACATTGTAGGCCCTAATCAGCCACCGCATTCTGCGGCGTCTGATCTGGGCCTGCTCTGTTTGCCAAGGTACCCCTGGTTTCTGGTACTGAATGGATTAATCTGGATCCTTGTGGAAGCGGTGTATTTTAAAAAGAAAATCTGCTCCACTAGAGGGAGAAAATTGTTTCTTTTTAGAGTGGATGCGAATTCTTTAGCCTGATTTCTATTGACAAGGTAGCATATCAGATTTGCAAAATGTTACTTTTTCTAGTGGGGTGCTCATCTCCTCTAAATTGGATTTACTTCTGTTAGTTTGTATCATATCATCATCCTGATCTATCTAAGCTGCTGTTATAATGTTCAGTTTCATCAATTTTTGTCCATTTTCTTCAGTTGATAAAGGTGACAGGTATTTTCAGCCATTCATAACTTTTGTTTGTCTTAAGTTGAAAAGTATATTAAGTTTAAGACCAGAGGCTCTGGTTATTGCAGTTTTAAGAGCGGAGATACATGTAATTTCTCCGCTGAAGTGTGGACTCAGGTCAGCTTGTGTGTCTCATTGCTGTCTATGTTTCTCGTATCAGCAGTCAGTCTTGAAGATTACACAGTCTAGATAGCATGCCTTACAATATGTTATCTTTTACAGCACTAGACTCATATTAGCAGATGCATTTATTGAAAAATGACTAGATGGTGCTAAAATGATGGCTGATCTGAGTCTACCATATGAGATTATCTAAAACTGTATGTGTAGAGCCCTGTGCTTTGAGTGAATATTTCACTTTTGTTTCTCACTGGACAATTTTCTTGATTTTAGAATCTGGGCACAGCAAAATATACAAGTTGACCTTTGCAAAGAGCAAACGATGATCAGTATGCTCATACATTCTGTCAGTCTGATCAGCCTTTACTCTTCACCATCTGTGATGCTGCCATGTTCATCTTATCAGTTTTGCTGTGCTCTGACTCTGTCTTTCTGGGGGATGTGTATGATTGTGATGTTCATTGTTTGTGCTTCCGTCTCTTTTCTAATTCTGTTACTCTTCACCATTAATCATTATTTATGTCAAAGTTTCAGTCCGATCTTGTTTCATATTGATTTGTTCTATTTTGCAAGAATATTTACTTTTTACCTAAGTTCCTTAACAAATGCTTTAATGAAGTTATACAACTCCTGATTCAGAAGCGAAAATCATTTTCCATCACGTGAACAAGTCCGTGAAATGAACACCCCGTATAAACCCAACTTTTTTTTAGAAAAAACTGGCGTTTATGGGTGTATCCTTTTTTTTCTGCTCCAAGACATAGGCTGTGGGTACTCATTAGAACTGCCTCAATGAGGCAGTTCTAACAAGCACCCACAACCTATATTTGCGGTGTAAACAAGAAAAATATCACAGATTTTCATCAGAAAAGTATCCATTTTGGAGATATGAAAAAATGCACTATGTCTCATGGGTGTGTTATAGTAATGCCTTGACTTACGTACAACAAGCTGCATTTCATTATTTTAAGGGGAATGTCTATCCCTTCAGGGCATGCAATTCTTTAGAAAATACTTTTCTCTCCCTTGTCAATAAGGGTCTACTAGTTCCCTCCAAGATGGAGGAGACAATTTCATACAGTAGCCTCTCTAGAACACTGTTTTGGATATTATGGGTCCAAAAACATCTAGATTATATAGAAGAGTGACCATAAATGGTCTTTTCTCTATATAATCTAAATTTTTATGTTTGGATATAACATAGTTGATTAACTTACATGAGTTGTCTTTTGAACCCTAAAAATTTGTTTTATAGAGGTTCCTTAAAATGGAGACCCCTTTCAGAGGTTGTTTAGGAAGGATAAATAAGACACTGCAAAAGTAGTCCATCTTCCTTACAAACAGTGGCAGACAATCTGCTAGGTGTATTCATTCCTCTCAAGGGGAATTGGAACACCTAGTACATTTGTCTGCCTTTTTTCAAAGGGAGATAATTTTTGGGACTTCCTTTTCACTTTTCTATAGGCTCAGTCCCACAGAAAAAGGGTCTACTCTTAAAGGAAAGAACTTGCTACTTTGGAAAGTTGACCCATATTGAGTTGGCAGACAAAATTACTTTTGCAGGAGTTGCCTCCCCTGAAGGTGTATCCATTCCCCTTAAAGCACTGAAATAAGGTTTTTTCCTTTTGTTATTCAATGGAACTATTTCCAGTGTTTAACTGGCATACCAACAGTCACTGTATATTAGAAATTTGATGCCCATTTTCACCTAGATTTTGGAGCCAAAAAGGGACTGGTATCAATCAGGAAAATTTGATAAAAAGAAGCAAAAGGAAATGTTGAATTACGATTAAAAATTTCTGGATTTTCTATTTAAGCTTTAAGTGTTATAATATTTTTGAATGAAATTACTTTTTGCTTTGTTTCTTTAATTTGGTGAATTCTGTTCACCCGTCTAAATTGCCTGCTGATTCAATGGAAAGAAGCATGTACGTGTATAAACTACTTTTATAAAGCAATTGTGCTATTTTACACGTGATAGCAGCTGAAACCTTATGTCACATGTTCTTCCATCGAGTTTTGATATTACATACATATTGTTCAGTGTATACATAAAGTGGAAAGGCGTTTTATATGCATTTAAAGACACATTTAAAATGTGCATGTAAATTTGTTCAGTTATCAGTCCTGCGCTGGAAAGGTTGAAAGGAATTCACACAGCGCAGATGACTTGCATCAGGCAACAGATCTAGCCAAGGCAACTGACATATACCATACCAAACTACCCAATCTCTCTGTCAGTTTTTAGGTAAGTGGAGGACACTAGTAGTTGAATATACCTAGGTCAGGTTATATAAGTGACTGATGATGACTGAATAAACCAGATCAATGATACAGCTAGAAATATTCATTATGAAAACACGCCTATACAAATGCAATGTAAACTTTACTGCCGAAAAAAAAAAAAAACTTTTACGGTGCAAAAATGAAATATTTTCCTTATTTCTGCTCAAAATATAGATTGTGGGTACTTGTTAGAATCGCCTCATCGAAGCAGTTCTAACGAGTACCCACAATATATTTTAGAGCAGAAATAAGAAAAATAAAGTTTACCCCTGTAAAACCCAGTTTTACTATATAAAAGTGGGGTTCAAGGGCGTCAAATTTATACAGGCTTGTATTCGTGATGAAGTTCAAGTTAGATTTCGAAAATGGTAAAATAAGAATTAGAATAATTATAGGCTATTGAAGCCAATGGACTTCTACATTACTGTACTTTGTGTTTGCCAAGGCGATAACTTGTTGCCTGATGCATTGTTTGATTGTTAATATGTTCAGGTTTGCTTAGGACACTCTTTAATGTGATACAATGAATTTCTCAAGTACTATTAACATTCCGAATGGCCTAATTTTGAATCTTTTAGTTTGATTTAATTAAAACAAAACCTGGAAATACATCCCTGACAGTCCTGTTTAGTCTACTGTTGACTTTTATATAGGCATTGAATAGGTATTCGTAAACATCAGTTTGATTGAAAGACCATCACGAAAACACGCCTATATAGCTGATTAAGTGGCTAGGCATATTAGACTGCGCACTGCACAGTGCAACAGGTTTGTGTGACTACTTAAATATTGTTTCGCAGCAGTTGAATACTGGCCAATATCCAAACATCAAATTTAGGGGAATGAATTCCACTGTAGCATAGCCCAAGGCAGTTCTTTCAAAAACATGTCTTGTCTCCTGAATACTGACACGGGTCAACTCCTAAGGAAAAAAAAAATTACCATATGGAGCAAATTCTTTCCTGTAAAATCACCTTTCTAGGGGAGCTCTTTTTGTAGGAAAGACAACTGAGAGTAGCCTGAAGTTGTCTCCCTTGGTTGAAAACATGCCGGCTGTGATCATTCTCCTTAAAAAATACAATTAGCGGAATTTTCAAAAAGTACTAATCAGAATTTTTTTGGACTGTTGAGGGATGACAGAAAAGTTTTGTTTTGATTGATCAGATGTAAATAATTCTTGAACAATGTCAGTCTTTTCTGTTTCTTCTTCACCGACTAGCAGAAAAATGTTAGGGAGCAACATTATTACATTATTCGTTCTTTGTTCTTTCAACCAAACTGACATTGAGATCCTAAAAGAAGATTTGCTGTGCTGCAGTCACTCTGTACTGAATTTAACCCTTGATCATTTAGCAAGTAAGCCAAATCAGCAGATGACACACGTCTTCGCATGGGCAAAAATCTGAAAATCAGTCATGATAAGTAGTTCCAGATAAGGGGGAGTAACAATGATAAATTGGAGGATACCGTAAAAGGCCAAACAAATTGGACAGCCTAAGGACTTGTTGTAATTCTCCTAAATTTTTGACAAATTTGTTTACGACCCAGCAAGGAGTGCAAAAGGTACAGAAGGAATGGCAAACAGTGTAGACATTCATACAAGCAAGTCTAGGTCAACTGAAGCCACAAAGGCTCTGATCAGACTGGGGGTGGGGGGGGGGGGGGAGGTGTATTCTGATACGAGCCTCTGCTGGCTGTTCATTTCACAAAGCACACTTCTCATAACATGGCTCAAATGAAGTATGTTTTACTGCCAGCATAGAATTGTGTATCCAGAATAAACTAGCCCAACTAATGACAGAGGCTCCAAGGAAGGTGTGCAGACAAGTACCCATTTGGTACCGGAAACCCCAAAAGGGGTAGGTGGCAAACAGTACAGGCCCAGATCAGATGCTGCAGAACACAATGTCTGATCAGGGCCTCCACTGTTTGCTAAAAGTTCAGTCATTTTCCAAATAAATTTTATTGAAAACACAACCTAACACCCCTAAATTTTGAAATGAACTCCTGTATATAAGGAATGGTATAAAAAGGGTTAAATACAGTACAGCACTGTTCTCTCAAGGACTTCAATTTCATGGAAATATTTTTAAAAATGTAAAAAAAAAAATCATGTGGAATAAATCCACTGGTGTTTGTTTGTGAAGTCTTAGGTAGTTTATTGTTAAGAACTGTTTGCAGAAAGCATTTCTCTATTTTACACCAAATAAAATTTGAAGTGTATTCTTTATATAACTAGTTGTATAATGGTTAAACTTTGGAACTTTTCCAGTTTTTCTATAGCATTTACATATTCTATGAAATTATGCAAATTTTTACAAAATGTATGGATGGTGACAATGAAATACTGCAGTTTTCATTTAATAGTGTATAAATTCATCGTAATTTACATACCAGCCTTATGCTCATGTATTGGATGTTTGATTGTACACATAAACCTCTTTATGACTGTTCATTATAAAGTTTAAAACACTGTTTTGGATAAAACCGATTTAAAGATGGGTTCCCAAAAAATATAGATTGTTTTGTAAAATGGCTGTGTAAATGGCCATTTTTTTCTGTATTCTATATGATGTTTTTGTTTGAACATCTTCCAACAAACATGGTTTCCTCTTTAGACCCTCAACAATAGTGTTATAAATAGAGGTTATAGTGTATTTCAAGCTGTCTAACATCTTTGCAGTGCTAGGATTTCAATTGATTAGGCACGGATTTATACAAAAATTTTCACTTTCTTGAACAGATTCTTTCTTAGCCAGATACAGAATGCCTGGGAACAAGCTTTATACTGCCCGTCTTTCATATTAAATAATTTTGATACTAGCACTGATCAGAACTGAAATCAATTCTAAATGAACACATCCCATTTTGTTTTTTGTCGAAAACTTGCTTTTCTGCACTTTTTGATAAAGCACCTTTACTTTCAGCTTTTATTCCATATTCGTCATCTAAAAGCTTTAATAATTGTTGTATCCTATGAAAAAACTGCAGTATACAGGTTTGAGTGTCGGCGGCATGAAGTTGAAAAAGAATCAAGGAAATAATTGGCATACATTTTCAGGAAATGAATATATCTTCAGGGCTGACAACTCTTTCAAAAATACTTCCTGTTCCCCTTACCCTTCAATAGGGGTCTGGAGCAAATTCTTTCCTTAAGAGTAGACCCCTATAAAAGAGGGAGTCAATTTATAGGGAAACATCATACAGAAAGTTGTCTCCCTGTTATATTGAGGATGTAATGGTTCCCCTTAAGACCTAGTGGGAAATATACTTCATGTAGCCGAGAGGATGATTTGTCCAGCATGATTTTAAGTTCTAGTTTTACTGCCAAACAGTTAGCAGTACATTGTATAGTTGGTCCCGTTCCAGCCTAGCAGAAGATGTCACCTATTGGATAGACATTGGACTCGGAAATGACCGATTCTATTCATTTAGTATTGAAAGGTCAGTTACTCATGTTTGCTATTGAGTAAATAGTTGGGAATATTGCTTGCATTATGCAGCTGTACTGCACTGCAGTGTACTGTTGACTGTTTTGTGTTTGACTAGTTTCATCACATAATCTTTTAGCACAGTAAGATTTTACTCATTTCTCATTTCCATGGATTTGACACGGTTGGTTTTCAGAGTACCCAGCCATTGTTACACACAAATGAGAATGCCTTTAGTACCTCCAAACAGATGAGACCCAGTGTTAACCCTCATCCTCCTGAACACGATAATCCCTACTTTTGCTAACTGCAGATCCTGATCAGATGGCTTTTGAAGAAGCCATCTGTTCAGGATCTACAGTTTGGCTTTCAGTTTGTAAATTTGGATGAATACATTGTATTGAGTAATTTGATTGGCTGATAGCCAGAAATGGGTGTGGCTAACTAGTTTATTCTGTAGGATAAGGGTTACCATTGTAGTAAGGTTGTAAATACAAGTTAACAAGTTTAACACGACTTACCCTGTAGGCTGGTACAGGTATATATACCTACGTAAACTGTTTAGATCCTGAAGAGATGGTTCATAATAGCCTTCCCACCAGGATCTACACTGTTTGCCATTCTGCTAAAGAGTTTGGCATTTACCTTAAATGGCAAAATTGGACTTGTTCAAAGTCAGAGGTGGATAAGTCTTCTTCAGAAACTCAGGGGGTGAAAGGTTTTACATGAGTGACAGCTTTAGAAGTCATGTAATTCACTGCTCATTGAAGACACTTCTTTTTGCAGCCTAAAAAAAAACAAGCTTATTCTAGCCAGTACAATAGTCAATACAGTGGTGTTTTAACTGAAAAAAATGTGAGTAGCTTTTGCATTGTAAAAGCTACTCACATTTTTTTTGCAAAAATATTACCTTGTTTGCAATATTAAATGATCCAAAGTTTTAATGATACATAACTTATGATATTGTTAATTTTTGTACCACTGGACCCTGGGTGTATTTGCATAGGTGTGTGTGAAGAGTTTGTTGTGTAACATGGCTGAGGGTCTGTCAGAGCTGGCCAGTGTGAAATGTGTATTTAATATATAGGTGAACAGCAAAGCACACTAGACAGTACATTTGAATGATCTGCCCCTATTATTTTTGTCTAGATGAAGTTCGCAGAAAGGGTACAGTGATCTGGCCCCAGGATATGCTTGAACTGCATCAAGCTGAAATGTCTTTGAACATTGTGCCCTGTCAAGACTCAGCCTGTGCATCCAGACAGTCTGATCAGCCTTTGCAGGGTGGTTAATGGACAGCCCTTACCATCCAGGAAATCAAACCAGTCTTTTCAGGGTGGTTGGTGGACAGCCCTTGCGACCCGTGAATGCAGGGTGCTTAATGGACAGCCCTTACCATCGATCTTTGCATGGTTCTTAATGGAAAACACTTACCTCCTAGTTGCTTAAAGGGAATTAGTACACCTTCAGGGGAGGTAACTCTTTCAAAAATGTTTTTGGCTGCCTTGTCAATAGGGATCTACTCTTAATGATAAGAATTTGCTTCTATTAAAAGCCAAGTGTATGGGCAGTCAAAGAGAATATACCAAAATTTGTCATCCTTTTGAAAATGGTGTACTCATTCCCCTTATGGCAATGAGGGAAGGCTGTGTTTTGAGGGAATAAGCAGACAGTGTTGAGTCTTTCACTGAGCATTTGTTTCAAAGACATGACAGCACTTATCATTGTTCACCTGTTCCAGTGTTTACTGTTTGAATATGCAATAAGTACCTTTGTCACTGGATCTTGCTTATTTTTGTTTTCTTGTTTCCCCCATTCTTATCATAGTCTTCTGATTGTATAAGCAATAATGTGTTGTTTGGTTTTTGAACATGTGAAGTATGTAGACAATAAAAGTTATGATTGTTTGAGTATTGTTGGAGTTACAGATTGAATTCCATCACAAGAAAGCTGGTCTTGTTTCATGAAAAGGAAACGTTTCTTCATGTACATTTCTTCATGTAACAAATATTTCTCTAATAAGGCTGTGCTGATGAGCAAAATGAACAGAGGTTTGCTTGTTACAAGTGAGCCTTGTCAGGAGAAAGCTTGTCTCTGGGGTTTGTCATCAGGTAAACACAAACCAACCTGCTCAGCTACACAGATTACCAAGAGTCTTGCAATTTTCAACAGAGAAACTGGAGGTGTTGTACTGTCCAAATAGGGAACACTAATGAACTAATCAAAATGCATCTGGGTCCAGTTGTTCAAAGACTTGTTAGCTTAACAAGCTCGTTAGTGATCAAATTGTTAACTCATCTAGCAAGTACAATATCTAAAATTTTATTTTTGCTGAACAAAAATGTGAGTAGCTTTTGCATATGCAAAAGCTACTCACATTTTTTTCAGCAAAAATGCTAGTGTATTTGGCATAATAAATGATCAAAGTTTAACAATTTGTTAACTGTCAACATTAGATTTGAACAACTGGCCCCTGATCTGCATTTTGGTTAAAGTATGGTAAAAACAGGTTTTCGCATGACATGGCTGAAGTGGTACAAGGCAGTTTTCTGGTGGTGCTGTTCATGTAGTTACTGGAATCATAGAATTTTAGTCATTCTCACAAAATGCTGAGTATTGAAAGCATTACATGTATAATGTGCTATAATTTTATAAGACATTTGTGTGTCAAATATGCTGGTACAGTGGCAGTCCTTGATCATAACAGTAATTAGACGGACAAAGCCATTGGAAAGGTCCGGTCATTGCGCGACCATGGCATGGTGGCGGTGTGAAGTAAATGAACTTTTCTTCAGTGTAATCAATGTCTATTGGAATATGCTGCCATCTGAACAGAGTGTTAGTCATACATTTATCTGGGAATGACTTTATTCTATGGTTGGAGGTCTGTAAGAGCAATTATTGATAATATCTTGCAACAGATGTTTTCCTTTCTCTCTAACTTCATAAACATGGTAAAACTTGATCAGCAGTTTCAAGATACTATCAATAACCCAGCAAGCTTCAGAGCTTTAACTAGATATTACCAAGCAATATTGTTTCTAGTGTTTGTTCTATTGTAATTTTTATCCAGTTATCTTCAATTTTTATGATTCACAGAGCTTCATAAAAGCTATAGGTTTGGAGAAAAAAAAATACAATTTTCTTATTTTACACCACAAGTGTATCAAGAGTATGTCCTTCAGGGGCAGTCTGATCAGATCTGCACTGCTATGAGCAGCAGTTAATGAATAAGAAGAGGTAACTATAATTGAGGAATAATTTTTCTTACTCTGTAAAACATGTGGGTACTTGTTAGTATCGCCTCTTTGAGGCATTTCTAACAAGTACCCACAACATGTTTCTAACAACAAATGAGGAAAATGATCGCATTGATACCTCTTTTTATCTGCAGCTATGATAATGCTTGTTAAAAAGTGTCCAGATTTTCTGTGTAAATATGGCATTCCTATTGTGGATTTCTCCTCGGCATAGCTCTGGTGCTTGTGCAGTGATACTAGCTGTAGAGTGCTGAGGTGAAGTCCTCACATGAATTGCATCACTGTACATGTATTGTGATACTCTTCTGCTGTTATCCTGTATATTATATGAGTTAAACCCATATATCACATGAGAAGAGCCTACTTGCACATGAATCTTTGCTGTAATAGCTTATGACAAATCTATTCCCAGTTTAATGGGTATCAAACTTGCAAGTTTTACAAAAAATTTCAGTGCTGTCACATTCTTGGGCATATGATCTGAGTCTATTTTGTTGGCTGGATGAGTGTTAAAAAGGATCAGTGTTAAAAACAAAGCTCTTATATATGGGCCAGTTCACAACAAAACCAGCAGACACAGATCAGTCTGTGCATCAGACCAGATTCTGGGCTTATCTCTTTCTTTTAAAGGTCCATGTGACATGTGAAGGCAGGTAAGATTGTGCAGGCTGATCTGAGCCATGGATCTTTTTGTCATTTTTGTTATGTGCTGGCTGGAATATGGTGCAGCTGTTTATGTTGTTGAGAAGACCCTTTTTTCTCCAACCTTTTGCTAGTCTGTAGCTCTTGATTTGTCTATTTAAGTCAGTTTCATAATTATGAGTGTTTGAAATTTCTTCCATTTTGTGAGTTCTTGTTCATTGTTCTAGTTTCAGAGTTTTTCTTGATTAAGAATTCTTTTAACTTCATTCCACTCTGGCACAGATTTCATGCTTTCAAATATTTTATCACTGAAAGTAAATCAGAAAATGACATGAAAGAGGTTGACCAGGGGTCTCTTATTTGATAAAGAAACACAATGAAAAATGATTTGGAAAAGAAGAGAAAAAATAGTCAATTATGATAAAGAAATAGGTAAATTCAAAAGCTTTGAACAGAAACATAGGTTTTCATTTCGTTTAAGGGGAATTGGAACATCTTCAGGGGAGACAACTCCTTCAAAAGTATGTTGTCTCCCATGTCAATAGGGGTCAACTCTTAAAGGAAAGAATTTGCTCCTGAGGAGCAAATTCTTTCCTTTAAGAGTTGACCCCATTTTCAGTGGAAAAGATCTTATAGAAAAGCGAACAGGAAGTCCCGAAGGTTGTCTCCCTTTGAAAAATGGTGGAAAATCTGCCAGGTGTTCCCATTCCCCTTAAACCATGTTGACAATGCCAAAAGGACATTAGACAATGAAAGTAATGAAAGGGATTATGACAAAATAGATGTCAATCTGAAAGAAACTACTGAACAATTTACATACAGATAGCCCAAAGAAGAAATTGAACTAATAAGGTTGTAAAGAGGCTGTGCTATTCATTGTTGATTGTTAGATAAGGCATGAAATTTGTGCCAGTTTTAACTTTGTCATCATGATTTTAGTCCTGCCTTTGTGTGCTTTAGATATTACTTTGCTGTTTAGGTTAAAACTCTCTACCAACATTTCTTTGGTTCATAATATACCCATGTGATACACCACTGATACTGTAAATGAATACTGCTGCCCATTCACTGCTATTGTCCACCTGATTATTACTGACTGACCTATTAAGTGCCATAAAAATCCTAAAAATTAGGACACCTTAAGGACTTGCTGTATTTCGCCTAATATTTGAACAATTAGTAAGGAAGAGCAGATGGAATGGAAAACAGTGGAGACCCTTATCAAGAGCAGTCCAATCTGGGTCTGCACTGTTTCCTTAGGTCTGTCTGTCCCAATACTTCCCAATTCCTTGGTCTCCAAAAAAGGGACATTGACCTTCATTTTAGACCTAGATCAGACACCACAGAATGTTGCATCTGATCAGGGTCTGCACTATTAAGCAACTTAACATGCAGGAGGGTTAAATGATTCAAGTTCAGGACTATTTTTCCAGCATACACTAAAAAAATAATTCCTCAGTCTTTAACAGAAGTCTGCATGATTTTGCTGTTTTAATGGAAGGGAGGTTATTCAGGAGCAAAGTTATATCACTAACAGAAAATATATCAGAATGGTGTAGAACTGGTAACCTCTTGTGTTGGTTAATATCATTTGTGCTTGTGTCATGTTGTCCGAAGTTACCGTGAAAATCCTAAAACTTTGGACAACTTAAGGACTTGCTGTAATTCTCCTAAAATTTTAACAAACTTGTTTTATGATCCAGCAAGGAATCCAAGAGGTGCAGACAGAATGGCAAACAGAGTAGACCCTGATCAGACTGCTCCTAAAGGAGCAGTCTGAGCTGAGTCTTCACTGTTTGCTTACCGGTAGGAGTATCTCTCCCAATACTTAGGATAATTATTGTACTTTACATGTCAGCAGTATTCAGAAGTCAGGGAATTCTGACACATCCAGTTCCCTTTTTTTAATAGCTGCCTTCACTTTAAAACACTTTCAGCATCAGTTGTTTACCATAAGGAGGTATATTTGGTCTGGCTCAGTAGTGAGAAGGTTCCTAATTATCCATATCAAGTGTTGCTAGCGGGTATTTTCAGTTAAGAATTTCCTAATCAGAGGACTTGTTAACATGTAATTTGTTAAACACATCACCATACAAAATTGTGAAGTATTTTCTTCTTGAAAGCAGGGACAATTTGAATGAAATATTAGCCCTGTTTTGAAGATTACAATTTATAACTATGCATTTAATTGAAACAATAAAATAGAGAGGATGCCTTTGTTTTAAAGCAATTCTGTTGTGAGAGGTTATGAGAAAAATCTGTTTGACTGAGTCCAGTTCTTCAAAGCAGCGTTAGTTTAACAGGCTCTGAAATGACCAAAAAGTTACCTGTTCTAGCAAGTACAATATCTAATACTGGGGTGTTTTTGTTGAAAAAAGTGAGAATGATTTTTTTTCACCAAAAATATTAGTCTACTTGCCACATTCTGTGATTAATTTTTTCCGCAATATGTTAAATACAACAGGTTAACTAATGACATTAGTTTTGAAAAACTGGAGTCAGATGCATCCGGTACCATGCAGTTTATTCAGTACTAGCTGATGGTGTTGATGTTTTCTGTTATACTGAAAAGTTGTAAGATTTCATCTATAAAAAAAGTAGTTTTTCTCATGACAAGCTCACATCATGTATAGTAGTCACAGATAAGATAGGCAGGGCGGCGCAGTGCAGGTGTTGTATGTCAAATCGCAGAGTCCGCAAGAAGATTCCGTAGAGTGCCTTCCACATGCTTTTTGCAAGCGGACCAAATAACCTTATTATACACTAAGTTTTCTTTGTGTTATAGCTGAATTCACGTTATCCGGTGACTTGGTTTACCTTTTTGTTGATAGAATATTCCAAAAGGAAGGTGCAAACAGTTCTGCCTTGCAAATCTTATCTACAACTACTATACCATCTCTATATTACACTGCATTGGTATGTGAATGGAAATGGATACACCGTCAGGATAGGCAAGTTATTTAAAAATATGTTTGTTATTCCAGTGAGTTAGGGAAGAGATTATCCCAGAGGAAATCCTGTTCTTTTTTTAACTCATTTTACCTGGACAAAGGTAAACAGTGCAGACCCAGATCAGATGCCACATTGTGTGACATCTGATCTGGGTCTATACAATTAGCTAACAGGATTTCTGCGAAACATAAAATAAAAATGAAAAAAAAAAAAAGACACAAATGGACAACAAAATGTAAGCCTCTTTTTTATATATGGGGCATCTCTGTGAATAAAACAAACAAGAAGTCCAAAAATGTCTCTTTTTGTAAAATTGGCAGAAAATAAGATTTGTGTATCTATTTCCCTTCAAAACGAGGTCTTATCATCCTTAGAACTTACACAGAAACTAGAACTTACACGGAAGCCTTGTTTGGATGTAACACTAAATTAGCTACCTTTTCACTGGAAGTTTTCTTCCTGAAATGATTGTAACCCATGTCCTGCTGAATACATTAACACACCCATTTCTGATTATCAACACATTAATTTCCTTGATGTATTGATTCATTTAAATGAGTGACAGTGTAGATTCAGATGAGATGGCATCTACACTGTTTGCAAAGTTAGGGGTGATCATGATTCAGCAGGACCAGGTTTAAGGTAAGGGAGTCTCTGAACAGTATTTCAGGAGCAGTCTGATCTGGGTCTGCACTATTTGCTCAGGCCTATCTGTCCCAATACTTAGGATCATTACAGTACATATGGTAAATTGAAAATCATTTTTTACAATTATCAATTTGTCATAGAAAAGAAAACAAAACAAAAAATAAATTATTTGTGACCTGAAGGAAAGCTTGTTTCTATAACAAAAAAGGAAAAATGTTTCATTGGGCGTAAAAGTTTCATTAGGGCTTAGACACTTTGTTTACTGTACAGTGCCTCCCTTACCAAAACCAAACTCATTATGAAGCATATAATTCTCAGCTCTGAGCTAACTTGCTAAGATATCCATTTAGGTAATTTTTCTTACCTTCTGTATTAGTATATATGTTGCATTGCTCTAGTGTAAGAAAAGTCTTTGTGGCATGGGTCTTGATGTGTAATGTCCAAAAGTAACAATCTTTTTATGTAATTGTTAATTATTTAGCCTTCTTCCAAAAAACAGAGTTATCTGTTTTGTATTGGGGTACACAAGGTGAGAAAAACATGGGTTGTTCTGAATGCACACTTACGCTGAGCCTTTTGTCATAACACTAGGCCTTTGGGCACTGAGAATCTTAAAGGCAATGCATAGAATTATCTTATATACCCTATAATAGTATTTTAACACCTCAAATTCTCACCCCCGCCCATCAGGGCTTTAGAAATGGATTGGGCTGCATGGTGCTTCCTGACCACACGAGTCCTGGTAAACAGCTTAGAAGGAATAGACCTGCCCAGGCAAAGTGGTGCGAGTCAGACTGTCCAATGCATATTGGGTGGCAGGGCTTGAGATGTCTTTTCATATCAATGTCTGGTAAAAGTCCCACAAGGGACAGGGTCTCCCAAATTACCTAAATAGTGTTAATGGGTACATTAAACATCAATTCAAACAAACAAAAACATCACAGATACGAACCAATTTGAATATGAACAATTTTCTACTTTTATGTTGTATTTTATAAAAAAAAACAGCTAGATATATGGCAAAGAGTGTAGACCCTGATGGGATGCCTCAGCTGGGTTTACACTGTTTGCTCGGGCCTATCTGTCCGAGTACATATGGTAAACAAATGGCATTTAACCCTTTTTGTACCCAATGGAATCTTCCTCCTTATATATAGCAAGAGTTAATTTCAAAATTTGGGGCGTCAGGTTGTGTTTTTGGAAAATCACTTAACTTTTAGCAAACAGTGAAGGCCCTGATCAGACATCGCATTCTACGGCATCTGATCTGGGCTTACACTGTTCGCCAGGGTACCTGTTTTGGGCTTTCTGGTACTAAATGGGTTAATGTGTCCCCCTAAGCAAGATTTTTTCTTTTGAGGAGCATAGTCCTTTTTTGAGGGCTCAGTTCATAGGAAAGCAGATGGGAAAACCCAAGTTATCTCCCTTCAAGAAATGGCAAAAATTTTCTTTGTGAATCTATAACTGTTGAATACAGCAAAATCCTAAAAATTTGGACCCCTTTAGAACTTGCTGTAATTCTCCTTAAATTTTAACAAGTCTGTCTCATGATCCAGCAAGGAGTCCAAAAAGCGCAGACGGAATGGCAGTGTAGACTTGAGCAGACTGTTTGCTTAGGCCTGTCTGTCCCAATACTTGTGATCATTACAGTAGTCGTCAGGTCTAGGATATCTGTGCGTAGCTGAGACCCATTTTTCTTTGATTTCATCTCGCAAGTTGGTTCAGATGCATTTTGTCAGCTCAAAACGTCAATATCCACATGCTGGACATTGTTTTACATAGTTTTGTTGTATGCAGTATTTGTACTTTTACATGTGACAAAACATTTAATAAATGATTATTGAAATACATGTAGCTTTATTTGTTATTTATTTCAGCCATATAGACTCAGTTGCTCAAAGCATCATTCGCTTTACAAATATGTTAAGTGTCAAAATACAGTTCAAGAAAATATAATATATGAATCCCAGGTATTTTTGCTGGAAAATTTGAGTCAACTCTTTAAAAATCCTAAAATAATTCAGACATTTAAAGGATGTGCTGCAATTCACTTGAACTTTTAACTTTGTTTCACAATCAATCAAGGAGTCCAAAAAGTGCAGACAGAATTGCAAACCGTGTAGACTCTCGGTTCATTACGGTACCCACATTTTCAGTGAATTAGCCATATTTGAACAACTGGCCCCTCAACAGGATACCTATTGTCATCCCACTCTTTGCAAGTTACCATTCTGTTTTAGTTTCAACCAGCTCTAATTATCCCCTCGCAACAACGGGGATATAGCATCGGTGCCGTGTGCTAGTGTGTGTGTCTGTGTTTCTGTGTGTGTGTGTCTGTCCGGAACCTTGTGAGCAGGATAGAAGACACAGTATTCATCGTAGAAGCATCAAACCTTCCACAAATGTTCACCATGTACAGAGGATGAACCCTATTGAATTTCAAGGTCAGGGGTCAAAGGTCAAGGTCACAGTGGATTTGACCTTGAAAATCTTGTGAGCAGGATAGAAGACACAGTATTCATCGTAGAAGCATCAAACCTTCCACAAATGTTCACCATGTACAGAGGATGAACCCTATTGAATTTCAAGGTCAGGGGTCAAAGGTCAAGGTCACAATGGACTTGACCTTGAAAACCTTGTGAGCAGGATAGAAGACACAGTATTCATCGTAGAAGCATCAAACCTTCCACAAATGTTCACCATGTACAGAGGATGAACTCTATTGAATTTCAAGGTCAGGGGTCAAAGGTCAAGGTCACAATGGACTTGACCTTGAAAACCTTGTGAGCAGGATAGAAGACACAGTATTCTTCGTAGAAGCAGCCATAATTATCCCCTCGCAACAATGTTAATGAATGGTATGCAGTTGCGAGGGGATGCTACGCTTGCGTTGCCTTGTTTGTTTTTATTATGGGAATCTAATGACTATTCCTCCACTGACCCTTAAAATGCCAGTCATCACAGCAGACGACATTTTCATTTTAATATTTCTAGCTCCTCTGACCCAAAAAGGGGAGCTTAGTCTAGGATGATAAGCTCTGTGACTGTCTTCATTAGCATTTTCAAAGGGCTTTCCTGAAACCACTGGGCCATTTTCAAGTAAGTTTAATATGCAACCTGGCATTGAGTATATGAAAGTTTTTTATCCCCCGACCGAATAGGTTTAGGGGATACAGCAATCAGCCTGGCGTCCATCCGTCCGTAGATGCAACCTTGTGATGGTCATAACTCCTATACCCTTTGAGATTCATTGATGGTTCTTGGCACAATTGTTCACAAGGCTGAGACGGCGTGTCATGCGCAAGAACCAGCACTCTGGATGCAATACTTTTTTAATTATCTCCCCTTTTAATAAAATAGAATGACTACTTTGTGATGGCCATAACTACAATACCCTTTGAGATATATTGATGGTACCTGGCACAGTTGTTCACAAGGCTGAGACAGCGTGTCATGCACAAGATACACAACTCTGGTTGCCATGGTTTTTGAGTTATCTCTCCTTCCAATAAAATAAGAGTGACTACCTTGTGATGGCCATAACTCCAATACCCTTTAAGATATATTGATGATACCTGGCATAGTTGATCACAAGGCCGAGACGGTGTGTCATGCACAAGAACCACAACTCTTGGGGCCATGGTTTTTGAGTTATCTCCCCTTCCAATAATATAGAATCACTACCTTGTGATGGCCACATCTCCAATACTCTGCGATATATTGATGGTACTTGGTACAGTTGTACATGAGGTTAAGCAGGTGTGTCATGTGCTAGAACCAGAACTCTGGGTGCCCTGGTTTTGAATTATCTCCCCTGACAATATAACCTCGTGATGGCCATAACTAATACTCTTTAAGATATATTGATGGAGCTTGGCACAATTGTATACAAGGTTGAGACGGCGCTTCATGCCTAAGAACCACAACTCTGGGTGCTATGATATTTGAGTAATCTCCCCTTCCAATATAACAGTATGACCACTTTGTGATCACCGTACCTCCAGTACCCTTTGAGACATATTGGTGGTACCTGGTGCAGATGTACATGAGGTTAAGCAGGTGTGTTATGCTCAAGAATTACAGCTCTAGGTATAGGAGTTTTTTAGTTGTCTCCCTTGACAAAGTAGCCTTGTGATGGCCATAACTCCAACGCCCTTTGAGATATATTGAAGGAACTTGGCGCAATTGTATACAAGATACAGAAGGCGTGTCATGTGCAAGAACCACAACTGTTGGTGCTGTGGTATTTGAGTTATCTACCCTTCCAAACTAACAGTATGACCAGCTTGTGATCGCCAATACCCTATGAGACGTATTGAGAAAATACACGAGCTTTAGAAGGCATGTCATGCGCAAGGACCACAATTCTGAGTGCCCTGGTTTTTCAGTTATCTCCCCTGACAGTATAATCTTTTTGACGGCCATAACTGCAATACTTTTGTGATATATTGCTGGTTTAATTCTGGTGCACTTTCTATTGGTGAACAATCTTCTGAAAGCCATATTGGCTTTTGGTCGGGGATTTGCCATCTCTTCCGATGGCTATTTTTTTCACCTGCTTCAGGTTACATATCCAAGACGGCTGCCGTGCCCATATATGGTAAACAACTAAAAAACAACAACAGAAGTTTGAATGGAATTACTACTAGCCTAATGACACAGGAGGGAGGAGTAACCATTTAAAGTTTCTTGTGTTTTAGCTCTGCATCTTGTTTACTGGAGCAGAACCGTAATAGCTATTTTTATAGAGGACAGCCTAGATAACATTTCTGTAAAGTGTAAATGAAACTGGCACAATGGGTTAGGAGGAGGAGTCATACTGACAATGACCAATCTTAATCATATTTGAGAAATGTTACTGTTTGTGTGTTCTAAGGTTTCTCTTGAGGCCGATTCTAGCTCTGAACTGTCTGTTGTAGATAGAGCAACAGAGGCTGGAGGAAGACAGCTCTGTTGGTGATGCCTTAGCTCTGGCTTTGTGCTGTGCGTGTTTCTGCTCAGCTTCACTCCTATTCACTGGCACCCCTTCTGATGAGACCTCGCCACTTTGTCCTGTGCAATTTGTTCCCACGACTCTGTTGGAATGTTGAAGTCCTTGAGGGAGGCTTTGAGGGTGTCCTTGTAGCGCTTCTTCTGACCGACTTTGGAGCATTCGCCCATTTCTAGTTCCCCTTAGAGACTTTTCTTTGGCAAACATTCCTCAGGAATTCTAGTAACATGGTCTGTCCATCTTAACTGCCAATTTCAAAAGAATATATACACTGCATCTCTGCCCTGTTCAGAACTTCCGTGTCTGCAATCCTGTCTTGCCACTTAATCTTTAAGAGTTTTCTAAGACAGCTTGTTTGGAAGTGATTCAGTCACATTGTCAGCCAACTGCTGCACTAGCTTTGGCAATTCTTGCATTGACTTCATCGTCAATGTACATGGCTCTTGACAGTGTGCTCCCATGGTAGGTGAACTTGTCTTACACTTGCAATCTTAGACCTTTCACTGTGATGGTGGGCTCTTTGGAAGGCTTGCCAGATGGTGACTCATAGACTATCTCAGTCATTTTGATGCTGATTGTGAGGTCATAGCTATCAGAGGAGTCAGATACTTGATCTATACCTTTTTGCATCTTCTCTTCTGTTGGAGCACCTTTTGCCATGTCATCAGCAAAAATGAACTCATCTAGCACATCTGTCTGCACCTTGGATTTGGCTTGCCACCTTCTGAGATTGAAAAGCTTCCCATCAAAGCGATACCTCGGTATGCCATTGTCTTTGATTTGATGTTTGACGTCTCCGTCAAACTATCTAGGTCATTTTGGAGACGCTGCTTCCAATTTTGTGGGACTTTTACCCGACAGTGAGATGAAATGACTTCCCAAGCCCTGTCGCCCAAAGAAATCAATAGGGTTTATAAGCATGGACTCGACTCGCATCGCTTTGCCTGGGCCTGGGCAGGCTTAGATCCTCTATGTGGTTTACCAGTACTCTTGTGCGGTCGGATTCAGCTCTGCATTGAAGCATCATGCGTCCCATTTATTTCTTCAAGCCCGATGGGTGGAGGCAAGGTATGCCATTGTTATTATCCCTGAAAGCATCTGTGAGCATGGAAGAAAACACCATGCTGAACAGTGTTGGGGCTAACGCACAGCCTTGCTCGACTCCGTTTGTCACAGGGAATGGATCCGAAAACTCACCATCATTTTGGACCCGTGCAAGCATACCATGGTGGAACTGTCTCACCTTTACTATGAACTTGGTTGTCAGGCAGACGACTAGTTTCATCTGCACTGAGGAGAGGAGTGGTTCCTGAGCTCTGGGGACCATAAACTGTCTTTGGTGCATTCAAAGAACTTCTTCATATTCTTTCTGTCTGCAAAGGACTGGATTTCATCAGCCTTGATGCTTAGACAGGAGTCTTGCATGTCTCGCAGTCTTGTTTGGACTATCTTGCACATATCTGAATAGGTCACCTTGTTAGATACTGAGCTGGTATCACTGAGGTCTGTGTTTTTGGTGCTTCTCTCTAAGGAGTCCCTGGATTTCTTCATTATTCTTGTCAAACCAGTCTTGATGTTTGCGAGATACTGGACCTAGGGAATCCATTGCTGAAGAGTGAACAGTGCCTCTGAAGACTGTCCAGTTCTCTTCAGGATTCATTGCATCTAGTCTGCAGCATATGTCATTGGTGAGGGCTTGCCTCTTACTGTCTTGTTTCAGCTTAGAGACATCCAGTCTCTTTGGCACTTTCTTGCCTTGTGGTCGTCGTGCAGGCTGGATACGCCGGTTGAGTTTGCTGACAACAAGCCTGTGATCTGCCCAACAGTCCGCATCACACACAGTCTTTGTCATTCTGACATCCTGTCTGTCCTTCCTTCTCTGTTGATATAATCAAAGAGATGCATGCCTGTGTTTGGAGCCAGGATTCGTCCATGATGTCTTGTTGCGAGTTGGCAGGCGGAAGACTATGTTGGTGACCAGCAGTTCATGCGCTGCACACTTCCTCAAAAGGAGGAGGCCATTGCTATTGCACTTACCTACTCCTTCATTCCCGATCTCACCTTCCCAGGTTTGGTGGCCTGTACCCACTCTAGCATTGAAGTCTCTCAGGATGATGCGTTTGTCTCCCTGGGGTATAGCAGAAATCACTGAGTTCAAATCATCATTGAACTTGTCTTTGACCTCATCTGGGTTGGTCATGGTGGGTGCATAGGCACTTACAATAGTTGCATGCCTCTTACAAGATAAGGAGAGTCTCAGCGTCATCAAGCGGTCATTTATGCCTTTTGGAAGTCCTGAGAGCTTGAAGGCGAAGCCTACTCCTGCTTCCTGCCGCTCTTCTTTTTTGCGTCCATTCCAGAAGAAAGTGCAGCCAGCACCAACTTCCTTTATTTGCCCTTCCTCTGCAAGGCGAGTATCGCTCAGAGCTGCAATCTCGATTTTGTAACGATTCAGTTCTCTACCAACTAGAGCTGTTCTAGGCTGTGGTCTGTCTGAACCAGCTCTGTTCAGGTGATCAAGGTATGCACATTCCATGCGCCCTTTTGTAAGGGTATCACCTTTATCTTTTTTGTTCGACCGCTAGATGGGATCCCTGCTGATCGCGATTAACCAGCCAAGGGTTTCTGAAGCAGGCAATTGCTAACGGCACCTTTTCTAGCCCCTTCCCCATGCTCAGTTCGGCTGCCAAATTCTCCGCACTGCTTCATTCTTAAGGAGAGCGACCATATAGAACCAAGCCGCCTGTGTGCAGGTCCGCAACTACAGCTTCCAGTGTATCCTCACCTGCTGCTTCGCCGCTCGCCCATCGCCGCAGGGCTTTTTGAGTTCCATGCATATGTGCCTGCAGCGACTGTGTGTATATGATTAAGATTACATGCGCTGTGAATTGGATTATAAAGGCGCGCAGTCAACCTCACTCTATCGTCCTGACCTAGCTGGATCCAGAGGCAAGACAGGAGCTAAGACCGCATGCAGTGGATGACTATGGCTTCTTTAGTGCCTTGTCATGCTCTTCATGCTCCATGACACGCTGCTGCATCGCCGTTTGGACCGTTGAATCAGAGACATGATTTCTTCCGCCCCAGCTGCCGAAGCAGACTTTCTGTCGCGGTTTATTTTTGTTATGGTTTGTCTTTTGTGTGTGTGTATTTTGTTTTGGATAGCCAATTGGCCATTTTGTGGGAAAGTAACTGTCCTTTTGGCTTTCCGCTATTGATGTTTCCAATAAATTCTAGTTATTTCATGTTTGTGTTTCTTTCCCCTTGGTGTCACTGATGGGAACTGTGGGTTAATTGTATCGATTCCTGATCATTGCATTCACTTCTATTTTACATAGCTGGAATAGGCAAATCCAGATATGTAGGTTTTTGTTTGGAGTTGCCTTCTCCTAGATGGATTGCCGACCTGGGCTTATGAGCTCCATCTACCCCTTGTAGTGGCAAAGGAACCACCACGAGTCCCATGTGTTCAATGTGCCCAGCCAGACTGACCAAGCACCAACACAGGGTTTCGTTGGACAATAACAGCTGCGCAAAAAGTAACGCGAGGCCAGTCTGGGAGCATACTGAATTTTAGTCTAAAATGCATTAATTATATCTGAAATATTGTTTCTTGCAATAAAATGATGAAAAAAAAAACATTATTTTGGTCAGTTGGGATTTTCTTCATTAACCCTTTACCACTCAGGGATTTTGGGAAATTCGCTGATTTCCAGTGTTGCACCTGACAGCAACTTCAACTAGCCATTGTTTCTTAATGGATGGTCTGTTTTACACCAAACTCGGTATGAATGTTCATTGGGCAGTAGCCTTTCAAATGCAACCTTTAATGACTTGATCATTGTTGTCATGGTAAAGAGGGGGCATCTCAAAGTTGGCAAAAAGTGTGTTTTCACATGAATTTTTGACCACATTTTAATCTTCACACAGCTGTCAAGGCAACAATTAAGGTGTTTGGCACTGGCCATTTTCACTGTTTGCAGCATGTTTTATCAGCATCATTTTTTAGGCATTTTTGACCCCAGACACCCTCAGATATAAATTTTAGCGGCCGGTTGGACCATACACCCAAAATTTTTCGGGATGTGAAGGGGGGCGTTGCCCCCCTTCAATCCCCACCAGAATATTTTTTAGTGGGGAGGCGCGCGAAAAAAACAGGTCACTTTTTTGCCCAACAAATCCTAAAGCAAACATAACTATCCAGGGGTGGAAATGCAGAATTTACGTGCTTCTGGGGCTGAAAATGGGGGTGGGGGTGGTGCAGACACGTAAAAACACGTATCTGAGTGGTAAAGGGTTAATAGCACCGCGGTTTAACGTTAAGGATCGAAATGATTATACTTTACACAAAGTTTTTATCATAAGGTTTGCGAAAAAGTTATTTGAAACAACTTTGTCCTTGGCGTGCTTATAAGATCTGAAATCGGTTTTGGGTCGTTTTGGCTGGGGTTTAGAGTGGGGTATATATATTTCTACTCAAAACATATATTGTGGGTCCTCGATAGAATCGTCTCACCGAGGTGGTTCCAACGAGTACCCACAATATATGTTTTGAACCGTATTATTAAAGATATCAGGATTTTTTTTTAATTTTGGTCGTAAAATTTAACCAAGGTATTTGAATAGGCATGTTTTTGTAATGATTATAAACAATGGTGACTAAAAATAAAAAAAAAATAAAATAAAAGTGCGGATGTTTCTTCCATTATATATCAAAACCAGGGCGTAGTTATCAAACAAGTAAAGGTTTATGTATCTGGGTAATTGATTACCCTCTCTTGGTCCCCTACCTATACCCAAAGTGTGTTTTATCACAAAACTGCTTTCTTTAATAACCGGTCATAAGGGTGTTATGCAATCTAAAAATGTGCCCAGAGAGGCTTCTTTATGTGTGTACACTGTTTTCGTTGTCATTATTATGACTAGCCACCCGTATATTAACGGTAGAAAATATACTCACCGTATACTAGCCGCATCACGAAAAAAACTGTCTTCAGGGTTTATGACTAAAACCAGTCTGCACAGCTACACAGACTAGCAAGAGTCTTGAAATTTTAGTTATAGAAACAAGAGGTTCTGTACTACCCTACATTAACGCATATATGCCTAGCGTCCTTTTTGTGGGACGTTGGCAAACAGTGTAGACCCCGATCAGACGCAGCAAAACGCGGCGTCTGATCTAGGTCTACACTGTTTGCACAAAGAACATAAATTTTTGTACAATTTACATCAAATTGAATATATATAATTGAAAGTGGACCACTCTAAACTTAGAAGGTGGAAGATACGATTGTCATATAGGTGCTGATTAGGTGCTGATTAGACTGCGAGGATGAACAGACTCATCTGCACGTTTACTGTTCGCAAATGCCCTAAACTGGTTTTCTCATGATGTAGCTCATGAAAGCTTTGGATAGGTAAATCCCTAATTTGAGAGGAATGGGAACACCTGGCAGATTTTCCCGCCATTTTTCAAAGGGAGACAGCTTTCGGGACTTCCTGTTTCCTGTCCAATTGAAAAGGGGTAACTACTCAAAAAGAGTTGACCCCTTTTGACATCGGAGACAAAATATTTTTGCAGGAGTTGCCTCCCTTGAAGGTGTCATTAAAGGGCGCCTGATTTTGTTTATTTATTGCAAGTTTTACCAAATTTTATGTTATTTGAGCAAACAGTGAAGACACAGATTTGATCTGGCTTTTCACTGTTTGCCACTTTAGCTCACCAGAGCCGAAGGCTCAAGAGTAGTCTAGCTCCTAGACCTTGATGTTATATTGACAAATGACCAACCTTCCTGTGTGTTTTTACGGCGTAGCCGTTATGGTTCTGCTTTTGTCCTACATTTTTCGTTATTCCATTGGTCAATAAAACCACATGTTCAAGGAGATGACCATTTCATTGGTCAATGATTTGCATAAATAAATCTACTCAAAAGTACGACAGTTTACTGAAGTTTTAACCTAGGAAATGTTTCGTTTTTTATGTGAGACATGAATGAAAAATATATACAGTTTCGGCTTGCTCACCGTCTTGTCCTTTGATGACCATACGTCATATGTATAATTGTGTTTCTAGTGAATTCTGTAACTGCTGCGGTGAATAGCTATTTTGACCTAATTTCACGTGGTTGGTCTATATAGCGAAAGGAACCATTTCGCGAAAGGAACCTAAGGAAGGTTCCTTTCGCGAAAGGAAGAATTTTCTGCGAAAGGAATTGTTTGTTTGATTTGAGGTTTAACGTCCCCATCAACACTGTGTAGGTCATTTTGGAGACGTTGCTTCCAAGTTTGTGGGACTTTTACCCGACATTGAGATGAAATGACACCCAAGCCCTGTTGCCCAATGAAACCAATAAAGAGATATAGCATGACAAAAACATGTAATAATCGCATTACAAATTGACAGATGTTTAATTTACAATATATGCTAAATAAAAGTTGCAGTGTATCATTTGTCTTCAGCATACTTTATGTCCTCCATTTTAACACAAAATGGACATTTTCGAATATCATTAATGTTATATAAATTCTGAAAAGGAATAAGTGTAATTTGAGTTTTAATTAGGTGCACATAAGATCAAGTTTCCGTCCGTTTGTCTGCTCGTCCGTTTGTTCGTCCGCCTATGCGTTTACGTTCACCATAGCGACAACCCGAAATGTTAACCCTAGAATTTGTGTTCAAAAACAGTAAATGATAACGTTTTCTTATTTGTTGTGCATATACTTGAGATCATATGCTCTTGAAATGAGGTCATGTTTTTAACCTTGA
Source organism: Lucinisca nassula (assembly GCA_963580285.1). Lineage (NCBI taxonomy): Eukaryota > Metazoa > Mollusca > Bivalvia > Lucinida > Lucinidae > Lucinisca > Lucinisca nassula. Next base: position 112,441,540 of record OY757014.1, on the reverse strand, counting down.
CCTTTTACATTGACCTTAGCTCAAACAGGCGGGACACCGCCCTCTGCAAAGCTATTTTTCCTCGCGTGACATCAGGATTGTTTGAATACAGTAAACCAGTTCATAGCTAGACAATTGTTGCTGTCACTATTGTAGCTCATATTGCACGACCCACAGAAAAAGCGACCGACTGAAGTCGGTTGATTTTCTAAGAGTGCCCTAAAATCACCGTGTCAGTCTGTCTGTCCGTCCGTAACCCGTTTGTGAAAATTGGTGATAGTGACTTAACCGCTTGGAATATTTAAACAGTTTTTGGCGTACTGATAGATATCAATGAGATCTAACCAATGAACTTACGAAATATTATATTCCATTTAGTATAGGCTCGCCGAGGCGAAAAAATGTGAAAATTTTCGAACTGCTTCTCCTCGGAAACCGTTGGGCCGATTGAAGTCAAATTTCATATGGAGCCTCTATGGGATGGGGGAAACCAAAATTAGCTCATGGGGTCCAGGTCACATGACCTAAATGGCCGCCAAGCCATATATGGTCTGTCTGTCTGTCCGTCCGTAACCCGTTTGTGGAAATTGGTGATAGTGACTTAACCTCTTGGAATATTTAAACAATTTTTGGCATACTGATAGTATCAATGAGGTCTAACCAATGAACTTGCGAAATATTACATTCCATTTAGTATAGCCTCGCCGAGGCTAAAAATGTGAACATTTTCGAACTGCTTCTCCTCGGAAACCGTTGGGCCGATTAAGGTCAAATTTCAAATGGAGCCTCTATGGGATGGAGGAAACCAAAATTTGCTCATGGGGTCCAGGTCACATGACCAAAATGGCCGCCAAGCCATATATGGTAAAAACCCTTCAAAATAGTCTTCTCCAGAACCACTTGGCAGATTTCCACGAAACTTGATAAATAACATCTGGGACGTAGGCCCATCATAAATTGCTAAAATGGTGACCCTGAGTTGACCTTGACCTTCTTTGTGCCTAGGTCAAACTTTGACACATATGCTTTTGTATTGGAAAAGTGAGAATTCATTTTATCCTGCAAACGATTCAGAATACACTACTAAAGTATTAGATATATTTTTGCTCCTTACGATAAGGCGCATTTATTGGGGGAACCGTTTTAGGTCCAGGTCACATGACACATATATGGTAACACTCATCAAGCTAAAAGCATCCGGCGGGTCGTGCACTTCAGCTGAAGCACTGGTTTCTAAACAACCGTCCAATTAAATCTACGCCGCATATCTTTTTTAAAGATATTTCTTGTTTTATCAAATATGAAACCTTGTTAGACTTTAATCTTGTCTCAGACATCAAGGTCGGATATCTTTCCAAGATAAAACAAGTTGCTATCAGAGAGGGAAAAAGAAGTAAAAACAATATAGAAGAATATTACTTATTTACTTTAAAAAATGATATCCAACTAGTAGCTAGTCTAGCTCAAGAGGAGCTTATAGGATAGGCAGTTGTCCGTCGTCGTCTGCGTCGTCGTCTGTCTATGATTTTGGGCCCACTGCCCATTTTTATTGGTTGTCATGGAAACCAAAATGAAAAAAAAAACAACAAAAAACATCCTCTCAGAAACCATATGCTCGATGAAGCTGAGACTATGAAAATATTCACCATATATACCTAAACAGGTTTTGAGTTTTTTATGCATTTCGGCTCTATAGTTTGGTTGCTATGGCAACTTAGAATTTTCATTGACTTATAATGGGGAAAATTGAAAAATGGCATTAATTGCCAAGCCTTTGCAGATATTTTGACAAAATTTTCATAGAAATGTTCCTTAAGCAATCTACTATCTGCCATGTGATTTTAGACCTACTGCTCATTTTTAATGACAGATTCCATCTGTCTATTCTTGCTGTGCTGCACGTTTAAAGTAATTGATGCTTTTTCTTCCGGCTTTGACCGCCATAGAAAAATGAGTCCGCACAAAATGTAGTCCGATTTGGTGCAGTAATCCAAATTGTACAAGCGTATTAGTGTGGCCCCCGCCCATAGGGGCTTGGAGAAATATATTGGCTGCATGATGCTTCCACGCAGAGCTGAATCCGCCCCGCACACTAGTACTGGTTAACAGCTTAGAGGATCTAAGTCTGTCCAGGAACCGCGGTGCGAGGCGGACCGTCCATGCTAATAAACCCTATTGGTTTCATTGGGCGACAGGGCTTGAGATGTCATTTCATCTCAATGTCGGGTAAAAGTCCCACAAAATTGGAAGCAGCGTCTCCAAAATGACCTTTACAGTGTTGACGGGGACGTTAAACCTCAAATCAAACAAACAAACAAACAAGCGTATTAGTTATCCTGTAAACGTAATACAAACTTTTGACTCTCACTGACTTGTCATAATAACCTTTTGTCTTGTAGAAAATAGCCGCTGTGAGATCGGGATATTCCATAAGACGGAAGAGTGTTATCCTGAAATCATAGGGTGAGCTTGGCAAACAGTGTAGACCAAAATCAGACGCTGCCGAACGCGTCTTCTTATCAAAATCTTCACTATTTGTTTGGAATTTCAGAGTTAAATGAAACAGTTTAATCTCAGCCCAGGCATATTACTCCAACCTACACCCCACACTTTCAGTGCTTTGATTCTGAAACCAAACGATTACAACACGCTTAGGCACCATACCCTTAAGCTAAAAAGGTTAAATCAATCAACCGTGACGTCTGGTTACCAGTCCGGCCATGTCGATCCTGTGCACCACCCTCACACCAGTACGAATAGAAACCAGTACGAATAGAAACGGATCAAACTTTTGATGTGTAATGTAAGGTCGTGCCTAGAAAAGAAGAAACTGAAATTTGTTCTCAAAAAAGCATTTAGTGAGAGCGTATTGCAACATTTTTCATTAAAGGATCGTAAGCGTGCCCCTGGACAGTTAGCAGCTGGTCGGAAAGCGGAAGACGTTGACTCTTATTTCGGGTGCCACATGTGTGTGATCTATCGTCTATTGCAGCGACATCTTACTATATACAGAAGACGCTAGTGGACGTCGACGTAGCGGAAGACCGACGTCCGTACGTCAAGATCGATTCGACCGTCAGACGCATATGCGAAACGGATTTCCGCCGGCAGCTGCTACACTGTACCTGTAGATAAACAAGGGGTCTCAACTACCGACTAATAAGCACTGATACTGATCGCCGCCCTTATGCGATGCACGTTTGAGAGCTAGACGTCCCTGTGGTGACCAAAGTTAACGCGTCGACACAGTACGAAACACTTACGCTAGTGCATGAAATACGTAAATTGGCGTCTAAGCGACTGACATATGCGTTCTAGTGACGAATCGCACTTCAGCGTGAATCACGCCGGTTGTCGTTTCCGGGTGTTTCGACGTATAGGTCTAAGGTATGCCGAGGCGACGTAACAGAGCATGACATATCGGGTGAAATAAGCGTAATTGTGTGGCGAACTATTGCGTGTAGTTCGCGAACGCAGCTTAGTGTCATTAAGAACATTCAAGATCATAGATGAGACGTGGATTGAACAGCGAGACGTTACATCAATCAAGTGCTTCGGCCTCACATGGTTCCATTTATTTGTTTACGCTCAGAATCCGGGATATCTTATCCAGCAGGCTTACGAGCGGCCTCATAGTGCTGCTCTTACTCAAAAATGTCTTCAAGTCAATGGAATACATGTACTGGACTAGCCAGCCTTTCTCCTCCGATCTCTTTCCCATGGAGTATCTTTGGGTAGAGGTGTCCACAACCGACCAGACAAAAACTGTTACTTATGGACAGTAGCATTGTTAGAACTTGAATTTTAATGTTTGGTTTTGAAAACGTAAATAGTTTCTTCCAAAAATTTGAAACATCGAATGGCGTCTCATAATACCACCGGTCTATAGACATCTACAAACATATCATATATTGGACTTTGCAGAACTACCTTTCTAAATTGCACGACCCGCAGAAAAAGCGACCGACTGAAGTCGGTTGATTTTCTAAGAGTGCCCTAAAATCACCGTGTCATTCTGTCAGTCTGTCTGTCCGTCCGTAACCCGTTTGTGAAAATTGGTGATAGTGACTTAACCGATTGGAATATTTAAATAATTTTTGGCATACTGATAGATATCAATAAGATCTAACCAATGAACTTGCCAAATATTACATTCCATTTAGTATAGCCTCGCCGTGCTAAAATGGTGACCCTGGGTTGACCTTGACATGCTTTGTGCCTAGGTCAAACTTTGACACATATGCTTTTGACACATATGCTTTTGTATTGGAAAAGTAAGAATGCATTTTATCCTGCAAACGATTCAGAATACAGTACTAAAGTATAAGATATATTTTTGCTCCTTACGATAAGGCGCATTTATTGGAGGAACCGTTTAATTTAGGTCCAGGTCACATGGCCAAAATGGCCGCCATACCCATATATGGTAACACTCATAAAGCTAAAAGCATCCGGCAGGTCGTGCACTTCAGCTGAAGCACTGGTTTAAAGCTCTTTTTAGAAAGGGTTTCTGTAAGTTTTCACAGTGTTATGATTTTCTCATAGAATCTGTCATTTCAGTGCCTTTGCCCCCGCTCATCGGGGCTTGCAGAAATGGATGGACTGCATGATGCTTCCACGCAGAGCTGAAACCGACCCGCACACGAATACTGGTAAACCGCTTAAAGGATCTAAGTCTGCCCAGGCAAAGCGGTGCGAGCGTCGGACCGCCCATGCTTATTAACTCTAATGGTTTTATTGGGCGGCAGGGCTTGAGATGTCATCTCAGTGTCGGGTAAAAGTCCCACAAAATTGGAGGCAACGTCTCCAAAATGACCTTTAAAGTGTTGACGGGGACATTAAACCTCCAATCAAACAAACAAATCAAGATGGCTGCGCACGGAGGCCATCTTAAAATTCTTCAAAAGCCATCTCCTCCCGAACCAGAGGTAAGATCAAGCTGAAACTTCATGGGAGGCATTGGGGCTGCATGAAAACTCGATTGTTTCATTCTGATATACAGCTGGAAAAGGAGAATAATGTTCTCTTCGTGCTGAAATTCTTCAAACTACTTCGCCTGAACCAAACGTCTGATTCAGAATTGCTGAAATTATTCTGTTTAGTTATCTAAGATGGCTTCCATGTTTGCCAGCTTGAAAACCGTCAAACCACATCGAGTTGAATTGAACCGAAACTTGATGGAAGGTATTTGGGTGACATGGAGATTCAGACTTCTTAGTACCAGTCTGTTCTAATATCCCAGATGGCTGCCATGAGGGTCAGCTTATAAATTTTCAAACCACATCATTCTGCTACCGAATGGTCTGTTGCACTGAGTTGAAATTGGTGGAAGGCATTTGGCTGACATGGAGATTCAGAATTGCAAAATTGTTGCATTCTGATATCCCAGATGGTGGCCATCTTGAAATTCGTTAAATCACATGTATAGTAATTGTATATAAGATTTACAGGGAGGGGCAGCTCAGGTGTTGTCGGTATTTGTCAAACTCCCTAAGTTCACAAGAAGATTCAGTATTGTGGCTTTTTTTGCAAGCGGTCCTATACACCAAAGCTTTGTTCTGTTACAGTTGTATTCACATGATTGGTTGACTTGGTTTACTTTTTTGATAACAGAACATGCCAGGTGGAAAACGAACGCCCTGCCAATATATACACTTCCACTCTGCATCAACATCATCTCTTCCTGAATTCTAAATCCGACCTAAGCTGTTCAGAAACTTAATCAGCATGCAGCATTCTGAATTGCTGAAGACAGTATGAGCTGACAGACAAAATGGCCACCAAGACACGATGCAATACATGACCAGCCTCATCCTGGTGACGATTTTGGCCCACTTGGGCCTCTAGTCTTATGCACGTCGTCTTATGGTTTTTTCATTTCTGTAAAGTTTCATGAGACTATCTCAGATGGTTTCAAGGTTACGTAGCGGTCGCGAAAACGTTGCAGACAGACGGATCGGCTGACAAAACAATGTCTTCCGAGAGGCTTGATATTTAGTGTTTACTGAATACCACATATTTTGATCGTTTCCAAATAATCTAACGCTATTTGATATCTCGTGATCTGCTCGAAAATGTGTGCCCCCAGAATGATAACCCTTCACAAAGGCAAGTCATTGTCAAAAGCTTAAATACTAAATGACGTCACTAGTGTTTTTTTAAAGATGAGATAAAGTTGTCCAACATATTCTAACTAAGAAACCATAGTCATACTGGTATCAGGCCAATTTTGATTTTTACAGTTTTGTACCAATTCAATAATACAGAAATAGTGATTAGTTTAAAACAGTCTACTTCAAAGGAACGAAATCGATCATAGAAGCCACGGGTCACCCACGGGACCAACTGTTATCATATTACGAAAGAAGAAAACGAGAAAAGTTTAATTACAGATCAATTGTTTCATTACATCCTTGCATGAGTAAACGGCATAAAGACATTTTGATCAGTGACTTCTTGCCACTTTTGATTAACACTTTTTATTTTCCGGAATCTTTCTTTCTAGAAAGCACGACTGATACAACGCAAAATGAAATAAAGAAGTATTTTTTTTTTATTTCATTTTAAACATATTGTTTCATTTTGCGTTGGCTTAGTCACTGAAAATGAAAATGGAGTTTTTACTATAGTATGTGTCGTAACTATGAGAATTGACCCAACTGAAAAAAAAAAAAAATCATTTTGCGATGATAGGTGGCATAATTAATTTCATCTCATTTTGCCGCGTTGACAGTGCGAGGTCTGTTCTAAATGAAAAATTCACATGAATTTTGCTTTGAAATTCCCATGCAAAGAAAAAAAAACAAATCATGCGACTATGCGACTAAATTTGACCTTCAAGGTGATCTAGGGATCATCATTTCACCAAACTGTGATTGGCTCGAGTCCCCAATGCTACATTCTTAGTTCCACGACATTCTCACTGGTTCTCGAGAAGATCTTTGAAGGGTTTTTACCTTATGTGGGCTTGGCAGCCATCTTGGTCACACGACCTGGACCTTGTGAACAGACTTTCGTTCCCCGTCCCATGGGTGTTCCATATGAAATTTTATTTCAGTCGGCCCATAGGATTATTGAAGTTTTTTTTGTTACCTTAAAAGGACATGGTGGCCTTCTCGACCCCGTGAACAAACATTCGTTCCCCAGTCCCATGGATGTTCCATATGAAATCTGACCTCAATCGGCCCAGTGGTTTCAGAGGAGAAGATGTTTGAAAATGTTGACTATGCAGATGACACAGACAACGCGGACGACGCAGATGCAGACGGCGGCGGACGACGGACCTCTGGCTACCCTATAAGCTCCCACTGGTGAGCTAAAAGGCTACATTTAAGGTCGATGTATAGCAAATATCCTTAACATATTCCTTATAAGGAAATTTGCTTCCTTATAAAAAGCCTCTGAGGTGTACTCAGTAGTGGCTATGCTACTCGCCTGATAAATCAGGGATTGCAGGATCGATCCCGGGCTTATCCAGACTTTCGGGTGAATCTTTAAACCGTATGAGAGTTGTTGGGACGTAAAACTGAAACACACACACTGTTATAAAACGCATAAATGGACAGACAGACCAGGTCCAAGCCAATATGATGCCCTGCCCCAACTTCTGTCTGCAATACACGATCATGTAATGAGCCTTAATGCACAGTTGGGGGAAAAACACCAGGCACGAGACCAAAATACCTTAAACATGTTAAAGACGTTCAGTTTTAATCCTACTGACATTATCCAATGTTGCTTCCTGAGCTTCTAACATTATTTCATTTTGCGTCGATAGGAAGCATATCAACTCAGAATGAAATATATTTTTTTTTATTTCATTTTGCATCGACTATGCAAACGCAAAACGAAAAAAAAAAAAAAAAATCAAAATGAAGAAATTACTGGTTTACTTTATTTTGCGTTGTATCACATGACCAATCAAATAACAGTGAAACTATGGAACAGAAATAGGCCTAGTTTGTCCCAGTTAGGTTTCATTATTATAGTGCCCGATAAGGAGGCCTAAGGGGGAAGTGTATGGTCATTTTCCATCTTCTATAAAATATGTTCTTGCACAACAGACAAGGAAATCCGTGGTTTTTGCCTGGGATAGAAATTCTGTTCTAACCCTGGTGTTCTTACCCAAAATCGAATATTCTCGCGTGTTTGATAAATGCACTGGTTGAATACGACCTCATGTGCGCCGTCGTTAAGGTTGACGTCACAGCACGCTACGTGAAGTCACTAAACATTCCTGCAGTGTCATCACAATATGGCGGACGTCGGTAACCGAAGTGACTGCAGCATTAAAAATCCGCGCTTAGAAATGGAAGGTATGCAATATGGGTGTGAGGGGTTTATAGAAAAACCTGTCCCTCGGGATCACTGTCCGACATCACTCGGCAAGCCTGGTGATGCCGGACAGTGTTCCTCGGGATGGGGTTTTTCATCCACCCATCACACCCATATAAGATTCTTATAGTATTCTATGTCTGTACATTAGAATCGTCTCCCCGATTGGGCGATCGCCTCCCCGATTGGGCGATTCTTATGCGTACAAACAATATATACAGTAGAACTTCGATGGCTCGAACACCGATGATTCGTTTACAATGGCTGAGTCTAACCCGTTCTTGAGACCCTGTGGGAATTTCTCTACATAAGAAACAGTGAGGAAAAATTTAGGATATTTTCGACTTTTATCTTGCAAATGTATGCCGCGTGTACTCATTAGAATTGCCTCTTTGAGGCGATTCTAATGGGTACACACACCATACATTTATATAACTCCGAAAAAGTCCAGAAATTATCCCGTTGTGTCTCCTGGAAGTGGCTCGAACTACCCGTGTCTTGAACAGATTTTCGTGTTCGAGCCATTGAAGTTCGACCGTACATTGTTTGCAAGAAATCCCCCCCCCCCCCCCCCGTCCCCCCACCCTCTCTCTCTAAATTATTCATCTTAAACCATCGGAAGATCACTCTAGGGCCTCAAAATCAGACACATTGAGTCAGGCGTCGGTGTTTGATGTGCTAATGATCTACTGGAATTACAGGGCGGTTGGGCATACATAAATACAAAAGTAAAAAATTGCATTAAGACCAACTTTGGGACTGTTCAAAAGTGGTCTTAAAAAGTCCCAAGGATGGTCAAGAAAAAATACGTCAGCTTTTAACAACAGTATTATACTTAAATTTAGATGATCTTAACCTAGACCATGCTGAACCTGGATACATCCTTTTTCGAAAACAGTATAGATCCAGATCAGCTGGCTTCTCAGAAGCCAGCTGATCAGGATCTACATATATACTGTTTTCCATTCTGTTTGTGCATACAAGGTAAAAGTTGAAATCATGCAACACTAATGGCTGAAAAATGGGGAGGAGTATAGTATAGAGAAATATCAGCATGGTGTGGCTTAAGAGCGGAATTTCGCAGAACAAGCTACGAAGAGCCTATTATACGAAAACAACGGCTTTACTTAGTTTCATGTCTCACCACCTACTTGGTCATATGGGGTCGACCATTTTATTTTCAGGGAACAAAGGAAAATTGGTAAATATATGAGGGCACAAATAGGGAAATTTTGAAAGTACCTTTTAGGGAACTAAACATCACGGTCGATAACAGGTATTTTAGGAAACAAAGGATTATTTATGCACTGTAGACAGTTTACGCCCCCCCCCCCCCCCCCCCCCAAAAAAAAAAAAAAAAAAAAAAAAAAACAGAAACCACCCCGTTCCTTAGTGCAGATGGAACTAGTCTTCTGACCCACAAAGAAGTTGCCTTGAAATAAACACTTTTATAGTGTCCATCACGAAAACACGCCTATATAATTTTGAACCCCTTGAATATGTTCTATAAACAGGTTATCGGAATACACCACAGAACTGGAAAATATGAAGTGCACATGTTTTCTGGGCCAGACTAGCTAGTTTCGGCCAATTAGGCCTCATCAGTGACCCTCAAATATTTTCAAAATGCTTTATATAGTTATATAATTCTTTATATAGTTAAACTGGGGTTTTATGGGTTAAACCTTATTTTGCTTATTTCTGCTCCAAAATATAGATGGTGGGTGCTCGATAGAACCGCCCCGATGAGGCGGTTCTAACGAGTACCGACAATCTATATTTTGGAGCAGAAATAAGAAAAATATCACAATTTTTCATCTTAAAATGTTCATTTTTTTGGCGGTAAAGTTTATAATGTATTTGTATAGGCGTGTTTACGTAATCCGAAATCGGCCTTCATCTATCAATGATGAAGTCATCAACATACTACGACAGGTTGAATGCAATGTGTTGCTTGATGAGTTCCCAACCGTCTCTGAAACAGTGAAAGTGATTAAAACTCCTTCATCTCGCAACGCACCACGATAAGATGCAATACTTGAGTTGCTGAGTTATTTCACATAAGCTATCACATAAGCTATTTCACATAGTTGCAGAGTTATTTCACATAAGCTTTGGAGAATATAAGCTATCCATTAACAATTCAAGGATGCGTCCGTTATGCGCCTGTTCAAACGGAAAGGAACCCTCAGGTATGTGACAATCATTGGGGCATTTGTTTATTGTCGAATGATGGAAAGAACCTTGCAAGAGTCCAACTTAACCGACTGAATGAACGCCTTCAACAGTCTGAGCTTCTACCAGAAAGTCAGTGTGGATTCATGATCGACAGGTCAGAGGAACAATCGACATGATCTTCGCAGCAGTACAGCTTCAAGCGAATTGCCAAGAACAGATTGTGGACCTTAACATGACCTTCGTTGACCTTGCCAAAGCATTTGACATTGTCGTGAGGGACTTTGGAAAATCATGTCCAAATTTCATAGCCACCTGGTTTTGGAATATTCTATTAACAAAAAGGTAATCAAAGTCACCTGATTATATGAATTCAACAGTAAAGAAAGCCATAGTGTGTATGGCCATTTGGTCCGCTTGCAAAAAGTATGCGAAAAGCATTCTAAACCAAATCTTCTTGCTAATCTACTACTTCTGAAAGAACACATTAGCGACAATAAAAACGTGCTGCGATTTGTAGGTTGTAATTAACAATGAATTGTTCTCATTAAAAATGTTCTACTTAATTTCCGGAATTTTATTCAGTTTTCTATATTTTGGGGGAAAATAATAGGAACAACCCCAATAAAATCACGGGGGCGCATCATGAAAATACACCTATATAGTTTTGACGCCCTTGAACCCCACTTTTATTTAGTAAAACTGTGGTTTAGAGGGGTAAACCTTATTTTTTTATTTCTGCTCTAAAAATATAGATTGAGGGTACTCGATAGAACCGCCTCGATGAGGCGGTTCTAACGAGTACCCACGATTTATATTTTGAGCAGAAATGAGAAAACTATCACAATTTTTCATCTTAAAAGTTCCGTTTTTTCGACAGTAAAGTTTACAATGTATTTGTATAGGCATGTTTTCGTAATGATAGAGCATTGGGCCGTCCGAGGCGCTTTTGACTATCTCCCAAACAACCATGAAATAATTGTTTTATTACACAACTGGTGTATGTAAATAACATCCATTGAGGATAACATAAACAACAATATTAAGTTTGAGTTAAACAGTGTAGAAAACAATATAAGGTTTGTGTTAATAAACAGCTTAGACCATGATCAGACTGCTCCCACAAAACAGTCTGGTCTGAATCTGTATTTTAGCTTACCTGAGCCGTCCGTTCACATTTTCAAATAAGTATAACTTTAAAGCCAGTTGGCCAATCATGATTAAATTTCATGTGAAGCATTATCAGGTAGAGGGAAAGGAAGGATAGTGTTTTGGAGCAGATCAGATGGAAACTTCTGTTGCCATGGTAACATATAGCTCCCATATACTTATAATGGGAAAAACTAAAAAAAAATCGTCTTCCCTGAAACCACAAGGCACAGAGCTTAGATATTTAGTATGTAGCAACGTCAAGTGGTCACCTACATAAATCCTGCCAATCATGCCCCTGGGGTCCAAATTGGTCACGTCCCGGGGCTCCTTATAGCTTCCATAGACTTTAAATGGAAAAAAAAACTTCAAAAATCATCTTCTCCGAAACCATAACGCCCATAGCTAAGATATTTAGTATGTAGTAATTTAATATGGTCACCTACATAAATCCTGCCAATCATGCCCCTGGTGTCAGAATTGGCCACGCCTCGGGGCTAATAAGCTTACAATGGGAAAAACATAGAAAATCTTCTTCTCTGAAACCACAAGACCCAGAGCTTAGATATTCAGTATGTAGCAACGCCACGTGGTCCCATACATAAATCCTGCCAATCATGCCCCTGCGGTCGAAATTGGCCACGCCCCGGGGCTCATAAGTTCCCATAGACTTACAATGGGAAAAACTTAAAAAATCGCCTTCTCTGATACCTCAAGGCCCGGAGCTTAGATATTTAGAATGTAGCAATGTCAAGTAGACCCCTATATAAATCCTGTCAATCATGCCCCTGGGGTCCAAATTTTTGGCCATGCCCCGGGGCTCCTTAGCTTCCATAGACACATAATGGAAAAACAGCTTCAAAAATCTTCTTCTCCGAAACCATGGAGCACATAGGTAAGATATATAGTATGTAGCAACGCAATATGGTCACCTACATAAATCCTGCTAATCATGCCTCTGTAGCCAGAATTGGCCACGCCTCGGGGCTCATAAGCTCTCACTTACAATGGGAAAAACTTAGAAAATCTTCTTCTCTGAAACCACACGGACCAGAGCTGAGACATTCAGTATGTAGCAACGCCAAGTGGTCACATACATAAATCTTGCCAATTATGCCCCTGCGATCCAAATTGGCCACGCCCCGGGGCTCATAAGCTTCTTCTCTGAAGCAACAAGGCCCAGAACTTAGATATTTAGTATGTAGCAATGTCAAGTGGACCCCTACATAAATCCTTAACCATGCCCCTGGGATCCGAATTTGCCATGCCCCTGGGCTCCTTAGCTTCCATAGACTCATAAAGAAAAAAACAGCTTCAAAAATCTTCTTCTCCGAAGCAATAAAGCCCATAGGTAAGATATATAGTATATAGTATATAGCAACGTAATATGGAAACCTACATAGATCCTGCCAATCATGCCCTTTGGATCAGAATTGGCCACGCCCCGGGGCTCATAAGCTCCCATAGACTTACAATGAAAAAAAAAACTTAAAAAATCTTCCTCTCTTTGTATGTAGCAATGTCAAGTGGTCTCCTACATAAATCCTGCCAATCATGCCCCTGTGGTCCAAATTGGCCACGCCCCGGGGCTCCTAAGCTCCCAAAGACTTATAATGGGAAAACAAAAAGCTTAAAAAAAACGTATCTGAAACCATAAAGCCCAAAGCATAGATATTTAGTATGTAGCAACGTAAAATGGTTCCCGATATAAATCCTGCCAATCATGCCCCTAGGGTCAAAATTGACCACGCCCCGGGGCTCTTATAGACTTATAATGAAAAAAAAAAAGCTTAAAAATTTTTTCTCTGAAACCATAAAGCTCAAAGCTTAGCTATTTACTATGTAGTAACGTGAAATGGTCATCTACATAAATCCTGCCAACCCTGCCTCTGTGGTAAAACTTGGCGACGTCCCTGGGCTCATTAGCTCCCATAGACTAATAACGGATTTTTTTTTAAATATCTTCTTCTCCGAATCCATAAGGCCCAAACCTTAGCTATTTAGTATGTAACAACGGTAAGTGGTCCCCTACATAAATCCTGCCAATCAGGCCCATGGGATCCAAATTGGTCACGCCCTGAGGCCCCTTAGCTCCTGTAGACTTATAATGGAAAATTAAAGTTTAAAAATGTTCTTCTCTGAAACCATAGAGCCCATACTTAAATATTTTGTATGAAGCAGCTACATAAATCCTGCCAACCATGCCCGTGGGGCCAAAATTGGCCACGCCCCGAAGCTCATTAGCTCCTATAGACTTATAATGGAAATCAAAACACAGAGTACAGATTTTCTCTGAGTGTAGGTTGGGAAAATAGTCCTGAACTGAGAATCGAACTGTTCGTTTAACCCTTAAATTCCGGTATTTCAAGCAAGCACAATAGCACTGATCAGTTATGTGTCGCTGATAGCTGCACGAGCACTGTGCACGAGCACAGTCCAGAATTTACTTTTTACGCTGCGCTCTGACGCCTAAGGGAGGCGACTATCAACGCTATAAATTAGATTTTGTTCAGGGTCGGCGGCAGTAAGATGGTCATTGATAGTCACGCGGACAATAGCAAGCGTTATAACGTAGACTGTGGGTACTTGTTAAAACGCTTCATTTAACATGAGAAAAATGTTCTCAGTACAATTTTTGTCTGAAAAAATTAGGTATCATTTTTACGTCAAAGTTTTCCAAATTATTTACTTGTCACTTGATAATGTGTTTAATTATTTCCTTTCTGTATACACGTATATTCAGGCCCCCGCCTATAGGGGCTTGAAGAAATATATGGGCTGCATGATGCTTCCACGCAGAGCGGAATCCGGCCCGCACACTAGTACTGGTAAACCGCTTAGAGGATCTAAGCCTGTCCAAGAACCGCGGTGCGAGGCGGACCGCCCATGCTAATAAACCCTATTGGTTTCATTGGGCGACAGGGCTTGAGATGTCATTTCATCTCAATGTCGGGTAAAAGTCCCACAAAATTGGAAGCAACGTCTCCAAAATGACCTTTACAGTGTTGACGGGGATGTTAAACCTCAAATCAACAAACAAAACACGTATATTCGACCAGCACAACATATTCATCTTTCTGAATTGACAATATTTCATTGATAATGCTTAACCTCATATGCAACACAAAGTTATTACACTAGTACTGGTAAACCGCTTAGAGGATTTAAGCCTGTCCAGAAACCGCGGTGCGAGGTGGATCGTCCATGCTAATAAACCCTATTGGTTTCATTGGGCGACAGGGCTTGTGATGTCATTTCATCTCAATGTCGGGTAAAAGTCCCACAAAATTGGAAGCAACGTCTCCAAAATGACCTTTACAGTGTTTACGGGGACGTTAAACTTCAAACCAAACAAACAAAACATGTATAGCATTTTATCCAGCTGCAAACAGTATAGATCCATCGATGGCTTCTGATCAGAACCTACAATGTCTGTCATAGTTTCAACTCTTTCTCTCCCACCATTGCATCCCAGCTCCTGAATAACAGTGATCAGAAACAGAGCCTCTTCAGCGATATGTTTAAAAACAGTTCATTC
Source organism: Lucinisca nassula (assembly GCA_963580285.1). Taxonomy (NCBI): domain Eukaryota; kingdom Metazoa; phylum Mollusca; class Bivalvia; order Lucinida; family Lucinidae; genus Lucinisca; species Lucinisca nassula. Next base: position 112,426,365 of record OY757014.1, on the reverse strand, counting down.
TACCTGTTGATGCAGACCCGCACAAAGGGTGGGGAGGAGGGGGGCAAACGCACCCACCCGACCCTTTTTTTGAACATTCACAAACTCAGGCAGTTTTTCACCCTCTGCAAAATACCTGAAATTCGCACCCCCCCCCCTTTTTCAGAGTCTGCGTACGGCCTGAATCATGTTCAAAACGTGCTGTATATATATGACGAACAGTGCCGACCCTGATCAGAAGGAATGTAATGTCTATCCGATGTGGGTCTACGCTGTATGTCTAATAATGCCACCACCTTTGAAAGAATGGGCTGCTCTTTTTGCTCTTAAACAAATTTAAGTTCTTAGCAAAATGTTGTGCAATCGACTCTATCTAACAATTTTATGAATGAAACGTTACGAAAGTCGTCACGTGATAGCGTGGCCTAGATTAAGATATTGTTATTGTTTTCCTTTCATTACGTGAACAACCTGGCATTCTTATACTATTTCACTTAACCATTAAATGGCACTATTTAAGCAAACAGTGTAGTCCCACATTCCGCGGCGTCTGACCATTCCTGTCCATTCCGCGGTGTTTGCCATTCCTGTCCAGACTCTATAAATAGCTCTGACCTGCATGAAACATAGATAGAAATAGGGAGACTTTTTCTATTAATAACCGTAATATTGGTTTACCCAAATCAGTGGTCACGTGGACAACAACATGATTTCGGATTGCCATTTAGTCAATTACGATCGATTGTTTACACAATCGACTGAAAAACTTAAAAAATCTTATCTGAAACCATAAGTCTCTGAGTTTGTTTTACTGTAGAGCTGCGTCGCAAGACATGCCAGATACCATCTTTCGTTGATGTTTTGGGATGAAAATTTCATCCGGAAAAAATCTGCATTGTGCAAGCACAGGGTATAGGTGATATAAATCCGAAGCAGGAAACGAAAATCCAGGCATTATCACGGTCAATACCCAGAGCTACTTCCCGGTGCTTGGGCCTCGGTGGCCTCGTGGATAAGAGCGCTGACATTTTATCATTAGGTCTCCCACCGCTGTGGTTCGAGCCTGGCTCGGGTCACATGTGAGATGCCAATTTCTGCAACGGAAGGTCATGTGTGTTTTTTTTTCTCCTGGTACTTTCCAGGAGAAAGTGGGTTAAACAGAGGTGCGCCCACCTCTGTTTAACGATCGAGCCATATGAGTGAATGAGTGAAAACTAAAATAATAAAAAACAAATTCCGGTGATTGTCACTAAAAACGGCAAACTCGTGTAGTGAACATGGATAGATTATTTCTTTCTTATATAGTAAGATTTAAAGACTCGAACACACATGGATAGTGCGTCCCTAGGGAATAGTTCCGATAGCCATCACAAAAACACGCCTATATAATTTTGACCCCCGTGAAACCCACTTATATATAGCAAAACTGGGGTTTACAGGGGTAAACCTTATTTTTCTTATTTATGCTCCAAAATATTGTGGGTACTCGTTAGCATTACGAAAACACGCCTATTCAAATATATTGAAAATTATATAACCCCCCCAAAAATTAAATTTTTCAGATAAAAATCCTGATACTTTTCATATTTCTGCTCAGAACATAGATTCGGGTACTCGTTAGAACCGCCTCGGTGAGGTGGTGCTGACGAGTACCCACACTCTATGTTTTTGGGCAGAAATAAGGAAAGAAAGTATACCCGCCTGTAAACCCCAGTTTTACTGTATAAAAGTGGGGTTTAATGGGGTCAAAGTTATATCGGCATGTTTTCATGATGGAACCGCCATTTTTCTTATTTCTGCTCCAAAATGGGTACTCGTTAGAACGCCTCGATGAGGCGGTTCTGACGAGTATCCACAATCTATATTTTGAGCAGAAATAAGAAAAATATCACAATTTTTCACCGAAAAAAAAAATCTGCGGTAAAGTTTAAAATGTATTTGAATAGAATAGAATAGAACTTATTTCCAATTATGGGCCATTCCTGGCATACAATCAATGTTAAAAAATGTTTTTGTGTAGGCGTGTTTTCCTAATGGCAGCGGAGTGCAAACGGTGAATTATAGTTTCACGAGATGTGTTTACTTTCATCTTAAAAATGTATGTTTCTGTGCGCATTAGAATAACCTCGATGAGGCGATTCCAATGAATACATACAACATACATTTATTGTTAAGAATATAGAAAAGATTTTACAAAAGTATTCACACTTTTACTCCTGACTTGAAGGTATGAGCAAACCTTATTGACTCGAACTAAGCCAGTCTCGAACAAATCTTAATCACCTGAACAAGCCCGTGAAATGAACATCCCCAAACACCCCACTTTATATAGAGAAAACTGGGTTTTAAGGGGGTAAACATTAATTTACTTACTTCTGCTCCAAGACATAGGTTGTGGGTACTCGTTAGAACCGCCTCATCGAGGCGGTTCTAACGAGTATCCACAATCTATATTTTGAACAGAAATAAGAAAAAGTTTACAAAATTTTCAGCATAAGTTGTGTCACTTTTTGGCGGTAAAATTTACAATGTATTTGTAGAGGCGTGTTTTCGTAATGGGTTCCAAAAATGTTCAAGACTCGGGAATATTCTCTTGTATGGTACATTCTTGTATTCAATTAGCACACATTAACAACAGCTGTTGATTCACATACAAATGCATTGTAAACTTTACCTACAAAAAAAAAAGAATTTTTTTAGATGAAAAATTGTGGTATTTTTCTTATTTCTGCTTAAAACATAGATTGTGGGTACTCGATAGAACCGCCTCGGTTCCAACGAGTACCCACAATCTAAGTTTTTGAGCAGAAATAAGAAAAGTAATGTATACACCTGTGTAGCGCCGCTTAGTGTTCACTCGACGCTTAGTGTTCACCATGGACACTATGCGTTGATGGTGAACACTAAGCGTTGCCACTGTCAACGCTTAGTGTTCATTTTGCCAAATGAACACTAAGCGTCGATCATGTAGATTGGAATGCAGTATCAACCGCTAGTGTTCATTTTCTGGTATGAAAAAAAAGTAATTTTGCCTTATAACACGAATACTTCTTGAAATATGAGCATCAAACTTCAGTATTACGGGACAGTACGACCCGACATTTGACCAGAGAAACGAATGTCATCATGACCTATATTTCAATTCCAGTGATTTTGCCTTATAACACGAAGACCTTGTGGTATATGAACATCATAACTTGGTATTATGAGTCAGTATTGCCCGATATTTGTCTTCAAAATAAATGTAGGTCACTATGAACTATATTTCATGGTCCAGTGATTTTTAACGCGAAGACGTTTTGGTATATGAACATCATAACTTGGTGTTATGAGTCAGTATGAAACGAAACGAACGATATGAACGATGCGAAAAGGTAACGACGATCCAATAATGAAATATGCCTTGCTAACCAACGATTGGTATTATAGTAATAACGGCTACCTGTCAAGCCTACCTGTGGTGGTTTACTCATCAAATAGTATTGAAGATATAAGGCAAAATCACTGGACCGTAAAATGTAGGTCACCATGATTTCACCCTTTCACACTTGATCCAATGTCGCATAGTTGGCTGTTGTATTATCAATTGAGTTTGTAACTTGTTAGCACAATGAAAATGTATTTAACAAATTTCTAAGGTCTCCTAGATTTTGACCCCCTAACCCCACCGAAGGCATGAAACCAGGGGTGTGTTCTTTTGGAATCTCAGAAGACACTCACAGGTATTCTCAGAAGACACCCCCGGGTATCAAAGTTGTAAATATGAATGCTTTGTGATGAATGATTGTTGAGATATAAGCTTTTCAAAAACTTAAACACAGTTTTACGGAGATGTTCTAGATTATGACCCCTAGCCCCAGCCCGGGGCATGCACCCTGGGGTCTGTTCTCTTGGAACATAAGAAGACTCTCCCAGGTAATTAAGTCCAAAATATGAGTACTCTGTGATGCGTGACTGTTGAAATCGCAAACGCAATAGCTCTTATTGTACTTCATTGTATTTGGCGAGCTAATGCCATGATGAACAATAAGCGTTGGGATCGCACACAGTATCGACAGTCGCGACGCTTAGTGTCCATGGTGAACACTAAGCGTTGATGGTGAACACTAAGCGTTGATACTGCAACGCTTAGTGTCCATGGTGAACACTAAGCGTCGAGTGAACACTAAGCGTTGTTACACACATGCAAACCACTTTACGGGGCTTGAAGAAATATATGGGCTGCATGATGCTTCCACACAGAGCTGAATCCGACTCGCACACGAGTACTGTTAAACCACTTAGAGGATCTAAGTCGGCCCAGGCAAAGCGGTGCGAGTCGGACCGTCCATGCTTATAAATCCTATTGGTTTAATTGGGCGACAGGGCTTGAGATGTCATTTCATCTCAACGCCGGGTAAAAGTCCCACAAAATTGGAAGCAACCTCTCCAGAATGACCTTTACAGTGTTGACGGGGACGTTAAACCTCACATCAAACAAACCAACAAAACTGTCTTTCCTTAGAAACATTTTTACCCCAACATATACTTTATCAATGTGCTAGCAACAGCGAGACGTACTTTAAAAAAAAAATAAAAAATAAAAATAAACTGTCATTATAAGACTACATGTATATTCGTTCAGATAAAACCCCTACTATAGTCTTTCAAGACGCAGTGAGACGTGACTGCACTTTGAATTTTGGACTAGTCCGGCTTTTAGGTAAATCACCTTCAGTTGGGATTTTATATTGGGCGAAATAGTTTTACTGAGGATCGTACTGCATGATATTAACCAAATGGCCACGACTTCTACCTAATGGCATTATCAAAAAACTTATTCATAGTTTAAAAATCCTGTGAAAAAAGAAATCAGAAACCTGCTTCCCCTAAAACATGGAATAGTCTTATCACGCTTGAACGTTGAACTCTCAAAGGTCGTTGATAAACTATAGCATGTACAGTTTACTATACATTATCATCCATGTACAAAGTATTACACACGGTCGGTTTAACACTGCATGGGTAAAACAGCGTAGCGATAAAAATAACGCTGTTATTATTTCTTCTGGACAAAACAAACACTTTTTATTGTTTGCATTAAAATATTTACTAAATTATCCCGGTTTACAGCCCCCCCCCCCCACCCCCCCACACACACATCGGGGCTTGAAGAAGTATATGGGCTGCATGATGCTTCCACGAAGAGCTGAATCCGACCCACACACGAGTACTGGTAAACCGTTTGGAGGATCTAAAGCCTGCCCAGGCAAAGCGGTGTGAATGTCGGACCGTCCATGCTTATAAACCCTATTGGTTTTATTGGGCGACGGGGCTTGAGATGTTATTTCATCTCAGTTTCGGGTAAAAGTCCCACAAAGTTGGAATCAACGTCTCCAAAATGACCATTACAGTGTTGACGGGGACGTTAAACCTCAAATCAAACAAACAAACAGATTACTAAATTATCGGAAGAATGAAGGAAATCAAAATCTGCGCATAAAGCGTTTAGAATGAAATCTGTTCTACGGGATATTTTCACCCACGGTCCCCTGATTTACTGGAAAAATTACCGACCCGGTCCCAGTTGTTCACAGCATCGTTAGCTTAACGAGCTCGTTAGAGGTCATATTGTTAACTGTTCTAGCAAGTTAAATATTTAAAATTTAGCTATTTTTTGCTGAAAAAATGTGAGCAAAAGCTGCTCACTTTTTTCAGCAAAAATATTAGCATATTTGCCATAATAAATGATCAAAGTTTTAACGATACGTTAACTAACGACGTCGTTAGTTTTGAACAACTGGCCTCAGGTATACAGTAATGGCTGTCAGATGACCATTCAGGAAGGATATGGTGTTATCATGGCAGTTTTTGGGAAAACTACTTCTCTTCGTTGCTAGGACACAGACTACACTTTACGTTGATGTAAAAATAGAATGTTTCTGAGGAAAGACAGTGGAGAAACCGATGTTCAAAAATTGACCATTTTAAAGGGTGATTTTCTAATAAAGTGATTTTTTATTTGTTTTCTTCAAACAACAAAAATACACTTTTTTATGTTTATTCAAATAATTTGGAACATTAAGGGTTGTTTTTCTAGAAATTTGTAAACATTCTGAACAACCGTAAAGTTTAGCTCACGTGCCAGTAGACAACTTGATATACATGTACCTTAAGGTATCATTAAAGTGTCCCTGGCTTTCATCGTTATCATAGTGTAGATTTCCAAGCCCCTTTGGATCATAGATTCCATCGTGGAACTTTAAAAAAATGAGGGTCACTGATGAGTAAGATCGAAAGTAGGTAATGGTACAATAAAAGTTTTCAGTTGCTTGGTTTATTTCTTGCCACCAAAGGTTAACCTTTAATAGAAAAGGCATCGGTGGAAATATCAAGATAATTAGTCATTTAAAAACAAGGTAACAGTTTTCGACTATTTTAGACATGTATAGGGTACTCCGGTTTTCGCCCACCTCTGATTAACGATCGGCTCGATATGAGTGAAATAATCTTGAAGGGGTCGTAAAACCAAAACCAAAAAAAAAAAAAAAAAAAAAAAATAGACATGTATACATGTAGTTCATTCATATATCAAGCAGTATTTCCATAATGAATAAAATCTACGAAAAGTTTGTCGGTGGACTTGTAACAGGTGAAAAAAAAATGCTATTCACCTTTACTCCTTTACACCTTTCGAAACTATTTTGAATATGAAGCAATATTTTCTCATGGATGTCTCTGATTAGGATTAGGCAGGTTGCATTAACGGCAGACTTCAATAGACTTCAATATTCTGTTGACTATGGGTCGACTGTTGATAACAATCGCCCCAAAAATGAATAAATTATATACAGTTAATTCCTGTATTAAGACCACCTTTGGGACTGGTCAAAAAGTGGTCTTGTGTACAATGTTTGCAAAGGTAGGAATTATCCTGATTCAGCAGGAGACTGATAAATTTCTGTCTGTATGTTATGGCTGCGGCGGGGATTGTCTAATTTCTGAATGGGCCAATTAAAATATATGAAAAGGTTCCGCAGTGTAATATTCCGACAATTCAATAAATTCATTAAACACAAACAGACAGTTTTAAATAATTTATCTTAGATGGTATAGGTAATTGTCTTATTGATTCGACACGTAAGCCTAGAAATCGACATCTGTTGCAAGTGTGATAAAACTCAATTATAGATTATCGACGGATACGATGCTAAGATCGTGATACGTCAACAGATGTCATTTTAGAAGGTGAAATAAGTGTCCCAGCAGTCTAAGGTCGCAAAGGCAGGTCAAACTAGGTTGCACCGACGTAGATGTGACGTTGCATAAAAGTCATGACGCACCGACGTTGATGTGACTTCAGAATTACCTCATGTGTCTGCTGGGATAACACGTGGGTAAGTGGGTGGTTGGGTCGGTGCGGAGATGCTGTGTAGCCTTCAGTGCCGGGGCTACAGTAGAGCAACAGTCTGTGTGCTTGCAGCAGATGCGGGGGTGTGGTGGTGGTGGTGGGGGGGGGGGGGGGGGCTGTTTTCCATTCTACCCTATCATATCATTCCGTTTTTCTAATCCTCAATTTGGGGGAGGGTTTGAAATGGACGGTTCTTGAGGCCGTTGTCGGGTGCCGATCTCATTAGGTACTGGTGAACCGTTTAGAGGGGGTCTAAGCCTTTTCAGAATTTCAGCCTTTTTATCTTAACTGATGACTGGGCTGTAAAACGACAACACGTGTGCAAAGAAGTGCCTTTACTTTTAGTACCTATTATTATTATTGGTCAATTTTTTTTTTTTTTTGGGGGGGGGGGGTGGTGGTTGGGTGAGGGAAAGGTGACGTGTATCTTGTGTCACTGGGGCGCCCAAATGATATTGGCTTACAGAAGTCAAGACCTGCTGTCCTTGCAGCAGGTAAGGGTAGAGGGGTGGGGGAGGTTTTATTTATGTTTCTAAACTTCCGTTCAGTTTCCTCTTTCCCCTCTGTACCCCAACTTTTATCTCCTCTGGATATTAGCTCTTGGAGACGACACAAAATTACCCAAAACAATCAACTGACAACGCACTTGGTCGCCATTCTTACATAGCAGATTGGATTTTGTCTTTTCATTTTTTTTCATTAATATTATTAGTAGTAGTTTTATTAAACTGAGCCACTCTAAGAGAAAAGTACGACGTCCCGACTGGCTCACTTTCAGTTCAATTCTATTGTCAGAATTCGAAATTTTACTCCTGTCACTGGGTTTGGTTTACGTTCAAACACATACATGCTGGGGGATGTGGTAGTGATGGGGTGGGGTTGGGGTGTGGTGGGAGAGTGCTGAAGGACGGAGCGGAACCTTACGACAAATGTGATTTCTGCAGTCGTATCGAAACGACCTCCAATGAAACAAAAGAACTTTGACCATGATCCAAACACCCTGAAAGTCTGCATTGTTTGAGATACTGTATTATCAGACAGAAAATTTGTTTAAAGTTATAATAACCCCTAAAAGGCGGGAAAACCCTGAAAGGGTAGCCTGGCAAACAGCATAGGCCCAGGTCAGACGTCGCAGAACGTGGCATCTGATCAGGGTCTGCACTGTTTGCTAACAGCATTTTCTGTCAAATAAAATACCCCTCCTGACCAAGGTATTACAAAAAGAGGACAATTCTGAGCAAGTTCGATGATGAATGGACTAAAACTGTGGCCTCTAGAGTGTTAACAAGGTTTTTCTAGGATTTAACCTACTAACCTACTTTTTGACCCCACATGACCCATATTCGAATTTGACCTAGATATTGTCAAGATGATCATTTTGAGCAAGTTTGATGATAGTTAGAGTAAAATTGCAGTCTCTAGAGTGTAAACAAGGTTTTTCTATGAATTGACCTACCTTTGACCCCACATGACCCATATTCGAACTTGACCGAGATATTGTCAGGATGATCATTTTCAGCAAGTTTGAGGATGATTGGACCAAAACTGTGGCCACTAGAGTGTTAACAAGGTGTTCTTTTGATTTGACCTACTGACCTATTTTTGGCCGACATGACCCATAATCGAACTTGACCGAAATATTGTCAGGATGATCATTCTGAGCAAGTTTGGGGATGATTGGACCAAAACTGTGGCCTCTAGAGTGCTAACAAGGTTTTTCTGTGGTTTGACCTACTGACCTACTTTTCGACCCGAAATGACCCATATTCGAACTTGACGAAGATATAATCAAAATGATCATCCTGAGCAAGATTGAGGACGATTGGACCAAAATTGTGGCCTCTACAGTGTTAACACTATGATTTGACCTACTGACCTATTTTTTTTTGCCGTCATAACCCATAATCGAATATGACCGAGATATTGTCAGGATGATCATTCTGAGCAAGTTCGAGGATGAATGGACCAAAACTGTGGCCTCTAGAGTGTTAACAAGGTTTTTCTATGATCTGACCTACTGACCTACTTTATGACCTGAAATGATCCATATTCAAACTTGGCCGAGATAGTGTCAGGATGAACATTCTGACTAAGTTTGAGGAAGATTGGACCAAAACTGTGGCCTCTAGAGTGTTAACAAGGTTTTTCTATGATTTGACCTATTGACCAACTTTTTGACCCGACATGACCCATAATCGAACTTGACCGAGATATTGTCAGGATGATCATTCTGAGCAAGTTTGAGGATGATTGGACCAAAACTGTGGCCTCTAGAGTGCTAACAAGGGTTTTCTGTGGTTTGACCTACTGACCTACTTTTTGACCCGACATGACCCATATTCAAACTCGACCAAGATATTATCAAAATGATCATCCTGAGCAAGATTGAGGATGATTTAACCAAAATTGTGGCCTCTAGAGTGTTAACAAGGTTTTCCTTTGATTTGACCTGGTGACCTACGTTTTGACCCGACATGACTCATATTCGAACTTGACCGACATATCGTCATGATGATTATTCTGACCAAGTTTGATGATGATTGGATCAAAACTGTGGCCTCCAGTGTGTTAACAAGAAAAGTTAACGCAGGCCCGACGAACGACGAACGACGCTCGTCGACGCCGGACATATCACAGTCACAAAAGCTCACCATGACCTTCGGTCAGGTGAGCTAATTAGGGCAAAACATTGTCTTTAAAGATTTGTCGCCATGCATGCCATATCATTCCAGGAGATAACCAAAACACTAACAACTCTGACGGGTCTGTTGTCTCTGAGTGTAGACTGGGAAAATAGTCTTGAATGGGGACAAACGCAGTTTCTATTAACCCTTATTGTACCAAATGCAATCTTCCTCCTTATATATGACAGGAGTCCATTTCAAAATTTAAGTGTGTCAGGATGTTTTTTCATCGAAATTTACTTGGAAAATGACTGAAACTTTAGCAAACAATGGTGGCCCTGATCAGACGCCGCGTTCTGTAGCGTCTGATCTGGCCAGGGTACCCGTTTTGGGGTTTCTGGTACTAAATGGGTTAATAATATGTTCTATAAAAGGGTTATCCATTGGAAGAGGCCCAAGTAGGCCTCACCAGTGTCCATCAGTTTCAATACTTAAATTCCCGGACTGTCGCAAACTGTGTAGACCCGGATATGCTGCCTCTCATCTGAGTCTACACTGCTTGCCAAACCGAGCACGTTAATCCAGCCCAAATTCTCCAGATAGCGACCTTTACACAACAATCTGAAGTCACAACGACAAGATAAGTGAGGCTATAAATAACCGTTACCAAAACAGTGACAGTCACGTGGACATCAACGACGTAATGCTACTACGGTTAGTTACTTTAGATCGATTTACGAACTACTGACAGCAAAATTGTAATTTTGAGGGGTCGATTGGAATGAAATCTTATCGCTGGCTTTCCAAGAAAAAATTAGAATTTAGAATTAGTAGAACGGAAATACAAGTGAACAGGTTGAGGCCCCTTCGTAGGACAGGCACATCAGGGGCGAACTGCGAAAGAAAAGCCTTTTCATTTACAAAGCTAGAACTGTGTATTATCATCAATGTATTTTGGGGCACATAGGGTGTCAATCGACCCAAATTTAAGAATACTACTAACCCTTTACTGCTATTGTCCATGTGATAATCAATGATCATTATTTACATTTCCAAGGTAAAGTCTAATACAAACCTATAGAAAATTGTGTAGTTCATACTTCCATGATCTTAGGCCCCCGTTCATACTTCCCTGATTTCAGAGCTGAATCCGGCCCGCACACTAGTACAGGTAAACCGCTAAGAGGATCTAAGCCTGTCCAGGAACCGCGGTGCGAGGCGGACCGTCCATGCTAACCCTATTGGTTTCATTATGCGACAGGGCTTGAGATGTCATTTAATCTCAATGTCGGGTAAAAGTCCCACAAAATTGGAAGCAACGTCTCCAAAATGACCTTTACAGTGTTGACAGGGACGTTAAACCTCAAATCAACCAACCAACCATCATACTTCAATGAATGCATCGAGTCCCATGATTTTCAGTGACGTCAAATGACGTCAGTTTAAACCATGATTCTCTACGGGCGTTGGTGACGTCAACGCTGTTCCGCTCGTTGTAGAAAAAAAACAGCGTATAATTTTCAGCTTTAAAAGTTTGCACAAGAAGCATTTTGTTCGCCCATTGATGAGGGGCAAAGAATGTAAATATGAAAAAATAAACTTAATTTTTCTGCTTTTCAAGAAAATAAGAACGACAGCGGGTCGCTAGCAAAGTTTACATGAACCTCTCCGGAGTTCATTCACTTTGCACGCGACCCACTGCGTTCATACTTTCATTTCTTAAGTTACGTAAATCGCGCGCAAAATGTAGATTTTGTGTTCTCTTTAATCAACTGGGCACTATGAAAACAACAGCCCGCAAAGAATGGCGGGCAAACGTCGCCCCGTCATTTATATGACGTGCAAACGATGTTGGGCCTCTGTTTTGTGCTGGTTGGGAAGAAGCCCAAGTAGGCCAGAAATCGCTCTCCCAGATGAGGCTGATCTTAATATGTCACAGGTTGTGGTGGTGGTGGTGGTGGATCTTGACTATCAGATCAGATTGCCTTTAGCAGTTCTGAATCTGCAATATGATGAACCCATTTTGTACCGGAAACCCCAAAACCGGTGCCCTGGGAAACAGTGTAGCCCAGATCAGACGCCACAGAACGCGGCGTCTGATCAGGGCCTACACTGTATGCAACTTGAAAAGTTAAACCATTAGCCATTTTCCAAACATATTTTAAAGAAAACACAACCTGTCACCCCTAAATTTCGAAATGGATTGGTGCCATATATTAGGAGGTAGAGTCCAGCTTAGGATTCAGGAGAAGATGGTGTTTGTGCTGAGTTGAGGTTGTTGATGTACTTTGAAAACATTTATGAGGGTCGTTGTGTCGACCATCTTGGATATCAGAATGTAATGATTTTAGCAATCATGAATTTCATTGTCAACCTTAATACTCCCCCCCCCCCCCAAGTTTCGACTTAGTCCAACTGACCGTTCCGGATTCCAGACCTGTGCCTTGGCGACCATTTTAGATATCAGAACAGAACGAATTTAGCAATTCTGAATCTACATCTTGCCTCATTGCCTTCCACCATTAAAAATTAATACGAGGGTCACTGGTGATGCTTTATTGGTGGAAACTAGCGAGCCTGGTCCAGAAAACTTGGTTACTAATTTTTGGGTCGATTGTTAAGTTATATAGAGTTATATAGTGTAGTAAGCTCTTCAGTACTGAAGTCCATGTGCTCACTGACTTGTCGGAAAACCCGATAACAGTTGTTTTTAGAAAATAGCCGCGCTATCCTTAGCGGCTATTCTGGTCGATGTGAGGTCAGTGTTACGTAAGTGAGTTATAAATAGAATCTGGACTGGATTCATGAACAATGTAAACCCTGCTCAGACGCCACAGAACGCGGCGTCTGACCAGGGTGTACACATTTTGATTAAAAAACTGGAATTTAAGGTTCAAGTCTCAGTCCAGGACCATTTTCCCAGCCTACACTCAGAGACAGTCGACCACCAGTACTCTCAGTGCTTTGATTATTATTGTGCGCATTCTTTGCCCCAAGTTGCAGCCTTGATATCGTTATTTTAACAGTGAAGAGGTTTTCAGAGCTGCAATTCTGAGGCTGAAATAATTGTGCTGTAATGTGAATCATGGAAAAAACTAAGGTCATGTAGGACTAGTTAGTTGCCACAACGTTAGATGATGTTGCAAGTATATCACATTACTCTTATATTTTGCTGAAAAAGAGTGTGTAGATTTGCAAAAACTACTCATATTTTTTCAGTAAAAACTATTGGCATATTTGCTCTATTAAAATGACCAAAGTTCTAGCAAAACTTTATCTTTCGAAATTGATTTTTCCTGGTTTGCCTTATTTTCACTTATTGAATATTTCGAGCCCATCGTTTATCAGTGCTGGACGAGTACCGGAGTACCCGGAGAGAAAACCCCAGACCTTCCGTTGCAGAACTTGACATCTCACATGTGACCCGAGCGAGGCTCGAACGACATTGTTAGTTTTGAACAACTGGGCCCTGGCTTTATAAAACCCAGATCTTTTTATGCCAACAAAGAGCATTTAATGATACTTTTTTCAAAACAAACTAGCAAGCACTAGGCACGTGTGTCTCTCTTACACGCAGAGATGACAAGAAAACTTCGAATGTCAAACCACGGTTTGCTGTTAGACGCTTGCGTGTGAGCACGCTAAGGCGATATTTGACCGTTTGATTTTGCCTTAGTTCATTAGAAAGCAATCTAAGACCGCTAAAAACGATGGCTTAACCCTTTCACTCCTTCGTTTCTGCAGTTCGTTCGTTGATCTTTCAATATGGACACAACTATTTTTTTAATACGAACGTTTAGTCACAATCATCAATGTGATGGCAAGTAGTGTTGATCCTGACTGAGACGGTTCGTTATAAGCCAAGTCAGGAGTATCTACAATGTCTGCATAGATACTGTTCCCGTCTGCTGGTTGTAATGGTAAAATCAATGCAGATCGTGTATCTCTCAGCGTCGCGATAACGGACATTACAGAAAAACGACTGAGATGTGGTGTTGTTCATACTTCAATGAATACATTGACTCAGGCGAAGTCACGTGATCATTAAGGGGAATGGTTTTTCCGCCATTTTTAAAAGGGAGACAACTTTTGGGACTTCCTGTTCGCTTTCGACGTCATTCCCCAGCTTACCTTCGAAAAAAACAACAAAAAAACAAAAACGGAGCCACGGCACTTAGTGTCTTAAGTTCTTCTTAAAGACAATCTGGAGAGCTTTGCAGAGGTTATCGCTGCGGTCGAATAGCAAACTCATCATTCAAAGACTGAGAAAATCGAAGCACTGACAGCACTCGTCGGTCTATTGTCTCTGAGATTTGAAAATAGTTCGGCTGTTTCTTTTAATCCTTAAAGCAACAGTGTAGATCCTGATCAGACGCCGCAGATCGCGGCATCTGATCTCTGTCTACGTTGTTTGCCAATGTCGAAGAATGTGTGTCGAGTAATTTACAGTAAGCTTTTGTTGAGCGCATTAGGGCAGTGGTAAAACACTTCCGGGTTCGAGTCACACGCCAGATCTCAGATGTCCACTTCTTGATTGATTGATTGTTCGGGGTTTAACGACATATCGACCCTTGTGGGCCATTTTGTGTCGTCTACCAAAGGAAGGGAGAAAAGAGATAGTAAAGGAGATGAGAGTGAGGATATTGCCATTAGAATTGTAGGTCTAAAGTTACCTCCAGAGTATCCCACATTGTCGCAGCCAAGATTATTTCTGGAGATGGTTTGCCAAACTGTGCAACCATATTCGACTTCTGATCTTACATGTGCAATTAAAACCTCGATCATGCGTCGTTTAAGATAGAGATGATCTTACTCAAGTGGTAATTTCATATGAAATTTATGAATCGAGGCTTCGACATATGAAATGTCCACGAGTGTAAGATTCTTTTTATCATATGACCATTTTTTTTCACAAAAAATGCATGGTTGACATGGACGCCGTCATGACGTTCCTTAAATCCACCACGCTTAAATTTCTTCTCGCTAAAAGCGCCTGTGAGTGAGTTTTAGTTTTACGTCCCACCAACAGCTAAGGTCATACGGAGACGGGACCGCTTTTAAAGACTCATCCGAAAGTCTGGAGAAGCCCGGGATCGATCCTGCGATCCCTGGTTTACAAGGCGAGTAGCGTAACCTCTGCACCACGGAGGCGCCTGTGCAGCGAGCTCGCACATTCAATGCACGCTTCAGTGAGATCATAATGGTATAATAATATCTGAGGTGAAGATATTGGTATTGTAGAACTCAGTCGAATTTTAACATTTAAACGCTTTTTGGGACGATAAATGTTGTTCGCGATAGTTCGAGCCATTTAGGGATAACCAACTTAACATTTTCTTTATTCTTGCCTTAATCGATGTTTGAAAACAGAAGAAAACATTTTTTTTGAATAGATTTTCATAAGAAAATAATGTGTTAAGAGCCAAACAAAAGAATTCTTTGCATACGAAATAAGGAAATTCTGAACTCATTCTCAGTGGGGCGCGATGATTCATTTACCAGGTGGAAAGAAAGAGATCTGTGTGGCAGCTTTTGTTTCTAGTCTACTTGCAGGGCTAGTTGCTAGTATGTCAGTCACAGAGCCATCGTATCACGGCAGGCACAAAACGTTGACTCAACGTTGAACGAACGTTGAAACAACGTTGTTTCAACGTTAGTTCAACGTTGAGTGCCTGCTGGGGCGGCTCCATCTTACGTCAGGAGCAGTACAGTATTTTTGAACTTTGTCCACAGATAAATACGATGATGTTATTGACAAAATCAAGACCAGTACTGCCAAGTTCCACTCCAGGGGCTGGACGTTTGATATCATATGGACATCAGGTCATCAGTGACATTGCAAGAAATCATTACGATAACACACCCGTGCGACATTGTGCATTTTTCACATCCCTAAAATGGCTACTTTTCTGATGCAAAATCCGTTTTTTTTTTCTTACTTATACTGCAAACATAGGTTGTGGGTGCTCGTTAGGACCGCCTCATTGAGGCGGTTCTAACGAGTACCCACAACCTATGTCTTGAAGCAGAAATAAGAAAAATAATGTTCACCCCGTAAAACTCAGTTTTCGAGGGGTATTCATTTCACGGACTGGGTAACGTGATGGAGGTGGCAGACCAACTAGCAATGGCGGCTGCAGCAGAGGCTAAAGAAATGGGATAAGAAACAAGTATCGTCGTAGTTCAGGATATCAAGAGATAAGCACAGATGGCATATACGAGTAGGTGAGACTGGACGTTTTTTCTGCATCAGTAAAACGAGTTGTAGACAGCAAAACCAGACCAGACTTCCCGGACAAGATAACTTTCAAAAAGATACAGTCAATTCTCTTTATACCGACATTCGTTATAACGGCAAAACTCGTTGCAAGGGCAATTTCAATGGAATGACCACTTTGCTAAAGGCTTAGCCTCGGTTCCGAGCGACGTAGGCTTCCCTCGGGTTGGAAATGCACAGATCGTGTCAATAGTCATAAAAGATTCGTGTAATCACATACACCAAGAAACAAATGTTATAGACATTCGTTTCTTGGAGTAATGATGGGGGAAAGGCATTTTATTATCTATCATACTCCTAACTGGGATTCTTTATAGTGGCAAATTTTTTATAGCGGTACAATGCTAGGGAACAAATACTGTCGTTATAATGAGGGTCCTCTGTATTATAACTCAGAACTGTGTTTGTATTCTGAGTGAGTACCGGTACAAACTTGACCAAGTGGGCACAAAGATGTGAATGTAGCATAACCACGGGGGTAATACCATTTTCTATACCCTGTGTTGTCGACCGAGCCGGTACTGTGTAAAGCTGCTGTCGACCGAGAAATACGGCTTTCGACCGAGCAGTACGGATGTCGACAGAAGGGGGTCTTCGATTTTGATGCACTTGGAGAGGCGAAAACGTTAGTTTAAACATTTACAAACGATGTCGGTGTTTTAAAGAGACAAGCTGTTAATTGTCTGTTCACTTATAGAGAGTCGTGAGTCTGAAAAACACTATAAAATACCGGTTCTTTCGAAAAAAATCAGTTTTCACAGAATTTCATTAATCTAATGCTTTATGAAAAGTAGGAAAGCAATAAAACACCATATATATTTTATCTACCATTTACGCTTCGACAACAACGTGGGTTTGACAAAATTCATGCACTCTGGGAGTTTTTATAGACCTTTGAAAAATGTCGGGATACGGATGTCGATTATTAGAAATACGACCGTCGATGGTATCCTAGTCTGATTGATACGACTGTCGACGAAATATACAAACTACATTTCATGTACTGCTGTTAAAAAACTTGATTTATTCTATGATTATTAGTAAAATCTGCACTATAAGGCAGATTTCACTGGGAGCCAAGAAGAAAAAATGTATGTTTTGTGCGAACTGGTGTCTTAAGTCTTAAAGTCGCAACAATCACCAAGAATAACTCCATCCTTAACTCTCCCATATTTAGTTTACACAGATCGCAGGATCGATCCCGGGCTTCTCCAGACTTTCGGATGAGTCTTTAAACCGAGGCCCCGTCTCCGTATGACCTTAGCTGTTGGTGGGACGTAAAACTCAAACACTCACTCACTCATTTAGTTTACACAACGGGCTACAAGGCTGGTCACTGATGTAAACACTTGAACATGTAAATGCCAAATCAGATTGAAATTAAACTGCAAAAAAATGTTGTAAACCTGTGCAAATGCTCTTGAAGAATAATGTCGGAAAGATCACAGGCACTTGAAGTTTAAGTGCTTAAACATTTCAAATTTGTTTGAAAGGCCATAACGAAATTGAATATTGACTACGTCAATATTAACATTCATGTTAATCAGAGGTGGGCGAAAACCGGAGTACCCGGAGAAAAACCACCTGACCTTCCGTTGCAGAACTTGGCGTCTCACATGTGACCCGAGCGAGGCTCGAACCACAGCGGTGAGAGACCTAATGATCAAGAGTCAGCGCTCTTAACCACTAGGCCACGGAGGCCCGTTGTTTAGGTTTTGAGCTCAGAACTTCAAGCGCATGTGCAGAGACGAATATTTCTCAACAAATGCCATGACAAACAGTAGGGCTGATCAGCAGACTTTACGAAAACGTGCCTATTAAAATAAATTGAAAATTTTACCCTAAAAACAATCAAAGCACTGAGAGTACTGGTGGGTCGATTGTCTCTGGGTGTAGTTTGGAAAAATGGGCCTGAGCGTGGACTGTTTCGTTTAACCCTTAAACTCCTTTACTGAAAGCAAACCGTTTAGACCATGATCAGACGCTGCGTTTTTCTGCGCCTGACCCTTAAATTCCTATACTCTAAGCAAACAGCGAAGACCCTGATCAGACGCCGCGTTCTGTGGCGTCTGATCTGGGTCTACACTGTTTGCCTAGACCAACCCAAGATTCCAGCCCAGATTTTACAGTTAACCTTTTCACGTAAACACGCTGACCTCACTGCGATAAAATTCTATAAATAATCTGCGTGGATTCCTACAAATCAGTGATAGTCACGTGGACTCCAGCACTAATAGAGGTTTTGTCCTTTATATCTTTAGGTCGATTGATAAACAATCGACCAAAAAAATGAAAAATTTCAGAAAAAAAAAATATCTGATACTTTTTATATTTCTGCTCAAAAATAGATTGTGCCGGTGAACGCGCGGTTCTAACAAGTATACCCAGAATCTGTGTATATGGGCAGAAATATGAAAAATAAGGTTTACCCCTGTAAACCCCGGTTTCACTATATAACAGTGGGGTTCAAGGGGGTCAAAATTATATAGGCGTGTTTTCGTGAAGAGCTCCTTTTCCGACTACCCAAAATTCCTAAGCAGAAAAGCTCTTCAGTCCACGTGACTATCACAGACTTGTCCGAAATACTTTTTTTTTATAGAAAACGGCCGCAGTGACTGAGGTCAGAGTGTTGTGTAAGAGGGTTATCTTGGAATCATAGGTTGGGCTTGGCAAACAGTGAAGACCCAGACCAGACGCCACAGAATGCGGCGTCTGATCAAGATTTGCACTAAATACTTAAAAATCGGATTTCAAGGGTAAATTAAGCAGTTTAAATCACAGTCCAGGACTTTTTCCGACCCATAGTCAGCGACAATAGACCCACCAGTACTCTTAGTGCTTTGATTTTGAGTTTGTTATGTGTGCGAAAGTGCATATTTAAGTAAAGGAGGTATAAATGGTTAACGCTGAGCAGAAATCGACCGTACATGAGTAGTGGTAAACCGCTTAGTGGGTCTTAGCCTGCCCAGGCAAAGTGGTGCGAGTTGGACCGTCCGTGCATATAATGACATTTTATCTCAATGTCGGGTAAAAGTCCCACAATATTGAAAGCAGCGTCTCCAAAATGACCCAAATAGTGTTGACGGGAACGTTAAACCTCCCTCAAACAAACTAACATAACCACATAACTGTACCGACATGTTAATAGTTTATCAGTTGTCTATGTTGATATTAGAACAGACTTTTTGTCATTCCTAACGGGGATTCACTGGGCAGTGTCTTGACATGTCCCGTGCTAAGCTGTATTGCACGACCCGCAGAAAAAGCGACCGACTGAAGTCGGTTGATTTCTAAGAGTGCCCTAAAACCACCGTGTCATTCTGTCATTCTGTCAGTCTGTCATTCTGTCAGTCTGTCAGTCTGTCAGTCTGTCCGTCCGTCCGTAACCCGTTTGTGAAAATTGGTGATAGTGTCTTAACCGCTTAAAATATTTAAACACTTTTTGGCATACTAATAGATATCGATGATATCTAACCAATGAACTTGCGAAATATTACATTCCGTTTAGTATAGCCTCGCCGAGGCGAAAAATGTGAAAATTTTCGAACTGCTTCTCCTCGGAAACCGTTGGGCCGATTGAAGTCAAATTTCATATGGAGCCTCTATGGGATGGGGGAAACCAAAATTTGCTCATGGGGTCCAGGTCACAAGACCAAAATGGCCGCCAAACCATATATGGTCTGTCTGTCTGTCCGTCCGTAACCCGTTTGTGAAAATTGGTGATAGTGACTTGACCGCTTGGAATATTTAAACAATTTTTGGCATACTGATAGATATCAATGAGATCAAACCAATGAACTTGCGAAATATTATATTCCATTTAGTATAGCCTCGCCGAGGCGAAAAATGTGAAAATTTTCGAACTGCTTCTCCTCGGAAACCGTTGGGCCGATTGAAGTCAAGTTTCATATGGAGTCTCTATGGGATGGGGGAAACCAAAATTTGCTCATTGGGTCCTGGTCACATGACCAAATGGACGCCAACCCATATATGGTAAAAACCCTTCAAAAATAGTCTTCCCCAGAAACACTGAGCAGATTTCCACGAAACTTGATAAATAGCATCTGGGACGTAGGCCCATCATAAATTGCTAAAATGGTGACCCTGGGTTGACCTTGACCTTCTTTGTGCCTAGGTCAAACTTTGACACATATGCTTTTGAATTGGAAAAGTGAGAATACATTTTATCCTGCAAACGATTCAGAATACAGTACTAAAGTTTAAGATATATTTTTTGCTCCTTATGATAAGGCGCATTTATTGGGGTACCGTTTTAGGTCCAGGTCACATTACCAAAATGGCCGCCATACCCATATATGGTAACACTCATAAAGCTAAAAGCATCCGGCGGGTCGTGCACTTCAGCTGAAGCACTGGTTTGAAACAAAAGTCACCTATCAGCGGTAATATGGTTTCTAATAAGTTGTTTGGAATTGTGGGTATACAAATGCTCACGGTTGGTCAATGTCAGTATGGTCGTCGTGATTTCCTCACCAGATGCAGTTTTGCAGCCAGTGTCGGACCCTGGATAACACAACGCAGAACTGTTCAAGACCGCTGTATCCTATAACTTGTCTACGGAAGGCTTTCTAACATTTTTTAAAAAGCTACACGTGTATATTTAAACGAAATTTAGTAATCGGCAAAATATGATTTAATAGAGAAGAAGAAGAAGAAGAAGAAGAAGAAGAAGAAGAAGAAGAAGAAGAAAAAGGAGAAGACAGTATAGATGAGTTTAGGCTGATTAACTTCCTTGGTAACGCTGCGCATGCACAGTCTTGTGTGGCAAAAAGTAATCAGTCAAGCGTGCGTGTGTACAGTAAACTAAGGAAAAATAAGATTTTTAAAGCTAAGTGTTTGTCATTTCATCCACAACATTCATAGACTTATACTGCAGTTCAGTGCCCCCCCCCCCCCCCCCCCGCCCATCAGGGCTTGAAGAAATACATGGGCTGCATGATGCTTCCGCGCAGAGCTGAAACCGACCCGCACACGATTACTGGTAAACCGTTTAGAGGATCTAAGCCTGCCCAGGCAATGCGGTGCGAGTCGGCCCGTCCATGCTTATAAACCATATTGGTTTCATTGGGCGGCAGGGCTTGAGATGTCATTTAATCTCATTGTCGGTTAAAAGTCCCACGAAATTGGAAGCAACGTCTCCAAAATGACCTTTACAGTGTTGACGGGGTCGTTAAAACTAAAATCAAACTTGACAATCTTTTGAATCACAACAGTACTTGGCAGATATGTCCGAATTTCCGAATTCTCTTTTTACTATTCCATTATACATGTACATGCTATTTGTTGTTCACCGCCGCTGCCTTTTGCTGTATGTTTTAAATGGATGCTCATACTCTGAGTAATGGGGCCCTGAATAAATCTTTGACCTGATTTGCCAGAAAAAAAATGAGCAGTTAAGGCAGAGTTTTCGAAGCGATACTTTGAAAAAATCTGAACATGAAAGTCCCATAGCCAGACTGAATAGAACTTAGGTTTTCGGGACGAATCTCATTAGGCGGGGGTGGGGGATGTAAAAGGTCGAAGATGTGGCCAGGTATCTCAGTCATTAGAGTGTTTCTACTGTATACGACAGGTCCTGGGTTCGCAGAGCTAAAACTGACCGCACATGAGTACTGGTAAAACCGCTATAAATTCTCGCCCCCGCCCATAGGGACTTGGAGAAATAGATTGGGCTGCATGGTGCGTCCACGCAGAGCTAAAACTGAACACACATGAGTACTGGTAAACCGCTTAGAAGGACTAAGCCTGCCCAGGTAAAGCGGTTTGAGTCAGACCGCCTACTGCATATAAGACTTTTGGTTTCATTGGGGGCAGGGCTTGAGATGTCATTTCATCTCAATGTCGGGTAAAAGTCCAACCAAATTGGAAGCAGCGTCTCCAAAATGACCTAAATAGTGTTGACGGGGACGTTAAACCTCAGTTCAAACCAAACCGCTATAAACATGATAAACTACATTTTTTTTTATTTGGTGACAGGGCTTGAGATGTTATTTAATCTCAATGTGGGTATAGGAAGCAACGTCTAAAAATGACGCAAATGGTGTTGGCGGGGACGGTAATTCGTTTGTTGTTTCTTTGTTTTAGTTGAGATTTAAAGTCCCCGTCACTATATAGGTCATTTTGGAGACGTTGCTGGCTAACTGGTTTACCAGGTTTACCAGTACTCGTGTGCGTTGGTTTCAGCTATGCGTGGAAGCATCATGTAGCCCATCTATTTCTTCAAGCCTCGATGGTCGAGGGTCGCGGGGCCGGTGAATTTCCATATTCAAACAACCCGGTTACTGGTCGTAAACGATTGATCTTTTTCATCCACATGTTGAACCCGTCTGGGTGGTAATCCTTCCTTGCGGTTAGCGCAATATGACGCGACCATTGTCAGTCAGTTATTCGATTATTAATTGTTTTGGGTTTAACGTCAACCCCTGTGGGTAATTTTGTCTCATCTCCCAGAGAAAGGAAGAAAAAATTTAGAAGAGATCGTAGGTTAAAGTAATAACAGAGGATAAAGAGGAAAATGAATGGAGTGTACAAACAGAAGGAATAAGAGCACTCCCCTCTACTCTTATACCTGCTGCAAGGATAGCAGGTCAGCCAATATCAGGTGGACGCCCCAGTGACGCAAGACATACGTCACCTTTACCTTACGCTATATTTAAAATTGTCATATTCAAAGAAATTAATGACTGCTATCGGAGCAGTCTGAACAATGGTTATATTTTTTTCCCCACACAAAACTGTGCATGCGCAAAAATACGGAACCGTGGGATAGTATTTCCTTAGCGACCGGTGGCGTCCTAAACTCATCTATACCTTGCCACACACCTGCGTCACTGTCACCACCAACACTTCCAATATGTCTAGGAATGGCTTTGTTGAACCGTAAATTTCTCATTTCCTAAATTTCCACCCAAATTTACATATGGTCAATTTCGAAAAATGTTGATGTCTGAATTTTCTGACTTATAAAGAATTGGTAAGTATTCGTCACACCTGTGAAAAACAAGTGCGACTTTTTATAGGGTGTTAAGAATTGGTATCAATTCCTCACACGTGAAGATTTCGTTGACAATGTCTGACGTGTAAAGAAATGGTAAGTAATCGTCACACCTGTGACCTGTGTTTATGGGGTGTGGAGAATTTGTACCAATTACTATTACACCTGTCTTACATGTATCGAGCTGGTACCGATTCCTCACACATGAGAAGAATTGGTTAGAAGCCTCCGTGGTGCAGTGGTTACGCTACTCGCCTTGTAAACCAGGGATCGCAGGATCAATCCCGGGCTTCTCCAGACTTTCGCATGAGTCTTTAAACCGAGGTCCCGTCTCCGTATGACCTTAGCTGTTGGTGGGACGTAAAACTAAAACTCACTCACTCACATGAGAAGAATTGGTACCAATTTCTCACACAAGAGTGTATTTGATACCAATACTTCACACATGTGAGGAATCGGTACCAAATCCACACAGACGCCTCCGTGGTGTAGTGGTTACGCTACTCGCCTTGTAAACTAGGGGTCGCAGGATCGATCCCTGGCTTCTCCGGACATTCGGATGAGTCTTTAAACCGAGGTGCCGTCTCCATTATGACCTTAGTTGTTGGTGGGACGAAAAACTCAAACACTCACTCACCAAATCCACACACATGTGAAGAATCTCAATTAGTTGCCTACCAACTTTCACTGGCTGTAATAGTTTCTGAAAAATTAATTATTTAATTTTTCCTATAGAAAAGGACAGGTTGTAAAATTTGACCGTGTCTAGAGATAAGTTCGGGGTAATCCTAAGATCATCATTTTAACAAATTATGATGTGCTGGAGTCCTATCTGTTACATACAAAGTTTCTTGACTGGTCCTAGAGAAGCGTTTCAATGGTTTAACCATATATGGGTGTGATAGCCATCTTGGTCATGTGACCCAGATGTCGCGAACAAACTAGCGTTCCCCCTACCCAAAAAGGTTCAAAACATGTTGGCTTTGATTGGCCAATCGGTTTTCAGACATTACGAAAACACGTATGGGGCACCGTTTTACTATTTAATCCGTATTTATAGATATCCATAAATCAGCGGAATAATGGATATCCATAATTCGATTTATGGATATCCATAATTCAGATCGATTTATGGATATCCATAATTCGAATTATGGATATCCACAAATCACCACCAAAGCTTTTGGTGTAATTATTCCTCCCTAAAACACGTGATTGTTTATTGTCAAAATCTTCAAAATCTTCAAGGCCTTCATCATCGCTGGAAGATGATGGCGGGTCAAAGGGACCTATCTGCCGTGCAGCCTTTTCAGCCCGTAAGGCTTCCATGAGCTGAACGCCCGCCATGTGTGCAGTTAAATATCGGATCCAGCCGTAAGATCTGGACATTCCGGTCAACGCATCCGGTCCCTCTGGAATCACCTCTATGAGGACTGCGCACCTAATCGGACGAAAGATTATAATGATCCAAACAGGCAATCCGCGCATGCTTTCTGGAGAAAAATGCACACGGTCGTTATATATAGTATAAAAATATATCCATATAACACTCTTTTTGACGGCCCCTGCCTATCGGGGCTTGAAGAAATAGATGGGCTGCATGATGCTTCCATGCAGAGCTGAAACCGACCCGCACACGAGTACTGGTAAACCGCTTAGAGGATCTAAGCCTGTCCAGGCAAAGCGGTACGAGTCGGTCCGTCCATGTTAATAAACTCTATTGGTTCATTTGGGCGACAGTGCTTGAGATGTCATTTCATCTCAAGGTCGGGTAAAAGTCCCACAAAATTGGAAGCAACGTCTCCAAAATGACATTTACAGAGTTTACGGGGTCGTTAAACCTCAAATCAAACAAACAAATCCTCTTCTTGAGATGTATGGAGTACCAAGCAGATTCAGATATATATCCTGGCCCCCGCCCATAGGGGCTTGGAGAAATAGATTTGGCTGCATGAACTGAGAATACTGTTAAATCGTTTAGAAGATCTAAGTCTGTCCAATGGGCGACAGGGATTGAGATGTTTGTTTGTTTGTTTGTATTTGAATTTAACAGCACAGTCAACACGTATTTAGGTCATTTTTGAGCCGGTCAGTTGACCTATCTACACTTTTCCTGGGCAGGCTTATACGTAAGCAGTTAACCAGTACAGTGCACATCCTTTCGGCAGAAACTGACAACTGCCCTGCTTGAATCAGCGGAAGGGAGAGAATGACTATAGAAAATATTTCATGATCAATCTCCACGAAAGAATGTTGCCGACCCCGGCAGGTATCGAACCTGCTTCCTCCTGATCACCAGTCAGACGCGCATCCGACTGAGCTACCGAAGCCGGCGGGATTGAGATGTCATTTAATCTCAATGAAGGCTTAATGACCAACATAACTTGAAGCAACGTCTCCAAAATGCCCTAAATAACATTGAAGGGGACGTTAAACCTTAAATCAAACAAAACATATCTCTCCCACACCATAGGCCACCACTAAGCATACCCGACATTTTCTCCCCCTCTCTCCCGGCTTTTATTACTCACCTAAATCGGAAATCTGACGCGAATAGTCGATTTTTTTTTTTTTTTTTTTTTTGCAAAGGGAGCAGTCATTATTCATTAGGTTTACTATGCAGAGGAGAATTATGGATATCCATAATTCGATTTATGGATATCCATAAATCAGCCGAATAATGGATATCCATAATTCGAATTAAGGATATCCATAATTCGATTAATGGATATCCATATTTCGATCTAAATTAATGATATCCATAAAACGATTTATGGATATCCATAATTCGATTTATGGATATCCATAATTTGATTTATGGATATCCATAAATCAGCCGAATAATGGATATCCATAATTCGATTTATGGATATCAATAAATCGAATAATAGATATCCATTATTTGATTTATGTATATCATTAATTCACATCGATTTATGGATATCGATAATTCGTATTATGGATATCCATAAATAATTATGGATAACCATTAATACGGAATAAATAGTAAAACGGCGCCCCATAAACACGCCTCTCAATATGAAACTTTTCGCACTGAATTTTGCTTATTTCTGCTCTAAACATAGATTGAGGCCACTCGTTAGAATAGCCTCGACGAGGCGGTTCTAACGAATACCCACAATCTGTTTTTGCTGAAATTAGAAAAATAATATATACGCCTGTAAACCCCAGTGTAACTATATAAAAGTGGGGTTTACGGGGGTCAATATTACATAGGCGTGTTTTCGTGATGGATGAGATGTTTGCAGAATGTGAACGGACGACGACGGATGCCGGGGCATGAGTATACTCACTTGCTGAGCTAGCGGCTAGGTGAGCTAAAAACCTAATGACCAATCTCATTGTTGACGGGCCTCCGTGGCCTAGTGGTTAAGAGCGTTGACTCGTTTAGAGCGTTGACTCTTGATCATTAGGTCTCTCACCGCTGTGGTTCGAGCCTCGCTCGGGTCGGAAGTGAGATGCCAAATTCTGCAACGGAAGGTCAGGTGGTTTTTCTCCGGGTACTCAGGTTTTCGCCCACAAAGTTGGAAGAAACGTCTCCAAAATGACCTTTACAGTCTTGACGGGGACGTTAAACCTCAAATCAAACAAACAAAACAAAGCAACGATAGTTCATTATCAATCAGCCATTTCAAACAAAAAACAAAGCCTGACGAAGAATGCAAAAGTATTTCATTGTTTAACTGGGGTTAATTTCCAGTAAATCTGTCCCTTACACTCTCGTTGAATCATCGACATCCGTACCATGTAACGTCGACAACTGTACCCCGCAAACTTTCACTTCATCGACAGCCGTATCGATGAAACTATAAACAGTTCCACAGATGCATATAAAGACATGTTGACACACAAATAAAAGGTTATCGCGTATGTTAATGATGTATCTGCATCATTTCGTCCTCGATATTCCATGACCCTGAATAAGAGCCACGCATTTCCCCGGAAGTACTTATTTTATATATTTTCCCGTTTAATTCCGCTAAGCGTCAAAACAGGCTATCAGTCAGACTTCCAAAACACTTGAAATAACAGCAAACTATTTCACAAACGATTTGACACCACAAAAATGGACAGACATACACAAAAATAACACATTTACAGCGAATTTATCGACTACCCTCCTCTGTCGACATCCGTACTGCTCGGTCGACAACCGTATTTCTCGGTCGACAGCAGCTTTACACAGTACCGGCTCGGTCGACAACACAGGTATAGAAAATGGTATTACCCCCGTGATAACTGGATCCCTGTGAAAGCCCAGAGTATGATGATGATACAACTTTTGACGAATCTCAGAAATGAAATCGGCCTATAGACACTTGATTTATACACCCTGATTAGACATGAAGACAGCCCAGACATCGCCAACTGAAGGGAAACTTTATTGACAGAATTTGGACAGTTTATCACCAGCAGTAGATGATTATGTCAAACAAAACCATATCAAACGTCCTGCAATCCCAAGAAGTCAGAAATATGTTTGAGAAAATTACATTTGAGCTAAAGAACGCCGTAGACACTTATATTACAGAAGAGTCCATTTCAGCATGTAACGGCTTTGGAAAGAGGATCGGCGCTTCAAACCGTAACGGGTATATGACTCAGTCATTAGACTGGGGGCGTTGCTCGTAGTTATAATGTCCCCGGGACAAGTCCCCCTTTGCTTCGACGTTTACGTTGGCGTCGACCATGGCTGTTTGAGGCTTTATTCTTGTCAGACTTGGTACAAGAATTATTTTTGCATCCCGCAAAGATGTGTATAGATTTTCGTGACCATGACCTCATTTTCGAGATTCTGGCGTCCCAAAACTGTCGAATTTGGACAAAAATATATATTGGGTATGTTGGCAATCGTTTAAAAAAACACACAAAAAAAACAAGGTCAAAATTTATGGTACCGTTGGAAAGGTCTTCTGACATAGAATGCACATGTGAAATATTAAAGCCCTATCACTTAACAATCGAAGTTATTGCCGATGTTAAAGTTTTTAAAAAGCAGGTCAAACGTCACGGTCAAGGTCACGAGGTAATAATTATGGTACCACTGGAAAGATCTTGTGACAAGGAATGCACATGAAATATGAAAGCCCTATCAGTTACCATTCAAAATATATGCCCAATGTTAAGAGTTTTGCGGACAGGCAAACAGACTAATAGACAGACACACAGACGGACAGACAAACAGACAGACAGACATACCAAAAACTATATGCCACACGAATTTTTGATTCCAGGGGCATAAAAACATGCAAAGTCAGGCTGCATGTAAGGGTTTTGCGTTATTGCGTGCACAGTTAAAACTCCTTATCCGGTTGGTTTATGAATTATTGATTAACAACGTATAATTAATATTTTCTTGTAATGTCTCTACCAATTTCCGGCCAAACTGTAACGGAGCTGCTTGCTCTGTCGCTTTATTCAAATTTCAGATCAATTTCTAGGGAGAACATTTGGAAATAGACAGGATAATAAGTAGTTTGCCGAATAGGTCTGTACAGAGAAAATTGATTTCCCAAATTGCTGTATAAACATCCACTATTTTATAGAGCCTTTGTATATTATTGATTCCGAAAAAAGGCATCAATCAATGGGCATGCACCCATTAATGACGTACGGAAACTTCAATCAATGGCTATTAGCTCATTTTTTACGAATTCCATTACTGATCAATGGGCATTAACCCAGATGAATACGTCATAAATCCATGGGCATTAACCCATTTACGACAAATGGCATATTCAATCCATGGACAACCAATACATGAGAGAGTGAGTGAGTGAGTGTTATAGTTTTACGTCTAACCAACAGCTAAGGTCATACAGAGACGGGACCTTGGTGTAAAGGCATCTAACCAATTAATGACGAATGTCATTTGAAATCCATGGGTATTTTCCTATGATATCCGAGATACTTGATAAAATCGGCCGAAGCCTAAAAGTGCATTCGGACAATTGCGCCTAACACAGGCTCTGATCAGCCTACGCATTCGCGAAGTCTGATCAGAGATGTAAAGATACCCGAGGCTCAATCATTTATGGGTCGATAGACAATAGACCCCAAGTTACCAAGCACATTAGCTTTACGTTGTTGATGTCCATGTGACTATCACTGAGTTATACGAAATCCAGGTAACCTATATTTATAGCCTTGCAACTCTTACTATTGTGATGTCAGAGTTATGTGTAAAGCGGGCTATAGATTGGTAAAATATTGACTTTCTCATGTGCTGAGACGTTGGCAAAAAGTGTATACTCTGATCAGACGCCGCAGACTGCGGCGTCTGATCAGGGTATACACTGTTTGCATAAAGTAGAAGTATTTAAGAGTTAAAGGAAGGGGCTTGTCTAAGTCCCCCGCACAGCTTACACTCAGAGACAATCAGCCCACCAGGCAAGGAACGCTGTATTCTGATAGGGTGGGTAAGCTGGTTGATTTTCGTCTTCTCCGTGCGCACATGCGAGTGAAAAGCTTTTCGCTGGACAAAGCACAGAGACGACCAATGAAACACCCTGATCAAACAATGCAATTTAATATGCCCATTACAAAGACACGTCTATACAAATACTTTGTAAACTTTGTCGTCGAAAAATGAAAATTTGAAGATGACAAAAAAAAAAAAAAAAAAAATAGATTGTGGGTACTCGTTAGAACCGCCTCATCGAGGCGGTTCTAACGAGCACCTACAATCTATATTTTAGAGAAGAAATAACAAAAATAAGGTTTATCCCTGTAAACCCCAGTTTTACTGAATAAAAATGGGGTTCAAGGAGGTCAAAATTATATAGGCTTGTTTTCGTGATGCATTTGGTCTCTGTTGCAGAAAGTTTATGACAACAAAAATCAGACCAATAATTTACCCGTAATATTCGAAAAACAAAATGTTATAAAAACGGGCATGAGCAAACAAGGTTGGCCCAGATCAGACTGATCAGGGTGTACACTGTTTACACTGTTTGCAACTGAGCCAAAGTCTTTGCGTCAAAAATGTATTAGGAATACAGAGAACTTATACAGGAATACAGTATAATTAGGAATACAGTGAAATTCCGCTATTTAGACCACCTAAAATTAAGACAAATTATGCTTTTAAAATCATATTAAGAAGATTCCGGTTACCTTTTCTTTGTGTTTTCTACATCTCAGCATCCTCTAGTAGGAGACCACCTTTGAGACTGTTCAAAAGTGGTCTTTAAGACCAATCCAATTTTGAACAGTCTCAAAGGTGGTCTTAATATAGATATTTTGCTGTATATGAGAAGGTATGACTATTCAGGGTAAATGAGGTATACGCATGTGCAAGTTGAACAGGATCTTTGCAGTTGCATGTAGTACCAGTTTGTTTTTTATTTTCATATTTCTGTGTTCGGGTGGTATTGAAGATCATCAGTCAAGTCTCTAGTTAGTGCCGTCCAAGAGTAATCAGTAAATTGGCTATTTATCATTGTGACAAAATAATTATAGCATGATAGAGAGTTAATTTCTTATTGTTCCCTAGACTATAGACATTTTGGTGGTATTCTTAGCCAAGAGACGTACAATTTGTACAATTTCAGTCCTATCGTGAGAAACGAACATGTAAGGCACAAACTGGCCTACTCCGCTTCGCACTTGAAAGTTTTGATGTTTTGTATCATCCAAGCAGCGAAAATGAAGGTCATCACGATAATTTTGACCCCCCCTTGAACCCCACCTTTATATAAAAAAAACTGGGGTTTACAGGGATTTTCTTTATTTTTCTTCTTTCTGCTCTAAAAAGTCGAGTTTGGATACTCGTAAGAACTGCCTCGGTGAGGCAGTTCTAACGAGTATCCACAATCTACATTTTGAACAGAAATGAGAACAATATTACAATTTTTTATCTTAAAATTTTCGTGTTTTTTCGGCTGTAAAGTTTGTAATGTAACTGTATAGGCGTGTTTTCGTAATGTTCTGATGTGACTGTGTAGATGCGCAGGTTGATATGCACCTCAGCTGTTCGCAATATCCAAAAACCGGTTTTCTCAGCACAAAACCCATATGTAAATAGATAATTGATTAATAGTTATCCTCTAAGAGCAATTAAATGACGACAGCTGACGTGTTGACACCCCTACCCAGTTTCGACCAATCAGCTACACCAAAGGCCCTCCTTTAGGGGAACGGGAACTCCTGGCAGATTTGTCCGCCATTTTTCAAAGGGAGACAACTTTCGGCACTTTCTGAAGCCCTTTCCCACTGATAAACAGGTCTACTCTTAAAGGAAAGAATTTGCTCCTCAGGAGCAAATTATTTCCTTTAAGAGTTGACCCCTATTGACATGGGAGACAAAATTAGTTTTGCAGGAGTTGCCTCCCCTGAAGGTGTACCCATTCCCCTTAAATGCGGCTAAACGTTCTTCAAGGGTTTCCCGCAGTCTTCATTCCCTATTTTACCGGAACAGACTGATCAAGTAAACCTATAGAAAAATAGCGCCCCACAACACACACTGGTCCTACGTAGCAGTCGCATATTCGCGTCCAAAAAAATACAAAGACTGCGCTACGTAGCATGTACAGTGGTGTACGTATGTGAACAGTGCAAAAATAAAATTCACCAGACGCCCCTATAACTGGAAATGGACCTGCCCAAAGTATTGGATGGCAGTTGCTATGTGCCATAAATGGACTGCGGTGCGTCGTAGGGATGAGGGATGGCAACCGATTCCGAGCATTCCGTAATTTCTTTTTCCGGCAGTGCCCGATAAAATTTCTCTTTGTAGCATATATGCACTTGTTCCCTTTAGCATAAATCACTAAAATGAAATATTTTGCCCAAGTTTTCCTTAACCCATTGTATTCTAGTGGATCTTTGCGATTGCTATATATTGGACAAGTCCATTTGCCATATAAGGGGTGTCAGATCTATTTTTTTTTATTCTGGTTTTGACAGAAAATTCTATAAGCAAACAGTGCAGGCCCTGATCAGACGCCGCCTTCTGCGGCGTCTGATCTGGGCATGCACTGTTTGCCAAGGTACCCCTTTAGGGGTTTCCCGCATACAATGGGTTGCCTTGGTTTAAACATATTTATGATCCCCTCGCACAACACAGTTTTGATGTGGGGTATAGCATTTGTCCCGTACGAACGTACGTACAATGTACTTTTGTCATCGCTCTAGCGCCTACATTTCTTCACCGATTTCAATATAATATCACAAAAATATTCCATATGAAAATATCTCAAGCAAGTTCGACTTTCAATGTCGTGACCTCAAGGACAAGGTCACTGCGGCTACTTTTTTTAGAAAAACCTTTGTCATCGCTCTAGCGCCTACATTTCGTCACCGATTTCAATATAACTTCACATAAATGTTCCGTATGAAAATATCTCGAGCGAATTCGACTTTCAAGGTCGTGGCCTTAAGGTCATGGTCACTGAGGCTATTTTTAAAAAAAACTTAGTCGTCGCTCTAGCGCCTACGAGTATATTTCTTCACCGATTCCATAAAACTTCACACAGATGTTCCTTATGACAATACCGCCAGCGAATTAGACTTTCAAGGTCGTGGCCTCAAGGTCAAGGTCACTGTGTCTATTTTTAGAAAAAACATCATCGCTCTAGCGCCTACATTTCTTCACCGATTTCTATATAACTTCACACAAATGTTCCTTATGACAATATCTCGAGTAAGTGCGACTTTCAAGGTCGTGACCTTAAGGTCAAGGTCACTGTGGCTATTTTAAGAAAAACTTTGTCATCGCTCTAGCGTCTACATTCCTTGACTGATTTCAATATAACTTCACAAAAATGTTCCTTATGACAATAGCTTGAGTGAATTTGACTTTCAAGGTCATGACCTCGAGGTCAAGGTGACTGTGGCTATTTTAAGAATACTTTGTCGTTGCTCTAGCGCCTACATTTCTTCATAGATTTCAATATAGCTTCACACAAATGTTCCTCATGACAATATCTCGAGCGAGTTCGACTTTCAAGGTCGAGGCCTCAAGGTCAAGGTCAGTGTGGCTATTTTTTTTTTTTAAACTTTGTCATCCCTCTAGGCCCTACATTTATTAACTGATTTCAATATAACTTCAAACAAATGTAACTTATGACTGTTTCTCGAGAGAGTTCGACTTTCAAGGTCGTGGCCTCAAGGTCAAGGTCCATGTGGCTATTTTTTTTCGAAAAGCTTTGCCATAGCTCTAGGGCCTACATTTATTGACGGACTTTAATATAACTACACACATGTGTTGCTTATGATAATATCTCGAGAGAGTTCGACTGTCAAGGTCAATATCACTTTGGCTATTTTAGAAAAACTTTGTCATCACTCTAGCGCCTAGATTTAGTGAAGGATTTTTATAAAACTTCACACAAGTGTTGTTTATTTTAATATTTCGAGAGAGTCTGACTTTGAAGGTCATGTACTCAAGGCAAGGTCACCTTGGCTTTTTTTAGAAAAAAAATTGTCATCGCTCTAGCGCCTACATTTATGACAGATTTTAATATTATTACTTCACACAAATGATGCTTATTTTAATATCTCAAGCTGCTTTGACTTCCAAGGTCATGGCCTAAAGGTCAAGGTCATGGCCTCAAGGTCAATGTCACTGGCTATTTTTAGAAAAAACTTTGTTATATCTCTAGCGCCTACATTTATTGACGGATTTTAATATAACTTCCAACAAATGTTGCTTATCATAATATCTCGAGCAAGTTCAACTTTCAAGGTCATGGCCTCAAGGTCAAGGCCACTGTGGCTATTATGAGAAAAACTTTGATCGCTCTAGCGCCTACATTTATTGACAAATTTTTAATATAACTTCACACAAATGTTGCTTATTATAATATTTCGATCGAGTTCGACTTTCAAGGCCATGGCCTCAAGGTCAAGGTCACTGTGGCTATTTTTTTTTAAACTTTGTCATCGCTGTAGCGCCTACATTTATTGACGGATTTTACTATAACTTCACACAAATGATGTTTATGATAATAGCTCGAGCAAGTTCGACATTCAAGGTCATGGCCTCAAGTGAAGGTCACTAAGGCTATTTTTTTATAGAAACATTTTCATAACTCTATAGCCTACATTTATTGGTGGATTTTAATAAAACTTTATACAAATGTCGCAAATGATATCTCAAGCAACTTGGACTTTGCCAGTTCAGTATTTTCCACACATCAAGTTGTCTTGTGCGAGGGATTTGTATCGCCTGTGATGCCTTGTTATTATAGCAGTAACATTATTAGATGGTGACAAATGAAGTTGAAAGAAATCACAAATTCTTATATATAGTTCTTCTTTCATCTTTGAAGTTGAACTTTTCCATTCTGGTAAATAAGAGATTTAGTCAATAATCATTAACAGGATGGCAAAGGATGGCAAGCAGTGCAGAGCCTGATGAGACGGCCGATCTAAACGGTTTGCAGTGGATAGCTGTACCGATGTACCGGGTTTAAAGGGTTAAAATGTACAGTTTGAAGAGTCTTAATGGGCCTGGGGCATGGATACACCTTCAGGGGCGGCAACTCCTGCAAAAGTATTTTGTCTCCCATGACAATAGGGGTCAACTCTTAAAGGAAAGAATTTGCTCTTCAGAAGCAAATTCTTTCCTTTAAGGGTAGACCCCCTTTTTCAGGGGATTGAGCGAACAGGAAGTCCCGAAAGATGACTCCCTTTGAAAAATGACAAAAAATGTGCCAAGTGTTCCCATTCCCCTTAAATCATTGGTCGGCATCAACTGTCTGTTTCTTCTTTTGCTCCAGTGTCTGACTGGGTTTACTAACGCCTTAGTCTCAATGCGTTGAAATTGTCGGGTCCTCATCATAGCCTTTACTGTTTTCCATGGACTTCACCTCGAACTAGCAACGACGGTATCTGTTGAAGTACTTTTAGCAGGCCATGTGATCAGTATCTGCGCAATCAATGAAACCAACGAGAATGGTTAGTCCGGATTTTACGTATGCGCACTGGTGAGCACTCTTGAAAATGGAGGTAGCAGTCTTCGTTTTTGATTGACTGTTTATGGATTTGCCTTTGACCTTTCCATAGGTGTGATGTAGGAAAATTAGCCAGTTAAGTCGGCCATCGATGAGCTAGGAGACTCCCCTATGAGCGCCAAACAGCTGACTAAATTTGTATACCTCGGCGCGGAAGTTGAGGGTAAAATCCCCTTTGCCGTCCCAAGGCGATAATTTCGTTGATATTTAACCCATTTAGTACCAGAAAACCCAAAACGGGTACCCTGGCAGACAGTGCAATCCCAGATCAGATGCCACAACCACGGCGACGTCTAATCAGGGTCTCCACTGTTTGCTTAAACAAATAAAATTTGATGAAAACGCAACTTGACACCCCTAAATTTTGAAATGGATACCTATATAAGGAGGAAGATTTCATTTGGTATAAAAAGGTTAATTTGTTTTATGTTCGGTGGTTTTCAAGTTTTATGTTAACACTTCTGTGAGATCAGTAAAGGTAATCGAGTTGCCATCTGTTGCTAACTCGGCTTGTCGCCTTAGACTGCTTTACCTTTGAATATTTCAATCAATCTGCATATAAACTTCAGGGGAGGCAACTCGTGCAAAAGTATTTTGTCTCCCATGTTAATAGGGATCAACGCTTAAAGGAAAAGATTTGCTCCTGACTTCTGAGGAGCAAATTCTTTCCTATAAGGTCAAGAATACGTAAATGACGTCATTGGATACCAAACAAACGTCTTTTTATTGAAAACCTACTTATCCTCCCATGCAATGTCGATTAAATGATAAAATTCTTCAGTCTCTGTTGTCGTATAAAAATGCAAAATTCACAGTTAAAAGCCTTCAAATAAATTAGCCCCCCCCCCCCCCCCCCCAAAAAAAAGTCATGAGAAAGTGCAAAACAGCACGAACATTTGACGACATATGAGATCTGTTTGCCTACTCCTGCTGTCTATTCGCCAAATATTGAGTGTGTTCCCACTACACGAGTCGTTTTACATAACTTTATCAAATCCACCGAATTGAATGTAACAGCCAAGAAGAGCAACACATAAGGCAAAGTGAAGCTAAGTTGGGCAACGGAAGGTCAGGCGTTTTTCTTCGGGTACTGCGGTTTTCGCCCATCTCTGATTAACGATCGGGCCCGATATAAGTGAAATCATCTTTAAAAGGTCGTAAAACAAACATAGAAACCCTACTGACGTAGCGAATGGATGGATAGGATAAGTACCTAATGGGGCATTTAAGCTCTCTTCATTACATCTCTCTCTCACTCTCTCCTGGGTTGCTTGGAACATTAGTAGCAGGACATTAAAGTCAAATTTGAAGGAGAACAAAGCTCACCAAAATAAGATTTGGCCAGGGCATGCGATCTCCGACAATCGGGCACTGGCCACCAGCAGTGTCTCAGAACAGCCTGCATTTCTTTGCAGTTTGATGGGAGCCTGCGCCAGTCGCATGTCCATGTAATTCATGGGGCCGTTAGCGTAGTTTATGATTGAATTTGGGGTATAGGAAAGCCGATGAATATCTGCACCAACACGTCGTTGGACATTACGTGAGCTGGCGGAATTATACTTTTTGGGATCAG
Organism: Lucinisca nassula; assembly: GCA_963580285.1. Lineage (NCBI taxonomy): Eukaryota > Metazoa > Mollusca > Bivalvia > Lucinida > Lucinidae > Lucinisca > Lucinisca nassula. The sequence continues at coordinate 112,389,529 of OY757014.1, read as the reverse complement.
TGACTGTCAAACCAAACATTCTGATTTGGGTGAACAAAGAAACCAAAGCAGTTTATTTCATCACGATACCATGCCTCTATAAATTTGACCCAATTAAACCCCACTTTTACGAGGGCAAGCCACTAAATAACCAGCCTATCCCATTTCCAATTGACCGTGACAATCAAGATTTTCATGCCTTGTTTTCGGGCCCCGCCGATCGGGTCTTGAAGAAATAAACGGGCTGCATGATGCTTCCACGCAGAGCTGAAACCGACCGCACACGAGTACTGGCAAACCATTTAGAGGATCTAAGTCTGCCCAGGCAAAGCGGTGCGAGTCCGTGCTTATAAACCCTAATGGTTTCATTGCGCGACAGGGATTGAGATGCCATTTCATCTTAATGTCGGGCAAAAGTCCCACAGAATTGGAAGAATCGTCTCCAAAATGACCTATACAGTGTTGACGGGGACGTTAAACATCGAATCAAACAACCTGGTTTCAATACATGTTTTATTGCACCCTTATCGTGTCACATTGCTAGCGATGCAAAAGCAGTACCGTGCTGTAATTCGGTACTTGTATTTGAAAGGGAGAACAAGTCAGGAAATACATTGCTAGTTGACCAATGCTTATGGGTCTTCTGCACCATCGTATGCACAAGTTAAATTCTGGGTTGGGGAATTCAAATGCGCTATTTAGAACGTCTTTAGAAGGCGAAACCAGATGTCACCGATGAAGAAATGTGAAATAACAAAGTACGGGATCTAGTGTACTCTGATGCGAATTAATGTATGCATTACACATTTCACATGGTAGCGTTTCGACAATTTTACATGATCGCTTGGGTGTGCGCAAGCTAACAGCCTGTTGGGTCCCAAAATCCCTTAGTGACAAGCAAATGGTAACCAGAACATCAGTATGCAGCACATTGTTGTTAAAGCCATTTAGGCCAAAGGAAGATGATATTCTTTCACGTCTAGTGACTGTAGATTATTATGAGCCTGAGAATAAAATTAAAAGTCGCAAGTGGGTTCAGCCAGGGTCTCCGAGGACAAAAAGTTCAAAACGCAACCCTCTGCTGGCAAGGTGATGACAACGTACAAGGCGTTATTATGTTGGACCAGTACAATAACAAGTGCGATTAAAAAAAAAAAAACAAAACAAAAAAAAAAAAACAACTTCGTATTGTTCTTGCGGTCCCATTACGACATCTGATCAAGATCTGTGCTGTCAATGTTTTGCAAGGAAAAAAGTGTTGGCAGATGACAATGTCTATGGATTTAAAGTATGACTGGATAGGCTAGATGACTGGCTGAAACTGTCTTATTAAAGTGTTTATCGCGAACTGGGTACACGACTGCACATGTGTATAGTCGTTCAAAACGCAGTGAGACGTGACTGCACTTTTAATTTTGGACTCGTCCATATCTTAGGTAAAACGCCTTTACTTGGTATTTTCACACTTGGCGATAGCTACCGTCCTATTCCTAATCTTATGTAACATAGAAGTATAGTCGAGAGGGTCTATTAACGCGTCTGCCAACATGGAGGTCTAGGGTTCAAGTCTAGGGGGAGGTTTTTATTTATGTATTATTACTTTTTTTTCTTTTCATAAACAGTTTCCGTAAATCTGATCACACGTTTACCGCGTAAATCATATAAGTGGGTCACACAAGATATTGGTTTGTTTGTTTGGCGGTTTATCGTCCCCGTCCATTTTTCGAGATGTTGCTACCAATTCTGTGGGATTCTACCCGACATTGAGATGACATCACAAAAACACGCCCTTATAATTTTGACATCACCAAACCCGACGTTCATATGGTAAAACTTTGAGGTAAACAATATTTTCTTTATACATGTACCTGCTCTAATTAATAGATTGTGGATACTCGTTAGAACTGCTTCGTCGAGGCGGTTCAAACGAGTGCCCACAATCTATGTTTGGAACAAAAATAAGAAATAAATATTGTAAATTTTTATCAAAATTTTCGTAATGAAATGACATCTCAAACCCTGCCCGCCTAATGAAACCAAAAGGGGTTATATGAATGAACGGGCCAACTCACAACACTTTGCATGCCGGGCAGCATTAGATTTACTTAGAGATTTACCATTATTCATGTGCGATCAATTCCAGCTTTGTTAAAAAGCATCGTACAGCCCGATCTGTTTCTTAAAACCCCGATGGACGTGGGCCATCACACTAGATGTATATATTTGAAACGAGCGCAAGGGAATCGTTGTGGCTCGGATTCTAGTAAAATTATCAAAAGTGTTACTAAGATGGATACCATCATTATATATTGTCTGTGAAGGCGAAGCTGCATGTTTGAATGCTTTGTTGAAATGTATCTGAACATTATAAAATGAAATAAAATATAATTGTTTAAAAAAATAAGGGAATCGAAAGATAAAATATGAAAATACTAATAAAGAAACTAACTATAAACATTAGAAATTAAGCAAATAAAGATGAAAATTAAATAGAAAATAATAAAGAAAAATATGTATGCCTCTGGGACTCGAACCCCTACTCGGCTAAAAGGTTCTAGTTTGACTAGCAGTGCTAAGCATCACACGAAACCACTAAGCCAAGACTTTTACATGATGGCAATGTCAAAACATTTACCAATGTATTTAAAATCAAGTATAAATGTTGCCCTTAAAAAATGGAATAGTCTTGTCACGCTTAATCTTTGAACTCTCAAAGGTCGTTGATGAACTATTATAGTTTATCAACGACCTTTGAGAGTTCAAAGTTTAAGCGTGACGAGTCGATTCCATTTTTTAGGGGAAGCAGGTTGCGGATACCTTTTTTACTCGGGATTTTAAAGATATAAATCAATGTTTGTATAGTTTCTACCTAGAAGTCATGGTCAAGCGGTTAATGCGATGTACTGCGAGTCACTCTAAAAAAATTTTTGGCGAGGGTTCGAGTCCCAGTGGCACATTTTTTTTATATTTAATGTTTCATTTTTATTTTATCTTTTTTATGTTTAAAGTTATTTTCTCTATTTTTTATATTTTCATCCTTAATATTTTGTTTCCTTTGTTTTATGTTCAACAATTATATTTTTATGTCATTGTTAATCTTTTGGATGCCGGCCTCGGTAGTTCAGTCGGATACGCGTATGACTGGTGGTCAATAGGACGCGGGCTCGATACCTGCCGGGGTCAGCAACATTCTTTCTCATGGAGATTAATCATGAAATCTTTTCGATGGCCATTCCCTCCCTTCCGATGATTCAAGAAGGGCAGTTGTTAGTTTCTGGGGAAAGAATGTGCATTGTACTGGTTAACCGCTTACGTATAAGTTTGCCCAGGATAAGTGTGGATAAGTAAACTGACCGGCTAAAAATGACATAAATAGTGATGCCTGGGCCGTAAAAGCCCAATACAAACAAACGAAACTCTTTCAGATTCATTTCAACAGCGCATTTGCCTTCACTGACGGCTGTGAACGTACGTTCAATCAAAGTAACATTTTTGACAATACCTCTTGAATCCGAGCTACAACGATTCGCTTGTGCTCGTTCCATCCTTTCAATAAAATGAATATACACCTAATGTGATGGCACCGCCCATCGGGGCTTGGAGAAATAGTTCGAGCTGCACGATGCTTTCAAGCGGATCTGAAACTAACGACACATGAGCAATGGTAAACCGCGTAGTAAGTCCGAACCTGCCCAGGCAAAGTGGTGCGGGTTGGACCATCCATATTTATTAAACCCGTTTAGTTTTATTGGGTGGCAGGGCTTGAGATGTCATTTCATCTCAATGTCGGGTAAACCCCCCACAAAACTGGAAGCAACTTCTCCAAACTTGACGGGGACAATAAACATCAAAACAATCGAACAAACAAACAAACAAACATCTCCTGTGCTCCAATTTTATAGGTACGAAAAAATGTTAAGAAAAAGTAAAAAAAAAAAAACAAAACAAAAAAAAAAAACATCTGCATAAGATTCGAACCCTAGATCTCCAAGATGGGAGACGTGTTACTAGACTGTCTCGACTGGTCGTCAATCTGGTTAAAAAGCGCGCAAGTTTAAGATTATGACGGTAACTATCGCCCAGTGTAAAAAATACCCAATGCAGGCGACTTACCTAAAACACGGACGAGTCCAAAATTAAAAGTGCAGTCACGATTGCGTGACAGAGTGACAAATTTAACTAGTTCACGTGACAGAAATCCTTGTCTGTTTTAAGCGAGCACCTGTGGAATGGAAAAGCCGCCTGTTTGTGGTAATTATATGAAAGTGACAAGACCTCAGGATATTGACTGCCTTAGACAATTACATTGCAGCAAGTGTCCTTTTCCTGACAGTCACGCGACCTCATCTGTAAATGATGCCAATAGACAATAATATTATTATTCACAAGAAACTATTGACAACTCGGTAAATGGAAGTGACAATAAATAAGCCGGGACATGACAAAATCTGCAAAAAGGCGTGCTGACACACAAGACTCAGATCGGTCTGCGCATTAGCGCAGACCGATCTGAGTCTTGTTTGTCCACATGGGACCTAGGCTACAACAAAAGCAACGAGTGAAGATCATTCTGTCTGGTGACAAATGGAAACTGAGCTGAATCTATCTTTGCTTGCGTTACTCGTGAGCCATCTCGTATCTATCAAATAAGCCAGAGAGAATAGTAGCTGTCAGTACGGCGGTCCTTTGGCACTTCTGTTTGTAATTAAACCGGTTGCTTTAATTTTCTAATGGCCTAATGGAATACAAAAGTACAGTGCTACAGAATTTGCATTGTGGAATAAGGAAATGAAAATCCAGAATCATGTTTACTTGGTCGAACTAGCTAGTTTCGACCAAATAGGCCACATCGGTAACTGTCGTATTAATTTTCAAGACCCGGAATAGGCTGGATTGTCTAAAAGTGAAATAAAAATATGATCTGCACTGTAATAAAGCCTTACAATTAAGGAATGGACACACCTTCATTGAGTGGTGGGTGAGACGAAGTTGTCTTTTGTCCCTCTACTGTCTCCGAAGTTCTATCTCTCGTCTCCATTTCTCTGGGTAACGATTCCAAATGATCCACAAGGGATCTAGTGTCGTCACGGTTAAACTCAAGCACAATCAATCAATTGAGCTACCTCAAGGTCGCCACTACATGTCTGGGAGCAGCAAACACTGGTGAGACTTCGCTTTGGCACAGGTTCGCCTGAGCTCGGGGGTGGGGGTTGTTGGGTGAGGCAACGGTGTCGTGTATCTTGCGTCACTGAAGCGTCCAATTCATATTGGCTTACTGATGGGCAAGGCTTGCTGTCCTTGCAGCAGGTAAGGGTAGAAAGAGAGAGTTGCTATTTTTCTTCAGTTTATACACTTCCATTTATTTACCTCTTTCTTCCCTGTACCTCACTTTCATCTCCTCCACTATCTTTATAGCTCTCATTATGAAAACACGCCTATTCAAATACAGTAAAATTCCTATATCAAGACCACCTTTGGGACCCTTCAAAAGTGGTCTTAACGACCACTTTTGAACAGTCCGAAAGGTGGTCCATGACCTGAGGACACTGTGGGCAGAAGGGAAATTAAATGAAGCCTTCAAAATAAGCTTGTTAAAGCAGAATTAGTCTTAATTTTATGTGATCTTAATAGCGCAATTTCACTGTAAATTAACCCATAAAATGCCAATCACGACAATTGTCGTCTGCTTTGCCGTCTGCCGGTAACCTTAAAAATATTTTTTTTTGCAAACAATGTGGACCCAGATGAGACTGCTCCTGTATGCAAAAATATTGTTAAAAAATTGCAAGAAAAAAAAAAAAAAAAAAAAAAACAGCAGACGACATAAGCAGACATTTTCAGATGTGGTTTTTCTCTGATATTTTTTTTCTTATTTCTGCTCAAAAGATGGATCGACGAGACGGTTCTAACGAGTACCCACACTCTAAGTTTCTGGCAGATATAAGAGAAATAATATATACCCTTGTAAACCCCAGTTTTACTTACTAAAAGCGGGGTTTAAGGGTGTCAAAATTATATAGGTGTGTTTTCTTGATGTTTCTCCCTTTCTCTGTGTGACGACACAAAAAATGATCCGCAAGAGTTGACGTGTCGTTAAGCCCCAGCACAACCAATCAAGCACCCGGGCTTTTCCAGGTCGCCTAAGCGATAAGTACCGTTTCCTCATGATCTGGTTCATTTATTCTTATATTTACTCCAACACAGCCTGTGGTGGTCCTCGCGAACTTTGGAGCAGATGTATAACAGATTTAATTTATTGTACTCGTAATTTTCACTAGCATACTGTAATAATAAAGGCGAAATCAGTGAAACGTTCTGGGCTGCGCCAAAAAAAGTAAAAATGCGTCAAGTGAACATCTAGATTAGCCTGTGAATCCGTGCATCCCATCAGAAGCTTCGCTTTGCGCTGTATAGATGGTACCGGCAACGTTTTTGTTTGTTGTTTGATTTGAGATTTAACGTTCCGATCAATACTGTATATGTCATTTTGGAGACGTTGCTTCCAATTTTGTGGGTCTTTACCCGACATTGAGATGAAATGTTCTTGCACACCAGACAAGGAAATCCGTGATTTTACCCTGGGATAGAAATTTATGTTCTGACCCTGGTGTTCCGACCCAGGCAACTAACATGAATGCGCTTCAATTCTATTCAACTGCCGGAACTACTTCCGCACTACTTTTATTTTGTAAACAATATACATGTGCGAGCTGTCGAGACTAACCGGAGGTGTTGTGCAAGAAAAAGAATCCAATATGGGGTTCTGTTGTAGATGGGCGTTTCCAACCCTCGGGATGACCGTGCTGAGCAGAACCTCGGCGTAGCCTCGGTTCCGCTCAGCACGGTCATCCCTCGGGTTGGAAACGCTCACCTACAACAGAACCCCATATCAGATTCTTATAATATCACAAGCCCTCGCCCATTGAAACCAATAGGGTTTATAAGCATGGACAGTCTAACTCGCACTGATTTGCCTCGGCCTCGGCAGGCTTAGATCCTCTAATCGGTTTACCAGTACTCGTGTGTGGTCAGATTCAGCTCTGCGCGGAAGCATCGTGCAGCCCACTTATTTCTTCAAGCCCCAAAGGGCGGGGCCGTCACTAGCAGACTGTAATAATAAAGACGAAATCAGTGAAAAGTTTGGGCCGCGCCAAACAAAAGCAAAACTGCATCAAGTGAACACCCAAATTAGCCTGTGTATTCCAATTCAGTCTTCGCTTTGCGCTGTATAGATGGTACCGGCCATGCTTTTGATACAGACAAGGAAGGTTGCCGAGGTTGTAAATCTCTTTTCATGCTCAACTCACTTGAGCATAGAGTTTGTCCTCCTCATAAATTTTAAAATGCCAACAATTGTTGGTATTTTAAAATTTATAAGCAGGACAAACAACAGTCTTCGCTGATCTGTGAAGACAAATTGAGTCATCTGTTTGTATTATAATAATAATCATGAACATTTCAGCTTTTATGCCCATAAAAGTTGAGCATGAAAAAACTTTTATAGTCTCGGGGTCAGATTTTTAGACTTGAACTCGCATGCTCGAACATCCTTTTCGCTTCATTACGAAAACACACCCGTGCGACATAGAGCATTTTTCATATCTCCAAAATAGTTATTTTCCTGATGAAAATCCGTGATATTTTTCTTATTAATAATGCAAACAAAGGTTGTCGGTGCTCGTTAGAACCGCCTCATTGAGGCGGTTCTAACGAGTACCCACAACCTATGTTTTGGAGCAGAAATAAGAAAAATAATGTATACCCCTGTACACCCCAGTTTTCTTTATATAAAGTGGGTGTACGTGGGTGTTCATTTCACGGGCTTGTTCACGTGATGTGGCGTGACACATTTACTATACTTTCTTGGAGACGTTAAGCTGTTTGGTCTGCAGCATGACTAGACGTGTCGATAGCCTTGCCTGCATATAATAGTTGCAGGAAAGGGCCGAGATTCGAATCAGGGTCTTGTTTGTTTGAATTGAAGTTTAATGTCCCCTTCAACACAATTTAGTTCATTTTGGAGACGTTGCTTCCAATTCTGTGAGACTTTCACCCGATACTGAGATGAAATGACAACTCATGCACTGCCGCCCAATAAAACCAAAAGGGTTAATATGTATGGTCGGTCCGACGAGCATCGCTTTGCTTGGGCAGGCTTAGATCCTCTACGCGGTTTACCAGTACTCATGTGCGGTTTCAGCAAGTGTCAGCTCTGGGTTGAAGCACCACGCAGCCCTATCTATTTCTCCCGACGGGAGTGTGCCACTCGTATACCGGTTGATACGAGCAAACTACCAAACAAGGCAGTACATAAAATCTGTGACATCCACAGGCCATTAAAGGAGAGCTTGTAGTCCAGCGGGAAGCAACTATACAGCGGGCCCCCTAAAACGGGTAAAGGGAGGCAATGCAGGTTTATTTTACGTTTTATGGGTCGCGACAAATGAAAAGAGGTCTTAAAGAACGTGCGTTTAGCGAAGTCTACAATCAGTCTCTACACAAACTTAGTAGAATACAGCCTTCCCTGCGGCCCCGCCCATCGGGGCTTGAAGAAATATATGGGCTGCATGATGTTTCCACGGAGAGCTGAATCCGACCCGGACACGAGTACTGGTAAACCGTTTAGAGGATCTAAGCCTGTCCAGGCAAAGCGGTGCGCGCGAGTCGGACCGTGCATGCTTATAAACCCTATTGGTTTCATTGGGCAACAGGGCTTGAGATGTCATTTCATCTCAATGTCGGTAAAAGTCCCACGAAATTGGAAGCAACGTCTCCAAAATGACCATTACAGTATTGACGGGGACGTTAAACCTCAAATCAAACAAACAAAAACATCCTTCCCTGCTGGGAGTCAATGCCCATCCTTATAGCGCACAGCAAGGACTCAGATCAGACTGCGCGGATGCGCAGTCTGATCTGAGTCTTCGCTGGGCGCACGTGCATGCTCGAATGTCCCTTGTCCATTGGCAAGGCCCATACAACGCTTAGACTTGATAGACCGAGTATAAGAAAGCAATTTGTAGTCATTGTGTGTTAGTTTCAGTTTATCAGTACCAGACAATAGTAGTAATTATCTAATTCAGGTTAAACGGCAATTGAAAATCAGTTTCTATTGAGATGTTTTATAATTACGGTTCTGGCAAATTCCCTAGTGCTTAACACTATCGACCATACGGACAAAAGCCTAAGCAATTGTGAAGGTGTCTTTGAGAATGTTCGCTCAACGCGAATACTCTGATTTCACTGCGCGGACGACGTATTATGTCGAAAATTATAAAGCTGCAAGAAGTTGCAGGAGGCGTGCTCTCCATGCATATGTTGTACCTAAAAACAACAAGAAGCCGTTAAGAATCAATAAACATGCCACTGTCAGATCTCATCATGCTTACACCAATTTGGGTAGCCGAAAAGAAAAGACACCAGAATTGATGTATAAACCATAAAGAAAAACTACTTTCCATGCTGCAATGTGGTTCATGGTGTCGACAAAAATGTTCCAGCCTTTTGCATGTTGGATGATCTGGTTACCATTATGGCACAAATATGACAACGCGTAGTGATTGCTATGCCTATCAAGGCTTGGTATATCAAATTTAAGGCATTGTGGGTTGCCACAAATGCAATTCTGAATGTCCCTTCAATGGGATTGTATCCAATCTGGCCAATTTATACTCTTTTTTCCATATATGCCCTCATGAAGACACCCACCCATATGCCACAATGCACAGGACCTTGGTCGGTGCTAGTTTTTCTGGCTAATTTCTCAAGCAGATTTTGCCAGAAGGCATCCGTTTTGCTTTCGAATACTCACAGAATGTCAGGCGCTTGCAGAAAAGGCTCGATTTGGACTGGAACCACGTGTTTGGGAAATACCTATTTTTAGACTACCTTGAACTTACCACTTAATATTTTCCATAGGCTAACATGCTAACATTTTCCCCTCTATCACATAAACTGTACATACAAAATATTTCAAACCTTGGTGGTCTAGCTCAATAAGTCCTAACAAATCAAAGCACTGAGAGTGCTGATGGAGCGTAGCTTTGATAATTTGATTTAGCGTCTGATTGGTATTTTAATTCAGGCTCATATTGATCCAATGAACATAGCTGTTTGAAGCTATTCTGGGCCAGAAGTCGTGTTAAAGCAACAAGACCTATATTGAAATTAACTCACGCTAAGGTGTAGACCCCGCAACAACCATCTCGAAAACACGCCTGTACAAATACATTGTCAATTTTTCGGAAAAAAAATGGAAATTTTAAGATACAAAATTGTGATATTTTCTTATCTCTGCTCAAAACATTGATTGCGGGGACTTGATTGAACCGCCTTGACGAGGCAGTTTTATCAACTACCCACAATCAATGTATTTGAGCAATACAGCAACCATGCAGTTCTACAGTTTACTTGAAGGTTTCTGATGCGTGCGTTCGTGCAATAACTGCGGCTTGCGAAATTGTTTGGCGACTTTAAAGTTATTTTATGTAATCAGTGTTTAGAAAATTACCTTGGGGAGGTTTTTTTATCTTACATTAGACATTCTCCTTGGTTACGTCTTGATGATGTTTATCTTCATGCGAAAAATTAGCATAATTTTCCCAGCATTTAAACGAATGGAATCCTCAACACCTTATATCAGTATGGAATAAGTTCATTTTAAAATCAGGGATGTCAGGTTGTGGCTTCCACGAAATATTTGGCAAAAATGGCTGAAACTTTTTGTAAGTATGCAGTGATGGTCATAATGAGACTCCGCATTATGTGGTATCTGATCTGGGTTTGTCCTGTTTGCAAGTTGCCAGGTTTGGGTTTTATGGTACAAATGGGCTGTAAACTGGGTTATATGAACTGAACTATAAAAAGATTAGACTGCTACACAGTTCGTCTATTAAAAATATTCATCTATTCCGTTTGAAATAGGTGGTCTGTGAAGCAGTCTATAAGAAGATACCGCATGGCGTAATAATCTACTATGTTTTCACTGGTGATTGGGTCATATGCAGTAACACCGAAAGTAGTGCAGAAATCACTTCTCATCTCACTGGAGCTACGCTGCAACAGCTACGCTCCAAAAATCAACATGTAGCCCAGCTGCTTTTTCAGCTACTGTCCGCCATCTTTGTTTTCGTGAATTGCCGCAGTATTTCTTTCAATTTCGTGACCATACACATTTGGCCATAGTTTTGTGCTTGCAGATATATTTGCCAAAAATATCTGTTATTTTGTTTTGTTATAATTTATTTAGCCACTGGAATACGTCCTCTCCGAAGTGCTGAAGCCCGGCTTCAGCAATATTTAGTGCCTTGTTGAATTTTGTCTTCACTGTGCTCACATGTGGGCGACATAAAATTTTTACGTCGCATATTAGAAACAATTAACATGCTTTGAGTGGATTATATCGTCATTTCAATTATTATCACTCGTAAAATTCTGTTTTCAATGTGTCCATATATCTGTTGCCTCTCAGTTATAGAGATTTTACTACGTAATAAAACTTGGTGTGCGTGCGTGCGTGCGTGTGTGTGTGCTTCCTATTTAAATATTTTTCGTGCACAATACGTAATAACACGTAGTATGTGTGTGTGTGTGTGTGTGTGTGTGAGTGTGTGTTAAAAATGTTACCATCGCGCGATCGTTGTTGTTAAGCACCAGCCTCTGTGCGTTCGTGCGTGCGTGCGTGTGTGTGTTTCCTACTGAAGGATTTTTGTGCACTATACGTGTAATTTTAAATGGCAATTCGGCTGACTATTGTCAATAGCGCACAATAACTCATTAGCAACTGGGGTTATAGTGTCAATTTGTAATCAATTTCCTTTCATCAAATGAATTGCTTTCCTGTACAAATACTCATGGATCTCCAGATCAGTGAAGAAGAGTGGTAATTATGAATTGGAAATGACAAAACAGGATCACTACAGAAGCTGGCTGATATATGTTTGTTTTGTTTGTTTGATTTGAGGTTTAACGTCCCGTTCAACACTGTAAAAGTCATTTTGGAGACGCTGCTTCCAATGTGGGACTTTTACCTGACATTGAGATGAAATGACATCTCAAGCCCTGTCGCCCAATGAAACCAATAGGGTTCATAAGCATGGACGGTCTGACTCGTGCGCACCTCTTGCCTGGGCAGGCTTAGATCCTCTAAGCGGTTTACCAGTACTCGTGTGCGGGTCGGTTTCAGCTATGCGTGGAAGCATCATGCAGCCCATATATTTCTTCAAGCCCCGATGGGCGGGGCCGGACTGATATATGTAGCCTTTCTTTTCACGACGTTGTAGCTCCAGATCAGATTGCCGCTAAAGAAGCAATGTGATTAGGTTCAGTTTGTGAATTTGAACGAAATTATTATGCCATATAGTGGGTGTGGCTAATACATTATTAATGAGGATAAGGGTTACACCATGTAGACCGATGCAGGTGCCTATGCAGATGCCTATGCAAACAGTGTAGTGGCGAACGAGACGCCTCATTCTTGGTCTACACGTTTGCTATTCCATTACGAAAACACGCCTATACAAATACATTGTAACCTTTTATCACCGTAAAAATGAACATTTTAAGGTGAAAAATAGTGATATTTTTCTTATTTCTGCTCAAAATATAGATTGTGGGTACTCGTTAGAACCGCCTCATTGAGGCGGTTCTAACGAGTACCCACAATCTATATTTTAGAGCAGAAATAAGAAAAAATAAGGCTTACCCCTGTAAACCCCAGTTTTACTATATAAAAGTGGGGTTCAAGGGGGTCAAATTTATATAGGCGTGTTTTCGTGATGTGTTAATAATTTTGACTGAAGCACCAACTGACAACAATGGACACGGCCAAATTAAAAGTTTCGGGTCTTATGCTCTTCAATATCATTTCAATTGTAACGACGATGTCACGATCATTTCAATTAAATCAAGATGATCGTTAAGCAGAGGTGGGCAAAAAAAATTGAATACCCCAAACACACATGCACGCGTGCACGCGCGCGCACACGAAACAACAACACTATGACATTTCGCAGAACTTAGCGCCTCAAACGAGATTCGTGCAAAGCTGTATAAGACCTAACGTTAGAAGGACACGGTGGCCCATCTGCAGAATCCGGTAGACTCATGCGGTCACACAAAGTTGAAAGAGTCTACTGTAGATGAAACACAGGGGTGCCATAGTTAATCTAGAACAGTGGCATTGTCGTGATCGAGATAACTCTAATCCCGCTAAACACGACAGCCCAAACCTTTGGGGATTGTGTAGATCCAGGTCAGAAGAGGCCATCTGATCGGGATCTACACCTTTTTCATGCAGCTCCTGAACGGAAAGAATTCATTTTATCAAGTAAATTTTGATATTAGTCAGAAATGGGTGTGACTGAACTAATTCATTCACCAGGATAAGCATTAATATAAATGTTTCTCTTAAGATCAAGGCCCTGTTATTTGAACCATTGTAAGCTTAAAGAAGTGGTTGGTGCACCTGAAAGCCTTAAATTAGCTGATGGGAAAAGATTTATTAGCATTCGACGATTTCTGTTCTTCAAACGCGCGCGTGCAAAACCAATTTATAGGGCCAGATGTACGACTTGGATGAAGCTAATGCAAGATCTCTTTCACTTGTCTGCGAGCAGCAAAAGCCCTGGCGAGCCTGCGCTTGCGCAGGCTCGCCATGGCCTTTGTTGGTCGCCGTTATGATCAGTACTATTTTCACCTGAGCGGGCCCAAATAGTGTAGCAAACATTGAACTGGTAGTTTTGCTGAAGAATGTACGAAACCCGGTGTAACAGGCCAGTTCTTCCCCCCAGTCAGTTTCTTCCCCGGGGAAGAAACTGACTAGTCAGTTTCTTCCCCACCCAGTCAGTTTCTTCCCCCCCTAAAAAAATTTTTAGAACCATTGTTAACGAGCTATTAATGCCTCACAATTTGTTCAAAATGAGAAAAGAAACCATTCTGAATATGGTTTGAGCCTTTATAGCACAAATGGCAAAATTTGTTAGATGCCCTACAATACATGGTGATCTAATGAAATATGCATCCCTATTCCAGTATCTGTGATTAATTTTCTCAGCTTTCTAATACATAAATTGGTAATAAATTAATAGGTATACTAAGCAACAAATCTTTGGTGCTCAATTCTAAATAGAATCTGGAAAATAGGGGTGGGGAAGAACCGGGCCGGCCCAGTTCTTCCCCGGGGAAGAACTGGGCCGGCCCGGTTCTTCCCCACCCCCAGACATTTAATTTTCTAGTGGATAGAGCTGTCAATTTTTATTATTTTAATTAAAGTATTAATTCATAGCATGGAATGGCAATGTTGATTTGTTAAGAAAGATAAATCTACAGTAACCTTAGGGTGGGGAAGAACTGGGTCAGCCCAGTTCTTCCCCCCCCCCCCCAACATCTTCACCCACCCCCAGCTATTTCCTTTTTGTAGTTCATACCGAAGTATGTATTTGTTATTTGAACTCATATATTAAATTCATAGCGTAAAATATTGTGAATTTATTCAGAAAAGCAAATACATAGCAGCCTTAGGGTGGGGAAGAACTGGGCCGGCCCAGTTCTTCCCCACCCCCGTTCACCCACCCCCAGCTTTTTCCTTTTTGTAGCTTATACCGCTGTATGTGTTTATTATTTGAATTCAAATATTAAATTCATAGCGTAAGACATTGTAGCTTTGTTCAGAAAAGCTAATGTATAGCAGCCTTGGGTTGGGGAAAAACTGGGCCGGCCCAGCTCTGCCCCCGCCCCCACCCACCCAGCATTTTCCTTTTTTTTTTTATTTCATACCACTGTATGTGTTTATTATTTGAAATCAAATGTTAAATTGCTAGCGTAAAACATAGTAGGTTTGTTCAGAAAAGCAATTTCATAGCAGCCTTGGGGTGGGGAAGAACTGGGCCGGCCCAGTTCTTCCCCATCCCCGTTTACCCACCCCCAGCTTTTTCCTTTTTGTAGCTTATACCGCTGTATGTGCTTATTATTTGAATTCAAATATTAAATTCATAGCGTAAGACATTGTAGCTTTGTTCAGAAAAAACTAATGTATAGCAGCCTTGGGGTGGGGAAGAACTGGGCCAGCTAAGTTCTTCCCCCCCCCCCACCAGCATTTTCCTTTTTTTTATTTCATACTGCTGTATGTGTTTATTATTTGAAATCAAATGTTAAATTCCTAGCGTAAACCATTGTAGATTTGTTCAGAAAAGCAAATGGGGTGGGGAAGAACTTGGACGGCCCAGTTCTTCCCCAACCCCCGTTCACCCATCCCCAGCTTTTTCCTTTTTGTAGCTAACGCTGTATGTGCTTATTATTTGAAATCAAATATTAAATTCATAGCGTAAGACACTGTAGCTTTGTTCAGAAAAGTTAATGTATCACAAGAATTTTTTGTAAAAAGAAACCTCTGGGGTGGGGAAGAAACGGGCCGGCCCAGTTCTTCCCCACCCCAAGTCTCCCAATTCTATTTAGATCTGAGCTCCAAACATTTGTTGCTTATAATATCTTTTTAGTTTATACCAATTAATGTCATAAAAAGCGAAGAAAATTTATCACAAGAATTTTTTGTAAACAGAAAAATCTGGGGTGGGGAAGAAACGGGCTGGCCCAGTTCTTCCCCACCCCCAATCTCCGAAGTCTAAGTTGTTGCTTATTATATCTTTTTAGTTTATACCAAATAATGTCATAAAAAGCGAAGAAAATTTATCACAAGAATTTTTTGTAAACAGAAAAATCTGGGGTGGGGAAGAAACGGGCCGGCCCAGTTCTTCCCCACCCCCAATCTCCATATTCTATTTAGATCTGAGCTCCAAACATTTGTTGCTTATTGTATCTTTTTAGTTTATACCAAATAATGTCATAAAAAGCGAAGAAAATTTATCACAAGAATTTTTTGTAAACAGAAAAATCTGGGGTGGGGAAGAAACGGGCTGGCCCAGTTCTTCCCCACCCCCAGTCTCCAAATTCTATGTAGATCTGAGCTCAAAACATTTGTTGCTTATTATATCTTTTAAATTTATTCCAATTAATGTCATAAAAAGCGAAGAAAATTTTTCACGAGAATTTTTTGTAAACAGAAATATCTGGGGTGGGGAAGAAACGGGCCGGCCCAGTTCTTCCCCACCCCCAATCTCCGAAGTCTATTTAGATTTAAGCTCCAAACAGTTGTTGCTTATTATATCTTTTTAGTTTATTCCAATTTATGTCATAAAAAGGGAAGAAAATTTATCACAACAATTTTTTGTAAACAGAAAAATCTTAGGGTGGGGAAGAAACGGGCCGGCCCAGTTCTTCCCCATCCCCAGTCTCCATATTCTATTTAGATTTGAGATCCAAACATTTGTTGCTTATTATATCTTTTGAGTTTATACCAATTAATGTCATAAAAAGCGAAGAAAATTTATCACAAGAATTTTTGGTAAACAGAAAAATCTGGGGTGGGGAAGAAACGGGCCGGCCCAGTTCTACCCCACCCCCAATCTCCGAAGTCTATTTAGATTTGAGCTCCAAACAGTTGTTGCTTATTATATCTTTTTAGTTTATTCCAATTTATATCATAAAAAGCGAAGAAAATTTATCACAAGAATTTTTTGTAAACAGAAAAATCTGGGGTGGGGAAGAAACGGGCTGGCCCAGTTCTTCCCCACCCCCAGTCTCCAAATTCTATTTAGATCTGAGCTCCAAACATTTGTTGCTTATTATATCTTTTTAGTTTATACCAATTTATGTCTTAAAAAGCGAAGAAAATTTATCACAAGAATTTTATGTAAACAGAAAAATATGAGGTGGGGAAGAAACGGGCCGGCCCAGTTCTTCCCCACCCCCAGTCTCCAAATTCTATTTAGATCTGAGCTCCAAACAGTTGTTGCTTATTATATCTTTTTAGTTTATTCCAATTTATGTCATAAAAAGCGAAGAAAATTTATCACTAGAATTCTTTGTAAACAGAAAAATCTAGGATGGGGAAGAAACGGGCCGGCCCAGTTCTTCCCCACCCCCAGTCTCCAAATTCTATTTAGATCTGTGCTTCAAACATTTGTTGCTTATTATATCTTTTTAGTTTATACCAATTTATGTCTTAAAAAGCGAAGACAATTTATCACAAGAATTTTATGTAAACAGAAAAATTTGAGGTGGGGAAGAAACGGCCCGGCCCAGTTCTTCCCAACCCCCAGTCTGCAAATTCTATTTAGATTTGAGCTCCAAACATTTGTTGCTTATTATATCTTTTTAGTTTATACCAATTTATGTCTTAAAAAGCGAAGAAAATTTATCACAAGAATTTTATGTAAACAGAAAAATTTGAGGTGGGGAAGAAACGGGCCGGCCCAGTTCTTCCCCACCCCCAGTCTCCAAATTCTATTTAGATTTGTGCTCCAAACATTTGTTGCTTATTATATCTTTTTAGTTTATACCAATTTATGTCTTAAAACGGGAAGAAAATTTATCACAAGAATTTTTTGTAAACAGAAAAATCTGGGGTGGGGAAGAAACGGGCCGGCCCAGTTCTTCCCCACCCCCAGTCTCCAAATACCATGTAGATTTGAGCGCCAAACAAACCAATTTTTAGGGGGGAAGAAACTGACTGGGTGGGGAAGAAACTGACTAGTCAGTTTCTTCCCCCGGGGAAGAACCAGGCCGGCCCAGTTCTTCCCCCGGGGAAGAAACGGGCCGGCCCAGTTCTTCCCCGGGGAAGAAATGGGCCGGGGGAAGAAACTGACCGTTACACCGGGAAGGGACATGGAATTTTTTAATATGTCGTGCGAACAAGAAAATATCTTTTTCGCACAGCACAACTTAATATCTTGTTCGGACTAAATCAAAAAAAAAAAATGTTTGTCCCTTCCCGGGTTCGGTAAGAATGTGTGTAGCTTTTGCAAACTACTCACGATTGTCTACGCACATTATTGACGTAGGGTTTAACACGGAAGTTCAGCCATTAGTAACCCACAATGCAGGCTGACCTTTATATTTATGCAACAACAAGTATAAGTTTTCACAAGAAACAAGAGGTCCTTGACGGACCTAATTCGCTCACCTGAGTCAAGTTGTATAATCTTTTGATGATGTTTTTATTTTTGTCTATGTGCTATTTGTTCAATGTAGCAGAACCATTTAAGAACTGAGGTGGAGATTTTGTAAAAAATTTCTTAAATTCAGTCACTGTGTTGATAAGGAAAATTATCCTTTAACTATCAACATATACCCACCTTATCTACATCACTCCATCCAAAATAAACAATTTTTGGTGCTGATTCTGTATACCGCAGCGCAGAGCCTTAAGCCACCTATATCATTTTCAAGAGCCTAGTACTTATCTAGCCCATGTTTGCAGCTCTGTTTATAACTAGGTCAACCACCTGGGTCCTAACCTCTAAGTGACTTCTATTATACAATGAGGGCCAGAGTCACTGCACAATTTAATATGTATACCTTCTGGCATAACAATATTAGTCACTTCACAGTTTGTTTTGAGTCCTTCTGATTCATACCATATAATGCAAGCAGTGACAGAGCTATGTATAATAGTCTTATCTTCAACTGCCTGTTGATATTTGACAGGTCTAAAACCTTGTTGTTTTTATATAAATGTACAATTTCAAAGAGTGATTAAGATGTTTCTGTTTAACCCTTCAGAATTATCTTCTGCTTTGTGTTGGCTGGTTACTTTAAAGTCATTATTGCAAACAGTGTGGATCCAGATCAGACTGGTCCTCTTATGCCCTTTTTGTTTAAATTGAGATTTAACGTCCCAGTCAACACTATTTAGGTCATTTTGAAGATGTTGTATCCAATTTTGTTGGAATTTTACCCAAAACTGAGAAGACATCTCAAGTCCTGCCACCCAATGAAACCAATATAGTTCATGTGCATAGATGGTCCAAATTGCACGACATTGCCTGGGCTGGCTAGACCTAAAATAATAATATCCAACAGCCATTGTGTTCAGCAAGGGAAACCATTTTAGCAGCTTTGGTAAAAGGTCACCCAAGGAACATTTCAGTAAATTTATTTTGAAATCTAGCCACCGGCCTAGGAGAAGCTGTCATCTAAAGGTCTTTTCTATTTTTAACTCTGGTGGACATTATGTTCATTGGAATAAAACCATTTTCGCAAGTTTGGATAAGGGTCACCCAAGGAACATTTCTGCAAAAGTATGGCAGCCATTTTGTTCAGCAAAGCAGAACCGTTATTGCAATTGTGGTAGAGAGTCAGCCAAGGACTGTCTCTGTGAAATTATTTCGAAATCAGGCCATTGACCATGGAGGAGATGTCGTTTAAAGGTTTTTATATTTTTAGCTCTGGTGGCCAGTTTGTTCAGCGGAGTAGAACCATTTTAGCAATTTTGGTAGAGGGTCAACCGAGGAACATTTCTGTAAAATGATTTTGAAATCGGGCCATTGGCTTAGGAGCAGATATCGTTTAAAGGTTCTTCTATTTTTATATCTGGTGGCCATTTTGTTCAGCAGAGCAAAAACATTTTAGCAATTTTTGCTAGAGTGTCACCCAAAGAATATTTCTGTGAAATTATTTTGAAATCGGGACATTGGCCTAGTAGGAGATGTCGTTTAAAAGTTTTTCTATTTTTAGCTAAGGCGGCCATTTTGTTCAGCAAAACGAAACCGTTTTAGCAATTTCGGTTGAGAGTCAGACAAGGACACTCTCTTTGAAATTATTTTGAAATCGGGCCATTGGCCTAGGAGAAAATGTGATTTAAAGGCTTTTCTATTTTTAGCTCTGGCGGCCATTTTGTTCAGCCATGCAGAACCATTTTAGCAATTTTGGTAGAGGGTCACCGGAGGAACATTTCTGTGAAATGATTTTGAAATCCGGCCATTGGCTTAGGAGGAGATATCGTTTTGTTTGAAGGTTTTTCTATTTTTAGATGTGGCGGCCATTTTGTTCAGCTGAGCGGAACTATTTGAGTTTGTTTGATTTGAGGTTTAACGTCCCCGTCAGTACTAGTTATGTCATTTTAGAGACAATGCATCCAATTTTGTTGGGCTTTTACCCGTTACATCTTAAGCCTTGCCGTCCAATGAAACCAGTAGGGTTTGTATGCTCGCACCGTTTTGCATCAATAAAACACACCTATATAACTGAGACTTTACTTTCATATAGTAAAACTGGGGTTTGCAGGGGTATACATAATTTTTCATCAGAAACAAAGGTTGTGGGTACTCGATAGAACCCCCTCTCCGAGACGGTTCAAAAGGGTTCAAACAATCTATATTTTGAGCAGAAATATGGAAACATATCAGATTTTTTTTTTCTCAAAAAAAAAAACATCATTTTGGGGGTGGCAAAACGTTCAATATATTTGAATAGGCACGTTTACGTAGTACCTCGGTAGGCTTTGGCCTGAGCGGTTTCTCAGTACTAATGTGCGGTCAATTTCAGCTCTGCGTGGAAGTAGCATGCGGCCCTGTCTATTATTCCAAGCCCCGATGGGCGGGGCCCGGATGAATGGTGGTACATATGGGGTCTCTGGGTGCATGCGTGCAAACCATACGGTACTGCCGTTTCTGACATACTGGAACTTGTTTGTTCATTACCATTTTCTTTTTTTTTTTTTTTTTTTTTTTTGCTAAATTGCTTTCCCACGAGGAAATAATAAATTCTGCCAGAGAAAGTAATTTCTCTGCTTTTATATCGATACTAAATTATTACTATTTCACACGACTCATTAATACGTAATTAAGTTGATTGAATCATTAAAGTCTTGAGGTCCCCATTAGGGACAATAAGGTAGAATAAGATCAGTCGCCTAACCACACCGGTTACCGCGGTACAACGTAACGCGACTGTGTACAACGACGCTACTGATTTTTTTAGGACGGGGGAGAAAAGTGTGAGTACAATGTTTCCTTTATTTAGTGGGAAATATCACGAATTGCGTGTTTCTGTTGGATTTGGATGACGACAGACTGTTTGTTTTTTTTTTGTCCAAATTTTAAGTTATGGTACGGTCAGAGAAGGGAAATCAAAGCTACAAAATAGGCCACAATAGGTATAAAAACAAAAGTTAAAAGTGTCTATCAATGCATTAAAAATAAATGGCATATACACGAGTATTCTAGGGTTTTTCATGTCTCTAGGTATCGAAGTAAATATACTATTTTTTATAACTCATAAAATCATTTAGACTAAGAATTGTGCCGATATTTCTTGGCTCACTACCTTCAAACCCGGGTACACCTTATCACGGATCATGTGTTGAATCTAGGTACACTAAACACGGAACAAATGGTACAACAAACCCGGATGTGGAAAACCCAAATCTGGATTTTACCCAGTACAAGCGTCATGTTTCAAGAAATAGCAAAGAGGACCGGTACAAATTTGCCCTTTTGGTTGAGAAATTGCACTATGAATAGTATGCGCTTGGCCATTATGACATGTAGAGAACTTTTTACAACAGATGCACAATAACCAGTTGCTTTGACCCATAAAATTGCATGTGACATGCAAGATAGCCTGTTTTTTTTGTTGTTTGAATTGAGGTTTAATGTCCCGGTCAACACGATTTAGGTCATTTTGGAAACGTTTCCGATTTTGCGAGACCTTTTATCCGTCACTGAGATTAAATGACACCTCAAACGCTACCGCCCACGGAAAATAATAGGGTTCACATGTAAATGAAGGAATGGTCGGACTCGCACCACTTTGCCTGGTAGACTTAGACCTTCTAAGCGATTTCATCTCTGCCTGGGAGCACATTACAGCCCATTCATTTCCCAACCTGTACATAAACGTGTAAACAATAGAAAACTACAGAGAGACCATTCAAATGCACATGTTGTTACCGCCAACAATGAGCTCTACTGAGAAAAACCAACTTCATTGTAACAACACTCACAATACAATCCCAAGAATATGTAAAATAATTTGTTAGTACAGAAGTGACCGAAGAACACAATTAATTAATCTAATGAATGAAACCGAAAAAATCTTGCGAGCAACAAAATACTTAAACGTATTCATTATATCAATACAGGAACTTGCAATGACCTTGGTTCGAGTCTTTCCTGGATACTTTATCCCCTTGTTTTTAGTTTTTGTACACGAGACGCGGAAATCGTGGATTTTACCTTGGGTAGTACATGTAACTATTATCCTACCCACGGTATCCTACCCAGGGGTGATATGAAAATCGAGAATTCTCACGTTCGACTCTGGGGTGTTTGATGTGCACTTCATATACGCTGCCGTTAAGATATTGCACGTAACGTGACTACAATAAATGCCACAATAATTTCATCACGCTATTGCAGACGTCAGCAGTCGGCTGTTTTACTTCCCCGTCATCACTATTTAGGTCATTCTGGAGACGTTGTTTCCAGTTGTGTGCGACTTTTACCTGACATTTAGATGAAATGACATCTCAAACCCTGCCGCCAAAGCAAACATAAGGGTTTATATGTAGGGACGGTCCAACTCGCATCACTTTGCCTGGGCAGGCTTAGATCATCTGAGCAGTTTAACAGTACTCATGTGCGGTCGGTTTTAGCTCTGCGTGGAAGCATCGTGTAGCCAAATCTATTTCCCACAGCCCCGATATGCGGGGGCTCCAGTCAGCAATAAAAGTGATTGCCTGGAGACCATGTCTGTTGATCTGAACATTGATATTTGCCATTTTGTCTATGGACTAATGATTTTGGATTAACGCTTTGGTACTACGACCTAAATTACTTATAAAAATCTACAGATTAATATCAAAGTTATGCAAGAAAAATTATCTGAAACGGGTGTGCCATGAAATCTTTTCTTCGGCCATTCTCTTCTACTCGCCTCATAAAACCAGGGGTCTTTGGGTCGATATCGGGCTTCTCCAGACATTCCGATGATTCTTTAAACCGAGATCCCCTCTCTTAGCAAATAGATAGATTCCTTTCCTTATTGACAACAGCTAGTTGTGTTAATATAGTGATAATAATGAAACATCGGAGTGGGCTCCAGTTTTGCCCTTTGTCCCACAAGGTGCCGTCCTTGGTCCGTTATTGTTCTTCGTGGCATTTCCACGGACAATGGCTCCGACATTGGCTCAGAAATAAGCTCAGATCACTGTGTTTTACGACCGTGAAATTAGACATGCAGATGACTCATCGAAAAAACTAGATAGATTAGGATGTTGGGCAATAAAATGAGGTATGGGATTTCAACGCGTTAAGTGCAGTACTATACAGATAACCAGGAGAGGAACCAATAAAATTGAGTCATCTTACACTAAAAGGAGAACGATCGTAAAAAATCGGGTTTATTAACTCATAAATGACAATGAAATCTTCCCCCTCTTAAGTTTGGAATGGTCCATTTCCAATTACAGGGGTGTCGGGTAGGTTTTCTTGCGGTAAATTTTACAAAAATACATGTGCTTTATGCAAACGGTGTAGGCCCAGATCAGACACCGCCTTGCATGGTTTCTAATCTGCAACTACGCTGTTTGCCAATGTCCCAAAATGGGCCGCAAGGCATATATGGGTTAAATAAAAAATCTCTCAAGAAAAGGAGAGACAGTAGGTAAATCTATACTATTGCCCAAAGGTCTAAAGTGTACCGCTAGCATTGCAACAGATGGCCTTATTCCCCAAATTATGCACTGTAAAAATCACCATTCATTGGCTTTCAACAACCCTTTATAAATAGCATCAGGCGGATTAAGATGCTTTGTCTCATT
Organism: Lucinisca nassula; assembly: GCA_963580285.1. Classification (NCBI taxonomy): domain Eukaryota; kingdom Metazoa; phylum Mollusca; class Bivalvia; order Lucinida; family Lucinidae; genus Lucinisca; species Lucinisca nassula. Next base: position 112,365,891 of record OY757014.1, on the reverse strand, counting down.
TCACGAAGATTATAATCCGTATTTGTTGCACCCAAATCGTGCTGATTAACCGCGTTATGGTGTATCATAACCCGTGATAAGTTGTACCTTCACAAAACATCAGGTTTTGAACCATCCTCGGATTCAGTGGCCATTGACACCAACTGTGGCTCAAGCAAATTCATCATTGTAAGTTCTGGAATCGCAATAACATATAAATAAAAAAATGTTTATAAAAGATGTTTTAAGGTCAGAAAATATAGACCGAAGTATGCTGAGGTTGGTGAAAACACGCTAGACTATAGAAAAAGTGTTTTTGTTTTTGTTTGTCATGAACATAATTCTCTGCATCTGTATATGTAAACGGTAATACCGTATTTCTGCAGCTATGCAAAATAACCACCCAAGAAGATTAGGATTTTGGCTAAAATATATCACCCAAATAAAATATATCATTTTCTTACCGAAAATACTGTTTGTTTGTTTGTATTGGAGTTTAACGGCCCAGTCAACACTATTTAGGTCATTTTTGAGCCGGTCAGTTTACCTATCAACACTTTCCTGGGCAGGCTTATACGTAAGCGGTTAACCAGTACAGAGCACATTCTTTCGCCAGAAACTGACAACTGCCCTTCTTGAATCAGCGGAAGGGAGAGAATGACCGTAGAAAAGATTTCATGATCAATCTCCACGAAAGAATGTTGCCGACCCCGGCGGGAGTCGAACCCGCGACCTCCTGATCACCAGTCAGACGCGCATCTGACTGAGCCACCGAGGCCGGCCCGAAAATACTGTTGTGACGTCATTAATTTCTGTAGCGTTCGTTGTACCCAGTCGCGTACGTTGTACCGCGGTAACCGGTGTGCTAACTAGGATAAAGGTTTCAGCTTTCAATGGTGATTTAACCCTTATCTCCCGCAGAACATGCATCCCGAAAACACGCCTATACAAATGCATTGTAAACTTTACCACCGAAAAAAACGAAAAATTTTAGATGAAAGATTGTGGTATATTTCTGCTCAAAATAAAGATTTTGGGTACTCGTTAGGACCGCCTCGTCGAGGCGGTTCTAACGAGTACCAACAATCTATATTTTAGAGCAGAAATAAGAAAAATAAGATTTATCCCTGTTAACCCCAATTTTACTGTATAAAAGTGGGGTTCAAGGGGATCAAAATTAATTAGACATGATTTCGTGATGACAAATCCTAACATTGCAAACAGTATGGATCCAGATTAGGACGAGTCTTCTGAAGAAGCTGTCTGTTCAGGATCTGCACTGTTTGTCTTGAGCGAATACATTTTATCAGGTCATTTGATTGGTGGATAGTCAGAAATGAATGAGGTTAACTTGATGCGAGTTAAGGTTTAAGGGAAATGGGAACACCGGCAGATTTTTCCGCCATTTTTCAAAGGAAGACAACTTTCGGAACTGCCTTTTGGCTTTTCTAAGCCCTGTCCCAGTGAAAAAGGGGCATACTCTTAAAGGAAAGAATTTGCTCCTCAATAATTGACATGAGAGGCAAAAAATTTTTGCAGGACTTGCCTCCCTTGAAGGTGTTCCCATTCACATTAAAACTTCAAATGATCTAATAAAACCGTGGACACGTTTAACCATCATCACATGACATTTATACCAACTGAAACGAAATGATATATAATTATATATAAACATTGCTCATTGAAAAAAAAAAAAAAAAAAAAAAAAAACATAATTTAAAAAGAAAATGTGTGAGATGGACCCGCCCCGGAACCCGTAGGCACACAACCTCGACTCAGCGCTGATTCACGCTGAGTGCCTGCTTTGAACCCGTTTTGCTGATTACACCCTTACCCTACACCTCCCCCACACAAACCCTAAATTTTTACTGAAATGAATTAATTGACTTAAAGGAAATCATTCCGTCATTAATGAGTTAAGATACTAATAGCGGTTTTATATAAAATTCAAACTGTTACATTGAGTATCTTTCTGAAAAGATCAGAAACGTAAGCAAGAGGCGCATGGGCCACTAGGCTCACCAGAGCTCAGGTGCGCACTTCCCACTGCCAGCCATGTATTTTAACATGATACGATATTGATCTACCGATTACAAAGTCTCCCCAACAAACTCTCTTCCAAAATGAGCACCCATGTGGTCTCTGTACCTGAAATATTTTATGAAGTGGGGGAGGTGAAGCATTGCCCCAAAGGAGCCCTGCACTGTAAAAAATGAGTGTTAATTATACTTAAAGGCAGAGTAAAGTTTACACTAAAACTCGTGTGAATTCGAACTATACACCATTTGGGGTGTCAAATGTAACTTTGATTTGTTTTGTTTGATTTGAGGTTTAACGTCCCCGTCAACACTGTAAAGGTCATTTTGGAGACGTTGCTTCCAATTTTGTGGGACTTTTACCCGACATTGAGATGAAATGACATCTCAAGCCCTGTCGCCCAATGAAACCCATAGGGTTTATTAGCATGAACGGTCCGCCTCGCACCGCGGTTCCTGGACAGGCTTAGATCCTCTAAGCGGTTTACCAGTACTAGTGTGCGGGCCGGAGTCAGCTCTGCGTGGAAGCATCATGCAGCCCATATATTTCTTGAAGCCCCTATGGGCGGGGGCCATATGTAACTTTGAGTAACAATACACTGATAACTTGTATAGTTTACTCAAAATTTGGTGTTACGCTGCAAAGTTGGTGTTTGGTGTAACGATTATGTAAAACAAGTGCTACATTTCGTATCAAATGGTGTTTGAAGTAATTACACTATTTATGATGTAAGGTTTGCTACTAAATGGGGTAAATTTAGTCATACTACAGGGTAACATTTTTTAAGGCCGGTGTAACTGTGAACATTGCACTTTTTTCATTGTAACTAAGTATCGGTGTAATATTTCTTCAAATGATGGATAATATTTTATTTTGTTCAGTGTAAAAAAAGTAATTACACTCTGGAAGCGTTATCTCTCCAGCTTATCGGTGCTTTTTTGCACCAAAACTGGTGTTTTTTTTACATCGTAACGTAAGTTAACGTTTCTTGTCGAATCGTGTAACTGGTCGTTTAAGATGCGTTATATGTACGACATATGTTATTTTGTTCCTCTTTCGTGTCATATAGCTCAAAACGGCAAAATGATATAATTATTAAAATTGATTATAGGGTTGTTTCATGCGTTATGAAAATCCTGCTACATGAGATCAAAATTAGGTAAACTACATTTCGGTATGAACACAATTTTTGTTTAATAAAGAATTTACACAAAATCTAATGGAAAAAGCAATTTTTTACACCAGCATTTTACGGAAGCTCTAACATTACCATTGAAAAATGGTAATTGATACCCTATTAGAAGTGTATCAAAGGTACCCTGTGAAATGGGTATTAGAGTATAATTAGTTCTATACCAATGAAAAACAAAAATAGATATTTACATAATTACACTACACAAATGCACACTGTGGTGTAGCCAGTCTTAATTATCGATGTTATGTTACACCGACTGAATGAAAGAAACGTTACACCCGGAAACGTTTCCTTCAAAATATGATGGCACATTTACACCGGTAATGAAGATCAGTTACACTATGGTGTAAACTTTCCGTCGATTTTCAAGTGCGAAATTACACCATTTATCTGGATTAATAGCCGGCTATTCGGTGAAAAGTTACCGAGCATACAATGGAAATAACTTACACCAAAACTGTTGGCAGCTCAGCTGCCACCAGTTTTGGTGTAATGTTTCCATTAATTTTTTACAGTGTGGTTTCTACCACTGAATGTGGCATATCATAAGGAACAAGTTTATGTATGGTTTAGGGGTGGGGTCTGTACGGTTCCTGAAATATAAGGCCTTTTAAGAAGTGGAGGGGCTGGGGCATGGTCACAGCAGATCCAAGGAAAGCCCAAGATTGTTGTCACTGAATGTGTCTTATCATAAGTACCAAGAACATACATGGTTTAGGGCTGGGTATAAGAGATAGGGGCCTTAGGTTGGTGTCACTGAATGCGTCTTATCATAAGGTACATGAATACGTATGGCTGAAGGGTGGGGATATGAACAGTTTCTCAGATATTTGGCCTTTTGTGAAGTGGAGGGTTGGGACGTGGCCCGGCACAACCTGTGAGAACCCTAGGTAGCAATCTCTGAATGTGTCTTACCATAAGGAACAAGAATATATATGTTTTAGGAGTGGGGATCTGTAAGGTTTCCAAGATATTGGGCCTTTCATGAAGTGGAGGGGGTGGGTCATTGCCCCCAGCGCATCACTGGGGACTCCCAGATTTATTTCACCGAATGCGTCTTATCATAAGAAACACGAATATACATGGTTTAGGGGTGGGGATCTGAATGATTACTGAGATATATGGCCTTTTATGAAGTGGAGAGGGTGGGGCATGGCCCCGGCCCAACCTGGGGACCCTCAGGTTGGAATAAAAGCATATGGGAGAGAGTAGTTTACTCAAATAAAAGTTCTATAAAACTTTTGTCAAAATATCTGTGATGACTTGGCAGTAAATGCCATTTTTCAATTTTCCCAATTATAAGTCTACGAAATTCTAAGTTACCATAGTAACCGAATTGTAAAGCCAATTGTCATAAAAACACAAAGTTTCAGTCCCCTAGCCCAAGGGTGCTACAGATGAAATTTTGGCTCAATTGGCCCAGTGACCTCAAAGAAGAGGTCTTTTGAAAATGTTGACGGAGACGCCCGATGCAAGACGCCAGACGACGACGACGACGAAGGACAACTGCCTATCCAATAAGCTCCCCCGGAGCCTTCGGCTCTGGTAAGCTAAAGAGCTTAAACGAAGATTAAATGATACTATTTTAATGTAAAACGGTTATGATCGGTGAAGCGAGGTTTTCTGTCAGCTTTGTAGCAAAATCAGATCAACATCGCGTGGCTTTTAGGATGGAAATGAACACTTGGAGCAGAACATTTGTAGAGAATACAGCAAATCTGCATATATGCAATAAACAGTAGTAGTAGTACTAGTAGTAGTAGTAGTAGAAGAAGAAGAAGGAGACGAAGAAGCAGAAGAACCGCTAACATTCTGCATGGTACCCAACCACTGCAGGCCAATATGGTTCGATCCTTAGCCACACTAGATCACTGGAAACGTCAGAAAGGGTCCCACTTTAAGCTGTCAGACAGAGCTGGTATAAGTCTATACATATAGCTAACAAGGGTTCGCGGGCAATACCAATCCCCCGCAGAAGATAACTTATAAATAGTGATATTGACCTTGAGCCTACCTAGCATTTATATGAAGTTACATTTAAATCCACCAATAAATACACCCACAGTTTTTCTAAAAATAGTCACAGTGACCTTGACCTTGAGCCTAGGACTTGCTCGAAAAAGGATCAAACGCAACATTTGTGTGACGTTATATTAAAATAAACTATGTCAATCAATGTAGGGGTCAGACTGATGCCATTAACAATGAGCCCAAGACACTTAAAGTCGAACTCGCTCTTACGCAACATTAGTGTTGAATTAAATTAAAAGCCGCCAATAAATGTAGGCGCTCGACTCGACTCATGATCGAGAGGTTGTGCGTTCGAATCCGCCAACGGTATCGAGGTGTATCCTTGGGCAAGACACGTAATGACACTGCCCCACTCCACCCAGGTGTAAATGGGTAGCAGTGGTGTAAAAGCCACTGCCTCTCTCTCGCGCGCGCGTGAAAACACCCGGAATGAGTGTTCGAGAGCGATTCAATAAGCTTAAAGCTTTCATCGCAATCGAACTAAAATAAATTAGTATAAACTAAATGTAGGCGCTAGAGCAATGACAAAGGTTTTTAGCTCCCCTGGGCCGAAGGCTCCAGGGGAGCTTATAGTATTGTCTTCGATACGTCGTCCGTCCGTCAGCACCTTTCACCAGTTATATCTCTGTAGCCTGGTGGCTGAACTTAGTTATTTCTCATCAGTAGCATGCCTCTTGTGGGGAATTTATGACATAAGCTTATTATCAAAATTGAATAAAAACTTTAGTTGCTATTGCAACCGCAAGGTACCATAGACTTACAATGGGAAAATGGTTCTCATTCTTGCGAAACTCTACAGGCCACAGTTTTGGTCCAATCATCATCAAACTTGCTCAGAATGATCATCATGACAGTATCACGGTAAAGTTTGAATATGGATCATGTCGGGTAAAAAGGAGGTCGGTAAGTCAAATCATAGAAAAACATTGTGAACACACCAGAGGCCATCATCATAAAAATTTCTCAGAATGATCATGCTGACAATATCTCGGCCAAGTTTGAATATGGGTCATGTCGGGTCAAAAGTTAGGCCAGAAGATCAAATCATATAGCAACCTAGAGGCCAAAGTTTTGTCCCGAATATCATCAAACTTGCTCAGAATGATTATGTTCACAGTATCTGATCAAGTTCGAATATGGGCAAGAGGCCACAGTTTTGGTCCAATCATCATACATCTTGATCAGGATGATCATCCTGGCGATATCTCGGTCAAGTTCGGAAATGGGTCATGTTGGGTCAAAAAGTAGGTCAGTTGGTCAAATCATAGAAAAACCTTGTGTACACTCTAGAGGCCACACTTTTGGTCCATTCACCATCAAAATTTCTCAGAATAATCATCTTGACAATATTCCGCTCAAGATCGAATATAGGCCATGTCGGGTCAAAAAGTATGTCAATAGGTCAAATCATAATAAAACCTTTTGAACACTCTAGAGGCCACAGTTTTGGTCCAATTATCATAATTCTTGCTCAGAATGATCATTTTGACAATATCTGGGTCACGTTCGAATGTTTGTCATGTCGAATCAAACAAATCAGGTCGTTTTGTCATAACTATTGAACCGTGTGAGTCTTCATATTTGACATGTAGGTTCCTCATGACAAGGGCTTCCCTCACATACAAAAAATTGACCTGTGACCTTGACCTTGACATGTGACCTACATTATCATAACTTTTGAACCATTTGAGATAAAGCCTTCATATTTGGTGTGTATGTTCCTTGGGACTTATTTTTGAAGCAATTGAGACAGAGCTTTCATATTTGGCATGTAGGTTCCTTGTGACAAGGGATTTAAATTCATAAAAAAATGACCTGCGACCCTGACCTTGACATGTGACCTACTTTATCATAACTTTTGAACCATTTGTGATAGAGCCTTCATATTTGGCATGTATGTTTCTTGTGACAAGGACTTCCCAACCAAACAAAAATTTGATCGGTGCTCTTGACCTTTGATCTGCTTTGTCACAACTTCTGAAGCATTTAAGATAGAGCCTTCGTGTTTGGCATGTAGGCTCCTTGTGATAAGGGCTTCCCACTCATGCAAAATATTTGACCTGTGACTTTGATCTTGCCCTGAGACCTACTTAATAATAACACCTTTTGAACCGTTGTTTGCATGTATGTTCTTTGTGACAAGGGCTTCCAACCCATACACAATTTTGACCTGCGACCTTGTCCTTTGACCTACTTGGTCATAACTTTTGAACAATTTGACATAAAGCCTTCATATTTGGCATGTAAGTTCCTTGTGACAAGGGCTTCCCACTCATACAAAAATTTAATCTGTGTCCTTGACCTTTGGCCTATTTTGTTATAACTGTTTAATTGGTTGAGATAGAGCCTTCATATTTGGGATATAGGTTCTTTGTGATAATGGCTTCCCACTCATACAAACATTTTTGACCTGTGACTTTGACCTAGACCTGTGACCTACTTTATCAAAACTTTTTTACCATTTGAGACAGAGCCTTCATATTTTGCATGTATATTTCTTGTGACAAGGGATTTAAATTCATAAAAAATGACCTGAGACCCTGGCCTTGACATGTGACCTACTTTATCATAACTTTTGAACCATTTGTGATAGAGCCTTCATATTTGGCATGTGTGTTTCTTGTGACAAGGGCTTCCCACCCATCCAAAAATTTGACCTGTGACCTTGATCTATGATTTGTGACGAGAGATTCCCACTCACACTAAAAAAATGGCATTGACCTTGATCTGTGACCTTTATTTTATAAGTTTTGAAACCGTTTGAGATAGGACCTTCATATTTTCCATGTAGATTCCTTGTGACAAGGGCTTCCCACACATACACAAATTTTGGCCTGTGACCTTGACCTGTGTTTTAGTTTATCATAACTTTTCATCCTTATGCGATAGAGCCTTCATATTTGGCATGTAAGTTCCTTGTGGCAAAAGCTTACCGCTGATACCAAAAAACCCCTATGACATTGACCAGTTGCCTTGACCATTTCTTTTGAACCATTGCAGCTTCAGCCTTCATATTTGGCATGTAGGTTTCTTGTAACAATGGCTTCTACTCATACAAAAAAAAAATGATCTGTAACCATGACCTGTGACCTACTTATGTTTAGAACCGTTTATCTTTAGGAACCGTTTGCGATGAGGGGTCTTCATATTTAGCGTGTATATTCCTTGTGCCAAGGGCTTCCCATTCATGCAATTTTTATTTTACTTTTGACTTTGATGACCTTGACCTGTGACCAGCTTTAACGATAAAATTGACCTCGGCCTGGGGACTTGTTTCCATAAGCTTTGAAACATCTTGCACTCAGGTGAGCGATACAGGGCCATCATGGCCTCTTGTCTAAAAATAGCGAAAGTGCCCTTGACCTTGAGCCCCGGATCCTGACATTCAAACTCGCTCGATATATCATAAAACTCAACATTTATGACAAGTTATATTAAATCCATCAATAAATGTAGGCGCTGGAGTGATGACAAAGTTTGTCTAAAAGTAGCCACAGTTAACTCGACCTTAAGCCCCGCACCCTGAAAATCTAATTAAACTCCGTTCAGAAAATCTGAATCATCGATTTTTTCGTTTCTTCCTCCAAATAATCACAGCCTTTCCTGGCTGTCGCTGAGGCATACGACTTGCTGGAGAAATCGGCGGAGGGTGAGGTTTACAACTTGCCCATAGTGATGTATGGGCTAAAATGAGTATTAAAAGGAAGAAATGAAAAAATCGATGATTCAGATTTTCTGAACGGAGTTTAGCTCGAGATATTATCATACCAAACATTTGTGTAAAGTTATATTAAAATCCATCAATAAATGTAGGAGCTATGACCGAGGTTAAGTTTGTTTTCTTTTTTGTTAAGGTTTTCTAAAAATAGCCATAGTGACCTTGATCTTGATCCCTGGACCCTGAAAGGCGAACTCGCTCGAGATCTTATCACACCAAATATTTGTGTGAAGATATATTAAATTTCACCAAAAATGTAGGAGCTACGACCGTAGTTATGTTTTTCGGTGAAGGTTTTCTAAAACTAGCCACCGTAACCTTGAACTTTAGCCCAGGACCCTGAAAGTCGAACTTGCTCGAGATATCACCATACCCAACTTTTGTGTGAAGTTCTATAAAAATCCATCAATAAATGTATGAGCAATGACCAAGTTTTTTTTAGCTCACCAGAGCCGAAGGCTCCAGGGGAGCTTATAGGACAGGCAGTTGTCCGTCGTGGTCGTCCGCTTCGTCTGCGTCGTCGACCGTCATCACTTTCAAACGACATCTTCTCTGAAGCCACGAGGTCGATTGGGCCCAAATTTCATCTGTAGTATCCTTGGGCTGGGGGAGTGAAAGTTTTTTTCTATGAAATTTGGCTCATAAGTTTGATTGCTATGGCAACTTAGAGTTTCCATAGACTTATAATGGGTAAAATTGAAAAATGGCATTTACTGCAAAGCCTTTGCAGATATTTAGACAAAATTTTCATAGAAACGTGCCTTAAGCAATCTACTATCTGCCAGAATATTTTAGATCTACTCTCATTTTTGTTGGTTACCATGGAAACAAAAATGCAAAAAAAATAGTTTTTTTTTATGAAGTGGAGGGGGTGAGGCATGGCGCCGGCGCATCCCGGAGGACACCCAAGTTGGTGTCACTGATTTGTTTGTTTGATTTGAGGTTTGACGTCCCCCTCAACACTGTAAAGGTCATTTTGGAGACGTTGCTTCCAATTTGGTGGGACTTTTACCCCACACTGAAATGAAATGACATCGCATACCCTGTCGCCCAAAGAAACCAATAGGGTTTATAAGCATGGACGGTCCGACTCGCACCGCTTTGCCTGGGCAGGCTTAGATACTCTAAGCAGTTTACCAGTACTTGTGTGCGGGTCGGTTTCAGCTCTGCGTGGAAGCATCATGCAGCCTATCTATTTCTTCAAGCCTCGATGTGCGGGGGCCAAAAGTGTCACTGAATGTGTCTCATCATAAGGAACAAAGATTTATATGGTTTAGGGTGGGAATCTGAATGGTTTCTGAGTTAATGGCCTTTTATGAAGTGGAGAGGGTGGGTCATGGTCTCGGCGCACCCCGGGGACCCCTAGATTAATGTCACTGAATGTGTCTTATTATATTGAACAAGAATATATATGGTTTAGGTGTGGGGATCTGTAAGGTTTCCGAGATAATCCGGCCTTTTATGAAGTTGAGGGGTGGGGCATGGCCTCGGCGCATCCCAGGGCACCCCCAGGTTGGTATCACTGATTACGTCTTATCAATAGGAACAAGAATATATATTATTTAGGGGTTGGGATCTGAATTGTGTCTGAGATATATGGCCTTTTATGAAGTGAAGGGGTGGGGCATGGCCCCGGCACAACCTGGGTGACCCTCAGGTTGGCACAAAAGCATATGGCTGAGAAGTTTACTCAAATAACAGTTCTATAAAACTTGTGTCAAAATATCTGTGATGACTTGACAGTATATGCCATTTTTCAGTTTTCCCCATTATAAGTCTATGGAAACTCTAAGTTGCCATAGCAATCAAACTAAAGAGCCGATTTTCATTAAAAGCAAAACTTACAATCCCCCAGCCCAAGGATGCTGCAGATAAAATTTGAGCCCGATCGGCCAAGTGACTTCAGAGGAGAAGCTGTTTAAAGGTGTTGACGCCAGACATACGACATACGAAATACGACGACGGACAACTGCCTATCCTATAAGCTCCCCCGGAGCCTTCGGCTTTGGTCTGCTAAAAAGACAAAACAAAACAAACAAACAAAAAAGAAGTTTTTCACATCCTTTCAGAGCAGATCAATTAAGATCAAGGGTGGTAAGAATAACGGTCCTTGGCTATAATATGATTCCTTTAGTGGTCTTCGTGGCCTAGTGCGTAATTCATTAGGTCTCCCACCGCTGTGGGTTAGAGCCTCGCCCGGGTCACATGTGAGACGTCAAGTTCTGCAACGGAAGGTCAGGCCATTTTGCTCCGGGTTCTCTGGATTTCTCCAACCTCTGATTAATGATCGGCTCGAAATAAGTGAAATAATATTGAAAGGACCGTAAACCCCCCCCCCCACACACACACAAATGTTCTTGGCTGGGGCTACATTTAAGAGTCAGAAAGACTTTGTTGCTGAATGCGAAACTTTGGAAGGGGCGTGACACGTATATTGAAAACTGGCTCAGACAGCATTTCGTCTTTTATTTTTTACACACTTACTTTGTGGGCCACCTGGTGACTGTCATCCAATCTACTGTCCTTGTCGTGCAAGGAGGTAGACAATTGCCAGACCATGATAGAGAGGTTATGGTATGCAATGTTATCACTGGAGTCGCTTGCGCACTTTTCTGTTGGTGACTTGGTCCAGTTGCGAAATGTTTAGCAATTTCTCATTTCTAAGATCCCATTTCTTTTTTCGTTTGCCTGCTGTGAACTACCATACGATCCACCTGTGTACTGCTAAAAGCTTTAAGTTAGCGTAACAGATCCCTTGGATATGATCAGTCATCCGAGCTGTATGCAATCAAAGCAATCGACAGCAACCATTAACATTCCCTCGGAAAATGACCCTGAACATTCCCTCGGAAAATGACCCTGAACATTCCCTCGGAAAATGACCCTGAACGTTCCCTCGGAAAATGACCCTGAACATTCACTCGGAAAATGACCCTGAACATTCACGCGGAAAATGACCCTGAACATTCACTCGGAAAATGACCCTGAACATTCACTCGATAATGACCCTGAACATTCACTCGGAAAATGACACTGAACATTCACTCGGAAAATGACCCTGAACGGGGACATAGACTGTTAACATTTTGTTTAACCCTTGCATTCCTGTACTGTAAGCAAACAGTGTAGATCCTGATCAAATGTCGCGTTCTGCAATCACGTTGCTATTTTCTATAAATAACCGTTACTTGAATTTCCTACAGATCAGTGACAGTCAGGTGCACATCAACACCGAAGAGTTCTTACGCTTAGTAACTTTGGACCCACCCATAAACAGTCAGAGACAGTATGTTTTATAGAAAGGCAATCCTTAAGAAGCTATCTAAGACCACCGGAAGAAGAGAAGTATCTAGTATAACAGGCATACACAAACAGAAAACAACATGAGCATCGTCAACACAAAGACGTTACTAAAGAAAATAAGAAACGACCGCCATGTGACTGCGAAAAAGCTATTCGGCCTCCATTACGAAAACATACCTATCCAAATACGGTGCAACCTTTATCGCCGAAAAAATGAACAAATTTAAGATGAAAAATTTCGATATTTTTCTTATTTCTGCTCTAAATATTAATTGTATGTACTCGTTAGAACCGCCTCATCGAGGCGGTTCTAACGAGTACCCACAATCTATATTTTAGTGCAGAAATAAGAAATATAAGGTTTACCCCTCCAAACCCCAGTTTTACTTAATAAAAGTGGGGTGCGAGGGGGTCAAAAGTTTTTAGGCGTGTTTTCTTGATTGTCACAGTTTACACAATCCATTCCTCACCCACAATTACAATAAGGATTCGTCCTTCTTTCCCTTCGTTGTCTTGGGCGGAATTGACGTGACTATCGAGTCCGGATCATTGCCATCGCTTCTATTTTCTATACACGATAAAAATTGACCCTCTAACGCTCTTTTTCCCTGTCTGTCACATTCCATTTCGAAGGCTTTAATGGCCGAAACTAGCTAGTCCGGCCCGGAAAACACTTGTACACTCCATACGTTTCAGTTTTGCCCGGTATTCCTTGCTTCCAAAGGATAACTATTTTGCGGAACAAACATTATAAAAATAAAAAAGCATGTCCCTTCCCGGGTTCCGTAGGGAAGGGCATGATTTTTTATTTTTATTATGTGGTGCGAACAAGATAATATCTTGAGCGGACAAGATATTATCTTGTTCGGACAACATATTATCTTGTCCGCACAAGATAATATCTTGTGCGCACAACATAGATCTTGTGCGGACAAGATAATATCTTGTGCGCACAAGATAATACCTTGTCGGCACAAGATATTATCTTATTCGCACAACTTAATATCTTGTCCACACAAGATAATATGTTGTGCGAACAAGATAATATCTTGTCCGCACAAGATAATATCTTGTTCGCACAACTTCCCAAGATCTATGTTGTGCAAACAAGATAATATGTTGCGCGAACAAGATAATATCTTGTCCGCACAAGATATTAAGTTGTGCAAACAAGATATTATCTTGTCCGCACAATATAATATGTTGTCCGCACAACATAAATTATGTTGTCCGCACAAGGTAATATCTTGTCCGCACAACATATTATCTTGTGCGCACAAGATAATATCTTGTTCGCACAACTTAATATCTTGTTCGCACAACATATTAAAAAAAAATTATGTCCCTTCCCGGGTTCCGTACTTCCCGCGTTCCGTATATTCGGTATGCTTGTGTTTACGGGAACCCGCCGCAAAAAAGTTTGTCTACCCTTCTAGATTATATTCTTTAGTCTTTTCAAATCATTGTTTTCCATTTAAAATTCTGATTTTATACGGCCACTGATAAGGCCTAATTGACCAAAACAAGCTACTATGGCCTAGAAAAACGTGTATACTCTATAATTGTCAAAACGAGTTTAATAAATTCAATTAAGAAATGAATTTTATTTCTGCTGATTATGAAAGTATGAACGCAGTGGATCGCCTGAAAGGAAATGAACGCCGAAGGGATTCATGTAAACTTTGCTAGCGACCCGCTGTCTTTCATACTCTCAAGAACAGCAGAAAAATTAAGTTTATTTCTTTTACTTACAGTCTTTTCTCCTCATCAATGGGCGTAAAAATGCTTATAGAGCATACTTTGAAGCTAAAAAAATTACACGCTGTTTTTCTACAAAGAGCGGGACAGCGTTGGCATTGCCAATCAGATCGTATAGAAGCATGGTTTAGACTGATGCCACTTGACGTCACTGAAAATCGTGTGACTCGATGCGTTCATGGAAATATGAACTACATTGTTTCGAATAGGGTTATATCAGGCTTTACACTGGAAATGTCAATATTAATACATGAGCACTCATGTAAGATCCTCTGGTTTGCCTATATATAAAGGAAAACCTTACTTTGATTGATTTGGAGTTTAACGTCCCCGTAAACACTATTTAGGCCATTAAGGAGACGTTGATTCCAATTTCCGACATTGAGATGAAATGACATCTCAAGCCCTACCACCCAATGAAATCAAAATGGTTTATATGCATGAACAGTCCTACTCACACCATTTTGCCTCGGCAGGCTTAGGCCTCGTGTGGCCTAATTTGCCGAAACAAGTTAGTCTGGCCGGAAAACATTTACACTCCATAATTTTCAGTTCTGTGGTGTATTCCTTGCTTCCAAAGAATAACCCTTTCTAGAACATATTTAGAGCCTCTTAGCGGTTTACCAGTGCTTTGTGCGTTCTGCGTGGAAGCATCGTGCAGCCCAATCTATTCTTCAAGGCCCGATGGGCGGGTGCAAAAAACAAACTTATTTTAAGTTAACTCTTTACAATAGAATCACTTTGGCAGAGTAATTCCATTAATGATGTCAATACCGGAGACATTTGTCCCCTTTTTTCAACATGAACTGTCTTATTAAGCTGTCTGATTAAGCTTGTCTCAAAGTAATATGACGCCTGGGACCAAATCTTTCAAGACTGACATGTCTCATAGTGAACATAGCAACTGGAATTAAATTAAAACAATTCAAACAGTGTGAAATACTATTAAACTGAGCTTGCGCAAACTAATGAGTACAACTTGACATGTGGACCATCCAAGACCAAAATCAAAAAGGGTGCACAGGCCTAATGAGCGTCTCCACGTTTGCTCTGCAGATGCTTCTTTGACCGATGAAGGAAGCGAACGGCGAAGATTCTCGTCAGATCGCGGAGTTTCTCGTTGGCCACACATGTCATGTTGCTTTGTATACAGGCTATCAAATATTCGCAAAGCAGATTAATAGTTCTGGATGTGAGTCCCGAGAGAGCAACAAGTGTCTTTTAAGAGACTTTCAATGCAAGAAAACTTCAAGCTAAATGAATGAAAGTTTCTCATTGATTAAGTCCAAGGTTGATGTGACAGCCTTTTGAACACATCAGGTGCCGGAATTATATTATGGATTCAGACTTGTGTGCCTGAATTAGTAGTTTAACCCTGTTTGTAGCAAATTGAATCTTCCACCTTATACAAAGCAGATGTCCATTTCAAAATTTAGGGGTGTCAGGTTGTGTTTTCTTGAAATTTAAGTTGGAAAATGGCTGAACATTTTGCAAACAGTATAGACCTGATCAGACGCCGCGTTCTGCGGCGCCTGATTTGGGCCTGCACTATTTGTCAGGGTATCAGTTTTGGGATTTTGGTACTAAATGGGTTAAATAATTGAGTGAAGTAGATACAGTTTAACCAACTAAAATTAAGACTAATTATGTCTTAATCGCGACGGAAGTAAGAGCGAGGATTGTGGCTAACTGTATGCCTGTGTTCTATTAAAAATATGCGAAAGCCAGAGAGCTATATAGGGTGAGGCAACCAGTCAAGGATTGTGGCCACGTAAAATCGACTTAAGCCCCCCATTGGAATTCATTTCCGCTGACCGTTCCAAGGCGGTTCTTCTGTCGCAGTTTATTTTCGTTATGGTTTGTCTTTGGGTGTTTGTGTCGCTTATATTATTTTATTTTGGATAGCCTATTGGCCATTTTGTGGGAAAGTAACTGTCCTTTTGGCTTTCCGATAGTGATGTTTCGATTAGGGTCTGTTGTTTCATGTTTGTGTTTCTTTCCCTTTGGTGTCTCTGATTGGACGTGGGGATTAATTGTATCGATTCCTGATGATTTCCTCCACTTCTATTTTTTAAAAGCTAAATTGTAACGGTGCACTGTCTAATAACCCATTCAGGACCAGAAACCCCTTAAGGGGTACCCTGGAAAACAGTGCAGGCCCAGATCAGACGCCGCAGAACGCGGCGTCTGAACAGGGCCTACAGTGTTTGCAAAATTTTCATCCAATTTCCAAAT
Organism: Lucinisca nassula; assembly: GCA_963580285.1. Lineage (NCBI taxonomy): Eukaryota > Metazoa > Mollusca > Bivalvia > Lucinida > Lucinidae > Lucinisca > Lucinisca nassula. The sequence continues at coordinate 112,349,635 of OY757014.1, read as the reverse complement.
ATTTTTTGAAGAAAACACAACCTGACATCCCTTACTTTAGAAATGGACTCCTCCGATGTATAAGGAGGAAGATTCCATTTGGTACAAAAAGGGTAAAACGATATTTTATTTGCGCGCTGTGTAACACATTTAGCACCAGAAACCCCAAAACGGGTACGCCGGCAAACAGTACAGGCCCAGATCAGACGCCGCAGATCGCGGCGTTTGATCAAGGCTTACACTGTTTGCAAAAGGTTCAACCATTTTCAACTTAAATTTCAAGAAAACAAAACCTGACACCCCTAAATTTTGAAATGGACTAAAGCCATATTTAAGGTGGAAGATTCCATTTGGTACAAACAGGGTTAATGATCAGCGGTAATCACGTGGTTGACAGCAGCCTGGCAGAATTATCAACTTTGGCTAGGTAAACATATACAGAAAGAGTATGGTATAAAAATACCAGTCGAAAAAGCAATATTTCTTCTAGAGTCAACAATGACCATTAAGAATCCAAAATTAGAAAACGACAAAAAAAAAAAAAAAAAAAAATAGAAATGCGTCCATAGGACACAGATGCCCCCGCCCGAAAATATGTCTATATTCGTATTCATCCATAGAAAGTTATTGACAGTGTTTAAGTTTTGGACCCTTTTATGCCATTTGAAGGTCAAACTTGGAGGTACGGATCTGGGTTTGCATGTGACACATTGTCTCATGCTGGTTAACATTTCTTCAAAATAATTTCAAAATCCATCCAAAAATAAGTAGGTTATTGGCTGTGTTTAAGTTTCAGACCTTTTTTTTGACCTTTGACCTCCAAGTATGACCTTGACCTTGGAGGTACCGACCTGGATTTTGCATGTGACACATCGACTCATGATGGTTAACATTTCTACAAAGTAATTTCAAAATCCATCAGGAAATAAGAAATTATTGACTGCGTTTAAGTTTCGGGCCCTTTTTTTGACCTTTGACCTCCAAGTATGACCTTGACCTTGGAGGTACGGACCTGGGTTTTGCACGTGACACATCGACTCATGATGGTTAACATTTCTCCAAAGTAATTTTAAAATCCATCCAGAAATAAGAAAGTTATTGACTGCGTTTAAGTTTCGGACCCTTTTTTGACCTTTGACCTCTAAGTATGACCTTGAACTTGGAGGTACGGAATTGGGTTTTGCACGTGACACGTCGTCTCATGATGGTTAACATTTCTGTCAAGTAATTTTAAAATCCATCAAAAAATAAGGAAGTTATTGACTGCGTTTAAGTTTCGGACGCACGGACGGACGGACAGGGGCAACGCTATATGCCCTTTCCACCATTCTTCGAATGGCGGGGGCATAAAAAACGTTAGTGGACGTTTTGGGACAAAGACATGGCACAGGCAGGCACATAATGATCTGACACGAGAGAAATGACGTGGTAATATTTATGTGATATAAAATTATTTCCAAAATTAATCAATGTGTTTCGGGTGTTTTGCTATACTTTTTGTGATATTTCACTTGGTTGCCTTTGTACCACGGCTTGATTTGATTTGTTTGATTTGAGGTTTAACGTCCCAGTCAACACTGTAAAGGTCATTTTGTAGACGTCGCTTCCAATTTTGTGGGACTTTTTCCCGACATTGAGATGAAATGTCATCTCAAGCCCTGCCGCCCAATGAAACCAATAGGGCTTATAAGCATGGACGGGCCGACTCGCACCGCTTTGCCTGGGCAGGCTTCGATCCTCTAAGCGGTTTTCCAGTACACGTGTGCAGGTCGGTTTCAGCTCTGCGTGAGCATCATGCAGCCCATATATTTCTCCAAGCCCCGATGGGCGGTTGCCAGTGGCTTGATTTGAATCGGTTTCTTTGAATATATGTCCGTAAATACCAGCCAAGGATAATTTTTCTGAACAACATTCTAATATTTCCTCTTTCGCTGACGTTTGTTGAAACTATACGGCTAAGAAAGCTACACTCATTACGAAAACATGCCTATGCAATAAAAATTGAAATTTTACCACCAAAAAATGAATCCTGATATAATTTATTTTTTCTGCTCCAAACAGAGACCCACACATTTGTGGGTACTCGTTAGAACCGCCTGGATGAGGCGGTTCTAACGAGTACCAATAATCTGTTTTTCAGCAGTAATAAGACAAAAAATGTTAACCCCAGTTTTACTGTATAAAAGTGGGGTTTAAGGGGGATAAAATGATAAAAGCGTATTTGCGTGACAATTTGAATCGTTTTACCGGTCGTGAGAAGCAGTTCGATAGTTCACGCGCAAAAAAGCCCCCGCCCATAGGGGCTTGAAGAAATATATGGGCTGCATGATGCTTCCACGCAGAGCTGAATCCGGCCCGCACACTACTACTGGTAAACCGCTTAGAGGATCTAAGCCTTCCAGGAACCGCGGTGCGAGGCGGACCGTCCATGCTAATAAACCCTATTGGTTTCATTGGGCGACATGGCTTGAGATGTCATTTCATCTTAATGTCGGGTAAAAGTCCCACAAAATTGGAAGCAACGTCTCCAAAATGACCTTTACAGTGTTGACGGGGACGTTAAACCTCAAATCAAACAAACAAACACGCGCAAAAAAGTTATTGTATTCTTCTTTCAAAATCAATGTGCACATTTAAGGCGATGATTCTTTTTTGATCGATTGTTGATTAACCGATCAAAACTTACTTATTTGTAAGAAAATTAACTTTCAAAAATGGTTCACTTTGAACGTCTAATTCTCCAGTGTCCTTCCTCAAAAGCTTAACCCATTTAGTACCAGGAACCCCTAAAGGGGTATCTTGGCAAACTGCAGGCCCAGATCAGACGCCGCAGAAAGCGGCGTCTGATCAGGGCCTCCACTGTTTGCTAAAAATTCAGTCATTTTCCAAATAAAGTTTGATGAAAACACAACCTGACACCCCTAAATTTTGAAATGGACGCCTGCTATATATAAGGAGGAAGATTCCATTTGGTACAAAATGGGTTAATAAATTGTATAGTCCGTGTCCTAGCACCAACGAGAAGTAGCGTTTGGAGCGTAGCTCTTGCAGCGTAGCTCCAGTGAAATGAGAAGTGATTTCGGCACTATTTTTGGAGTTACTACGTATGACCTAATCACCAGTGTAAAAATAAAGAAGGGGACTTAACTCTGTGAGTAATGTGCCAACAATGTTAGCTTGCATACACATTCAAGCTTTTAACTCTAACTTACTTATTTGTAAGTTTCAGGAAGGTCCGTTCAAAACTTAGGGACTTATGATGATGAAAAAATGTCAAAAATGGGCATATTCGGCAATCAAGGGACATATCCTTATGATAAATAGGCCGACCTCACCAGTTTTTTTAAGTCATCCGAGCTTTTATCCCTGATTTACTTACATGTAAGTTTCAAGAAAATTCGATGAAAACTGAAGCGGCTACGGTGATGACAAGGTCAAAAACAGGCATTTTCTGCAAACAAAGCGAGGTAACACTATGATATATAAGCCGACTTCACCGGTTTTCGAACTCATTCGAGCTTTTATCCCGGACTAGCTAAATGTGAGTTTTAAGAACATCCGATTAAAACTGAAGGGTCCACGGTGATGAAAAGGTCACAAATAAGCATTTTCAGCTATGTATGGGACATAACTCTGTAAGAGATGGACATAGCTAGTTTTCGAACTCATCCAAGCTATCACTGACATACTTGTTTGTAATTTCCAAGAAGACATGATGAAATGATGAAAACTGAAGGCGTTACGGTGATGACAAGGTAAAAAATAGGCATTTTCTGCAATCAAAGGGATGTAACTCTATGATGAATAGGCTGACCGCATTAGGTTTCGAACTCATCCAAGCTTTCATCCCTGACTTACTTACAAGTTTCCAGAAGATCCGATAAAAACTGAATGGACTAGTGATGACAAGGTCAAAAATATGCATTTTGTGAAATCAATGGGGGCATAACTCTCTAAAATGTAGGCCACCCGCACCAATTTTTAAACTGTGCTGAAGTTTTATCCCTTACTTACTTACATGTAAGTTTCAAGATGGAAACTGAAGGGGCTACAGTGATAACAAGGACAAACTAAGGCATTTTCAGCTATCAAGGGGACGCAACTCTATGATGGATAGGCCGACCTCGACAGTTCTCGAACTCATCTTAGCTTTTATCCCTGTCTACTTGTTTGTAAGTTTCAAGAACATCCGATCAAAACTGAAGTGGCTACGGTAATGACAAGTTCCATAACCATTTTCAGCAAAGTAGGGGACATAATTCCGTTAGTAATCGACCAACATCGCTAGTTTTCGAATTCATCCGAGCTTTTATCCCTGACTTACATGTTTGTAAGTTTCAAAAAGTTCCGATTAAAACTGAAGGGGCTAGGTGATAGCAAGGTAAAAAAAATAAGCACATTCAGCAAAGTAGGGGACATAACTCTGTAAGTAATCGACCGACATTGCTAGTTTTCGAACTCGTCTAAGCTTTTAACAATGACTTACTTCTATGTAAGTTTCAGGATGGTCCGATCAAACTGAAGGGGCTATGATGATGGCAAGGTCAAAATAGGCATTGTCAGCAATCAAGGGGACGTAACTCAATGATTAATGGACAGGCTTGGTCAGTTTTCGAATCCATCAGAGTTTTTATCCCCAGCTACCTTATATATAAGTTTCAGAAAGATCAGACCAAACTGAAAGCGCTACGGTGATGACAAATCAAAAACAAAACAAAAACCCTAATCATCCTTTTTTCAAGCCTTTCCACTGTAAAAATAAATAAAACAAGAGGGCCCAGAGGGCCCTGAATCGCTCACCTGAGAATTACTGTCTCCAGTACATTCTAGGCCCAAGGGCTATAATTTGAACAAACTTGGTAATGGTCCACTAGATGAAGCTTCATACCAAATATCAAAGACCTGGGCCTTCTGGTTTCAGGCAAGAAGATTTTTAAAGGTTTTCCCTATATAAGCCTATGGAAAACCAAAGGGTGGGGGCATTTTTGGCCCCAGGGCTATAATTTGAACAATCTTGAAAGAGGTCCACTAGATGAAGCTTCACGCCAAATACCAAAGATCTGGGCCTTGCTTTTTTCAGAGAAGAAGATTTTTAAAGATTTTCTCTGTATAAGCCTATGTAAAACCAAAGGCCCCGGGGCGGGGGCATTTTTGGCCCCAAGGCTATAATTTGAACAATCTTAGTAAAGGTCCACCAGGTAAAGCTTCACACGAAATATTAAAGACCTGGGCCTTGTGGTATCAAAGAGGATTTTTTTTAATGATTTTCCCTATATAAGCCTATGTAAAACCAGAGGCCCCCGGGGCGGGGGCATTTTGGCCCCCAGGGCTATAATTTGAACAATCTTGGTAGAGGTCCACTAGATAAAGCTTCACACCAAATATCAAAGATCTGGGCCTTGCGGTTTCAGAGAAGAAGATTTTTAAAGATATTCCCTGTATAAGCCTATGTAATACCAAAGGCCCCCGGGGCGGGGGCATTTTGGGCCCCAAGGCTATAATTTGAACAATCTTAGTAGAGGTCCACCAGGTAAAGCTTCGCATAAAAAATTAAAGACGTGGGCCTTGTGGTTTCAGAGAAGAAGATTTTTTCATGATTTTCCCTATAGAAGCCTATGTAAAACCATAGGCCCCCGGGGCGGGGGCATTTTGGCCCCCAGGGCTATAATTTGAACAATCTTGAAAGAGATCCACTAGATGAAGCTTCAAACCAAATATCAAAGATCTGGGCCTTGCGGTTTCAGGGAAGAAGATTTTCCCTGTATAAGCCTACGTAAAACCAAAGGCCCCTGGGGCGGGGGCATTTTTGGCCCCAAGGGTATAATTTGAACAATCTTAGTAGAGGTCCACCAGGTAAAGCTTCACACTAAATATTAAAGACCTGGGCCTTGTGGTTTCAGAGAAGAAGATTTTTTAATCATTTTCCCTATATAAGCCCATGTAAAACCAAAGGCCCCCCGGGGGGGGGGGCATTTTGGCCCCCAGGGCTATAATTTGAACAATCTTGGTAGAGGTCCACTAGATGAAGCTTTAAACCAAATATCAAAGACCTGGGCCTTGCGGTTTCAGAGAAGAAGATTTTTAAAGTTTTCGTTTAAAAAATCTATTTTAGCTCCGGTGACCTAGATGTGCAATGGACCGTAACCATTTGAACAACTTTGAAAGGACACCACCTAAGGATCATTCCTGTGAAGTTTGGTCAAAATCCGATCAGTGGTTTAGGAGGAGATGTCATCTGAAGAAAAAGTTTACGCACACACGCACTGACGACGGACGAAAAGTGATCACAAAAGCTCACCTTGTCACTACCACACCGTACAACCGGCTGCGTCGAAGACAGATTACTGTCTCTAAGACAGATCGCGGAAAACGTTTCATAGAAAGGGTAGGTGAAGTCTTTTTGCTTGTATAAATCGAGAAGGCAATATGTTGACTTTTGCTGGTATTGGAGAAGAAACTAAATGCCTGGAGATACCACAGCAACATTCTGACTATATTTCAAAGCCAGATAAGGCTTTTCCAGTTCGTTGAAAAATATTTTCATCGAAAATTTTATGAATTTTTGTTTTCGGCGTCAAGTGTTTGTCTACGGAACAAAATATGTTACATTCACTTACTCATGCTGAAACTACGATTATTCAGAAGCATTTCTGCCAAATTGGACCTTATAACTCGGTTAAATAAACAAACTACGCCGCCCTAAAGAGATTAGGTGTCCAAAAAATGCTGTCTCTAACTACAGATTGTTTTTTATACGACTGTCCACAAACACAGATCAGAGATTTCGAAGGCTAACATTGATGACAGATCAGACGATTTCGGTTACATCTTCAATAAAGACGAATTCTAGATGACTTAACACCGGCAACTTCGGTGGAATCTATTTCATGCTAGCTCCATGGCATTACTTGTAATAATGCTGCAATTGAGTAACCTAGAGGCTGCTCTATAATCATTTATAGTTCCTGTCAACACACAAATTGTGCAATCAGTAGAAGCCTCCGTGGTGTAGTGGTTATTCTACTTGCCTTGTAAACCAGGATTCGCGGGATTGATCCCGGGCTTCTCCAGACTTTGGGATGTGTCTTTAAACCGATGTCCCGTCTCCTTAGGTGACCTGAGCTGTTAGTGAGACGTACAACTCTTTCTCTCTCTTTCTCTCTCACTCTCTTGTGCAATCAGTAAACATCTGAGGCGTTATTTGTTTAATTTTCTTCTGCCTGTACTTTTTCTTTCCTAGGTGAAACACTGCTCAGCGATTTCTGGGTTGTAATTTGTTTGTTTGTAACGTCCCCGTCAACACTGTAAAGGTCATTTTGGAGACGTTGCTTCCAATTCTGTGGGACTTATACCCGACATTGAGATGAAATGACATCTCAAGCCCTGTCGCCCAATGAAACCATAGGGTTAATTAGTATGGACGGTCCGCCTCGCACCGCGGTTCCTGGACAGTCTTAGATCCTCTAAGCGGTTCACCAGTACTAGTGCGCGGGCCGGATTCAGCTCTGCGCGGAAGCATCATGCAGCCCATATATTTCTTCAAGCCCCCATGGGCGGGGGCGACACTCTGTGTTGTAATTACCTAGGAATTCGATATTGAAAGTAAACAGCTGGCGTTCGTGCGAATATCTGGTTGTGCCATTTTTTAACATCAAACGCCATGTATTTTTATTGCACGAACAAGGTTGCACAATGCAATAATGAACATTAAATAGGTCGTTATGCAAACGGTGCAGAGGCGACCATGAACAACAAGATGGTACGTGCGTCTTATTAACCAATTCAGTACCAGAAACCCCTAAAGAGGTACCTTTGCAAACAGTGCGGGCCCAGATCAGACACTTCAGAATGCAAACGGTGCAAGGGCCACCATGTACAACAAGATTGTACGTGCGTCTGTGTTAACCAATTCAGTACCAGAAACCCCTAAAGAGGTACCTTTGCAAATAGTGCAGGCCCAGATCAGACACTTCAGAATGCGGTAATGCAGCGTCTGATCAGGGCCTACACTGTTTGTAAAAAGCTGAACCATTTTCTGAATAAATTCTGAAGAAAACATAGCCTGACACCCCTAAATATCGAAATAGACTCCTGCCATATATAAGGTGGAAGATTCCATTTGGTACAAAAAGGGTTAACTTTAATTCACTCGGCGCCGCTTGTAGGTTATATTCCCGTACAAGACAAGAGCCATAATCTGAGTAACATTGAGGCTGTGGTTCTCATCACGTTACATCCGTGTAATGAACATCCCTCTACAACTTGCTTATATAGAGAAAACCTTTGTTTATAGGGGGGGGGGGGGGGACATATTTTTTTCTTATTTCTGTTTCAAAACATAGGTTTTGGGTTCTCTTCATACCTTCTCAATGAAACAGTCCTCACGAGCACCCTCAACATATGTTTGGAGTATAGAAAAGAAAAATATCACAATTTTTCACCAGAATATACCGTTTTGGAGGTATGAAAGAAAGCACTATATCACACGGCTGTGTTATCGTAATGTGATCTGTTTGTGTAGCTTTGCAGTTTAGTTTAGCACTTGTTATGTGCAGTGCTCCATGTTAGTGTGGCTGAATCAAATAATGTACTACTTTCCTCTATATTTGGCATTAGGACTTTTGTTTTACGCTTCACTAAAATGAAAAAGTAAACTCTACAAGTTGGTCCGTGTTTGAATGGAAAAACTTCTTTAGTATGATTAAACATGATGATAGTAATAGGTTTTTGTTTGTTTGGTTTGAGGTTTAACGTCCCCGTCAACACTGTATAGGTAATTTTGGAGACGTTGCTTCCAGTCTTGTGGGACTTTTACCCGACCTTTTACCCGACCTTGAGATGAAATGACATCACAAGTCCTGTCGCCCAATGAAACCAATTGGGTTTATGAGCATGGACGGTCCGATTTGCACCGCTTTGCCTGGGCAGGCTTAGATCCTCCACTGACCGTTCCAAGGCGGTTCTTCTGTGGCGATTTATTTATGTTGTTGTTTGTTACTTACTGTGTGTATCACTTGTGTCTTTTAATTTTGGATGGCCATATGGCCATTTTGTGGGGAAAGTAACTGTCCTTATGGCCTTCCTTTGTTTAAGTTTCCATTATGGTCTGGTCGCTTAATGTTTGTATTTCTTTCCCTTTGGTGTCTTTGATGGGTGGAGTAAGTTAATTGTATCGATTCCTGATCTTTGTTTTACTTCTTCTTTACCAGTACTCATGTGCGGTCGGTTTCAGCTCTGCGTGGAAGCATTATGCAGCCCATTTATTTCTTCGAGCCCCGATGGGCAGGTGCACTTGCGCGTGCGTGCGCGCGCGCGTACATGCATGCGTGTGTGTGTGTTCCACCAACAGCTAAAGTCATACGGTTTAAAGACTCAGCCGAAAGTGTGGACATAAAGAAAACACGCCTATAAAAATACAATATAACCCACAAGCGGCGCCAAGTGAATTAAAGTTAACCCTTTTTGTACCAAATGGAATCTTCCACCTTATTTATGGCAGGAGTCCATCTCGATATTTAGGGGTGTCGGGCTGTGTTTTCTTATAATTTACTCAGAAAAAAATGGTTCAGCTTTTTACAAACAGTGTAGGTCCTGATCAGACGCCGCATTACCGCATTCTGAAGTGTCTGATCTGGGCCTGCACTGTTTGCAAAGGTACCTCTTTAGGGGTTTCTGGTACTGAATTGGTAAATAAGACGCCCGTACCATCTTGTTGTACATGGTCGCCTCTGCACCATTTGCATAACGACCTATTTGAGGTTCATTATTGCATTGTGCAACCGTGTCCGTGCAATAAAAATACATGGCGTTTGGTGGTAAAAACATGGCACAACCAGATATTCGCACGAACGTCAGCTGTACGAACGCACGAACATTCAATATGAAATTCCTAACTAATTACAATACAGAAATCGCTGAGTCGTGTGACATCTAGGAAAGAAAAGGCACAGGCAGAAGAAAATTAAACAAATAACGCCTCAGATGTTTACTGATTGCACAAGAGAGTGAGAGAGAAAGAGAGAGAGAGTTTACGTCTCACTAACAGCTAAGGTCACCTAAGGAGACGGGACCTCGGTTTAAAGACACATCCGAAAGTCTGGAGAAGCCCGGGATCGATCCCGCGAATCCTGGTTTACAAGGCAAGTAGCATAACCACTACACCACGGAGGCTTCTACTGATTGCAGAATTTGTGTGTTGACAGGAAATATAAATGATTATAGAGCAGCCTCTAGGTTACTCAATTGCAGCATTATTACAAGTAATGCCCTGGAGCTAGCATGAAATAGCTTCCACCGAAGTTGCCGGTGTTAAGTCATCCTTAATTCGTCTTTATTGAAGATGTAACCGAAATTCTGATCTGTCATCAATGTTAGCCTTCGAAATCTCTGATCTGTGTTTGTGGACAGTCGTATAAAAACAATCTGTAGTTAGAGACAGCATTTTTTTGGACACCTGGTCTCTTTAGGGGGGCGTAGTTTGTTTATTTAACCGAGTTATACGGTCCAATTTGGCAGAAATGCTGCTGAATAATCGAAAGTTTAGCATGAGTAAGTGAATGTAACATATTCTGTTCCGTAGACAAACACTTGAAGCCGAAAACAAAAATTAATAAAATTTTCGATGAAAATATTTTTCAACGAACTGGAAAAGCCTTATCTGGCTTTGAAATATAGTCAGAATGTTGCTGCGGTATCTCCAGGTATTTAGTTTCTTCTCCAATAGCAGCAAAAGTCAACAGATTGCCTTCTCGATTTATACAAACAAAAAAACTTCACCTACCCTTTCTATGAAACGTTTTCCGTGATCTGTCTTAGAGACAGTAATCTGTCTTCGACGCAGCCGGTTGTACGGTGTGACTACGTGACAGGTGAGCTAAAAATAAAATAAAAACATTTGATAAAAAAAACATCTTCAAACTTCAACGTACACGATGTAATAACAAGGCATCACAGACGATACAAATCCCCTTGCGCAAGACAAATTATAACAAGAGGGCCATGATGGCCCTGGATCGCTCACCTGATCCATAGTGTAACAAGTGGGTCCCACGGAGGGCCATTATTGCTCCCAGGGCTTTAATGTGCATAATGTTGAGGGAGGTCTTAAAGGTGAAGCTTCATACCAAACATCAACAAAGGCTATAATTTGAACAATCTTGGCAAAGGTCCACTAGATGAAGCTACACACCAAATATTAAAGGCCTTGCGGTTTCAGAGAAGAAGATTTTTTAAAGATATTCCCTACATAAGCCTATGCAAAACCAAATGGTCCTGGGGCTATATAAGTCTATGTAAACCCAAAGGGCCCCGGGTCGGGGGCATTTGTGCCCACGGGTTATAATTTGAACAATCTTGGTAGAGGTCCACTAGATGAAGCTCCATACCAATTATCAAAGACCTGGGCCTTGCAGTTTCAGAGAAGAAAATTTTTAAAGATTTCCCTTTATAAGTCTATGGAAAACCAAAGGGTCTCGGGGCGGCGACATTTTTTGGCCCCAGGGCTATAATTTGCACAATCTTGATAGAGGTCTACTAGATGAAAGTTCACACCAAATATCAAAGACGTAGGCCTTGTGGTTTCACAGAAGAAGATATTTTAAGATTTTCCCCATATAAGTGAATGTAAAACCAAAGGGCCCCGGAGCGGGGGCATTTTTGGTTTGAGGGCTATAATTTGAACAATCTTGATAGAAGTCCACTAGATGAAGCTTCATACCAAATATCAAAGACCTAGGCCTTGTGGTTTCAGAGAAGAAGATTTTTAAAGATGTTCCCTATATTAGTCTATGTAAAACCAAAGGGCCCCGGAGCGGGGGCATTTTTGGCCCCAGGGCTATAATTTGAACAACCTTGGTAGAGGTCCATTAGATGAAGCTTCATACCAAATATCAAAGTCCTGTGCCTTGCGGTTTCAGAGAAGAAGATTTTTAAAGATTATCCCTATATAAGCCTATGTAAAAAGAAAGGGCCCCGGGCGGGGGCATTTTTGGCCCCAGCACTATAATTTGAATAATCTTGGTAGGGGTCCTTCAGATGAAGCTTCATACCAAATATCAAAGACCTAGGTCTTGTGGTTTAAGAGAAGAAGATTTTTAAAGATTTTCCCTATAAAAGTCTATGTAAAACCAAAGGGCCCCAGAGCGTGGGCATTTTTTGCCCCAGCACTATAATTGGAACAATCTAGGTAGGGGTCCACTAGATGAAGCTTCATACCAAATACCAAAGACCTGGGCCTTGTGGTTTCAGAGAAGAAGATTTCTGTGAAAAAAAAAATCTATTTTTGGCTCCTGTGACCTAGATGTGCAATGGACTGGAATCATTTGAACAACTTTGAAAGGGGTCCACCTAAGGATCATTCCTGTGAAGTTTGGTCAAAATCCGATCAGTGGTTTAGGAGGAGATGTCGTTTGAAGAAATCGTTTACGCACGGATGACAGACAAAAAATGATCCTAATATAAAACACAAGAGGGCCCAGAGTGCCCTGAATCGCTCACCTGATAATTAGTGTCTCTAGTACATTCTAGGCCCAAGGGCTATAATTTAAACAAACTTGATAATGGTCCACTAGATGAAGCTTCATACCAAATATCAAAGACCTGGGCCTTCTGGTTTCAGACAAGAAGATTTTAAAAGTTTTCCCTATATAAGCCTATGAAAAACCAAAGGGTCTCGGGGTGGGGGCATTTTTGGCCCCAGGGCTATAATTTGAACTATCTTGAAAGAGGTCTACTAGATGAAGCTTCACACCAAATAACAAAGATCTGGGCCTTGCGGATTCAGAGAAGAAGATTTTTAAAGATTTTCCATGTATAGCCTATGTAAAACCAAAGGCCCCCCGGAATGGGGGAATTTTTGGCCCTTGGGCTATAATTTGAACAATCTTGGTAGTGGTCCACTAGGTGAAGCTTTATATCAAATAGCATAGACCAGGGCCTTGCGGTATCAGAGAAGAATAATTTTAAATAGTTTTCCTAATTAAGTCTATGAAAAACCAAAGGGTCCCGGGGTGGGGGCATTTTTGGTCCTAGGGCTATAATTTGAACAATCTTGATAGAGGTCCAATAGATGAAGCTTCACACCAAATATCTAAGACCTTGGCCTTGCAGGTTCTGAGTAGAAGATTTTTTTAAAGATTTTCCCTATATAAGCCTATGTAAAACCAAAGGCCCCTAGGGTGTGGGCATTTTTTGCCCCAGGGCTATAAGTTGAACAATCTTGGTAGAGGTTCATTACATTAAGCTTCACACCAAATATCAAACACCTGGGTCTTGCGGTTTCAGAGAAGAAAAGTTTAAAAGATTTCTCCTACATAACCTTAGCTTAAACCAAAGGCCCCATGGGCGGGGGCATTTTTTTGCCCCAGGGCTATAATTTGAACAATCTTGGTAGAGGTCCACTACGTGAAGCTTCATACCAAATATCAAAGACCTGGGCTTTGTGGTTACAGAGAAGAAGATTTTTAAAGGTTTTCCCTATATAAGCCTATGAAAAACCAAAGGGTCCCGGGTAGGGGCATTTTTGGCCTCAGGGCTATAATTTGAACAATCTTGGTAGGGGTCCTCTAGATGAAGCTTCACACCAAATATCAAAGATCTAGGCCTTGCGGTTTCAGAGAAGATTTTTAAAGTTTTTCCCTGTATAAGCCTATGTAAAACCAAAGGCCCCCCGGGGCGGGGGCATTTTTGGCCCCAATGCTATAATTTGAACAATCTTGGTAGAGGTCCACCAGGTAAAGCTTCACACGAAATATTAAAGACCTGGGCCTTGTGGTTTCCGAGAAGAAGATTTTTTTAAAGATTTTCCCTATATAAGCCTATGTAAAACCAAAGGCCCCCGGGGCGGGGGCATTTTGGCCCCCAGGGCTATAATTTAAACAATCTTGGTAGGGGTCCACTAGATGAAGCTTCATACCAACTAGAGCTGTCAGTGAAACTGACTAGGGCCCCGGCAGCGCTATCAGAGGATAAAAAAAATTTGTGGACGGACAGACGGACGGACAGTGATTACTATAGGGCACCCACACTTTCAGTGCGGGGCCCTAAATATCGAAGACCTGGGCCTTGTGGTTTCAGAGAAGAAGATTTTTAAAGTTTTCGTTTAAAAAATCTATTTTTAGCTCCTGTGACCGAGATGTGCAATGGACCGGAACCTTTTTAACAACTTTGAAAGGGGACCACCTAAGGATCATTCCTGTGAAGTTTGGTAAAAATCCGATGTGGTTTAGATGTCATTTGAAGAAAAAGTTTACGCACACACGCACGCACGACGGACAAAAAGTGATCCCAAAAGCTCACCTTGTCAGGTGAGCTAACAAGAGCTCTGCAAGCGGGCATACTACACCCGTGGCAATTAGTAAGATGGAGCATAATTATATAATATACTAACTGTTGTACAAGTTTAGGTTGGTGGAACGTAACCTAGGAACAATATGTGCTCCATATATTCTTACCTGGCACTATTAATAACCCACTATGACTGAAACTACCTGTCTCCAACAAATTCCAATGGTCGATATTTGGTGGACCATAACCTCAAAATAATAAAGGCCTAACTATGGCAATAAATGGTGGACTGTAACCTTGAAAAAAATATGCACTGCTCCACATCATAGTCTAACTATAAGTTAAGTTTCAGCTTCATCAGATGTAAAATATGGGAGGCATTATCCGTAAGCAAAATATGTTTAGAAAAATCTGTGAATGGGGACTAACTCTGGTAATATCTGGTGGTCTGTAACCTAAAAATATGCACTGTTCCACATCAGTATCTTACTATATGTAAAGTTTCAGCTTCATCAGATGTAAAATGTAAGATGAGTTATCCGGAAACACAATGTTTAGAAAAATCTGTTAAAGGGGTATAACTCTAGTAACATTTGGCAGATCATAACCTCAAAATAATATGCACTGATCCATATCATGGTCTTACTGCATGTAAAGTTTCAACATAATCGGATCTAAAATGTCAGAGGAGTTATCTGAAAACAAAATGTTTACAGAATTTTTCAAAGGGGGATAACTCTATTACTATTTGGTTGACCATAACCTTGATTAACCCTTTTAGTACCAAATGGAATCGTCCTCCTTATTTATAGCAGGAGTCCATTTCAAAATTAAGAGGTGTCAGGCTGTGTTTTCTTCAAAATCTATTTGGAAACTGGCTGAAAGTTTTGCAAACAGTGCACACCCTGATCAGACGCTGCATTCTGCGGCGTGTGATCTGGGCCTGCACTGTTTGCCAACTATCCATTTTGGGGTTTCCGGTATAAAAGGGGTTAATACGAGGACTGTTCAAATATGAATGCAAGTAGAACGTTTTCTCATGCACTAATGCGAAAATAAATAAATATCACAGCGTAGAAAAACATTTTACCTATACATTGATACCAAACCTGTTAAAATCCGTCCACTTTAGCCATGAATATCATTCGATAAACACTGTCTGCTCTTGTATACTAATACAAAACATGGTTGGAAGAAGGTCAGAGTACGCCGTTGAAATACGGTCCTATATTAAGAATCGTTGTATTCTTAGTATACGGTGAAAAGACATTTTTGATGAAATATGTTCGGTTTATGGGCATAATGAAATGTCTTTTCCGACAGTTTTTCGTTAGTGTAAGAAATTCAGCTCTGGGCTTGGCTTAACAGAAGATTCACCACATGATCGTCGGCCGAAAAGAGCAACATCTGCCAAGATGGTTGCTAGAGTGAAAGAAATAGTTGCTACCGATGCACGATACACCACTAGGCAAATAGCTAGTATGGTTGGCATCTCATTAGGAGCAGCTCATACAATTCTGAAACGGGATATGAAAATGAGAAAGATCTGCGCTAGATGGATTCCCCATCTGTTCACAGATGAGCAGAAAAAGACACGCGTTCATTGCGCCAAGAAGTTGCTTAAAAAGTTTCCAAATTACAACGCACGGTCTTTCGCTAATGTCGTCACAGGTGACGAGACATGGGTTCACTTTTTTGAGCCAAAACGAAAGATTCATAACAAAATATGGGCAACAAAGTATTGCAAAAGACCATGCATTGCAAAGTGGCCCATGAGCGTCAAGAAGGTAATGTATGCCATATTCTTTTCAAATCAGGGCCCTGCTATTCAGGTTGCTGTGCCTAAAGGCAAAACTGTAAATGCGAAGATTACAAGAATAAAGTTCTTCGAAAATTGAAGAAATATTTCAAAGAACAAAGACCTGCACCTGGTTTGGCCAATGCCAAATGTTCCCGCGGCTGAAAAAATACCTTTCTGGTCGAAAATTTGTACAGCGCAAACACCTCGGTTCTGCAATATTCCAGTGCCTTCATAGTATACCTCGAAAAGACTACCAAAATGCATTCAATGATTGGATCAGAAGACTGAAAGTTTGTATATCTGTTAAAGGGGAATACTTTGAGGGGACAAAATAAATTTTTTATCGAAATCTATCACGGAACCATTTTTATGTGCTTAGTTGCATTCATATTTGAACAGTCCTCGTATGCGCTGCCACACAGCATGGTCTATTAAGTTTCAGCTAAATCGGATGTAAAATGTAGAAGTAATCCGGAAATGAAGAGTTTACAAAAACTTTCAAAGGTGCATAACTCTATTATTATTTAGTGGACCATAACCTCGAAACAATATGCGATGCCCCACATCATGATCTAACTATGGATGAAGTTTCAGCTTGTTCAGATGTAAACTGTAGGAGGAGTTATCCGGGAACGAAAAGTTTACAAAAGATTTCAAAGGGGCATAACTCTACTATTATTTGGTGGATCGTAACCTCGAGACAATATGCGCTGCCCCACATCATGGTCTAACTATGGATGAAGTTTCATCTTGATCGGATGTAAACTGTAGGAAAAGTTATCTGGAAACGAAAAGTTTACAAAACATTTCAAAGGGGCATAACTCTATTATTATTTGGTAGACCGTAACCTCGAAACAATATGCGCTGCCCCCCATCATGGTCTAACTATGGATGAAGTTTCATCTTGATCGGATGTAATCTGTAGGAGTTATCCGGAGACGAAAAGTTTACAGACGGATGGGCGGAGGGACGCCGGGGGCATAACATAATAAAAACCGTTTTTCAAACGGGGGTATAAAAAGCCTAGCCTAGCATTTGTGTAAAATTACATTATATCCATCAATAAATGTAGGTACTTAAGAGTGATGGCAAAGTTTTTCTAACTAGAAAAAGTGTCCATAGGACACAGATGCCTGCGCCAAATGCCATTCATAAAAAATATTACAAATGTACTTCAAATCAATCTTCCCGTCTCCGTATGACTTAGCTGTTGGTGGGACGTAAAACTAAAACTCACTCACTCACTCAAATCAATCATAAAAAATATGCATCAAGGGCAGATAAGCCAAAAACCAAAAATGCAAGAGTTGTCTTCCTTGTTCATGACACATCGTCTCAGCCTGATGAATGCACCTGTGAAGTTTCATGAATATATTCCATACGGTTTAAGAGTTATGGCCCGGACACGGTTTACTATATGGTACTAAGTCAAGGGCAGATAATCCAATAACCAAAAATGCAAGAGTTGTCTTCCTTGTTCATGACACATCGTCTCAGTGTGATAAATGCACCTGTGAAGTTTCATGAATATATTCCATACGGTTTAGGAGTTATGGCCCGGACACGGTTTACTATATGGTACCTTAGTCAAGGGCAGATAATCCAAAAACCAAAAATGCAAGAGTTGTCTTCCTTATTCATGACACATCGTCTCAGTGTGATGAATGCACCTGTGAAGTTTCATGAATATATTCCATACGGTTTAGGAGTTATGGCCCGGACACAGTTTACTATATGGTACTAAGTCAAGGGCAGATTATCCAAAAACCAAAAATGCAAGAGTTGTCTTCCTTGTTCATGACACATCGACTAAGTGTGATGAATGCACCTGTGAATTTTCATGAATATATTCCATACGGTTTAGGAGTTATGGCCCAGACACGGTTTACTATATGGTACTAAGTCAAGGGCAGATAATCCAAAAACCAAAAATGCAAAAGTTGTCTTCCTTTTTCATGACACATCGTCTCAGTGTGATGAATGCACCTGTGAAGTTTCATGAATATATTCCATACGGTTTAGGAGTTATGGCCCGGACACGGTTTACTATATGGTACTAAGTCAAGGGCAGATAATCCAAAAACCAAAAATGCAAGAGTTGCCTTCCTTGTTCATGACACATCGTCTCAGTGTGATGAATGCACCTGTGAAGTTTCATGAATATATTCCATACGGTTTAGGAGTTATGGCCAGGACACGATGTCGGGACGGACAGACAAACGAAGGATGGACAGGGGTATAACTTAATGCCCTTCCGCTATTCTTCGAATAGGTGGGGGCATAAAAATAGCCACAGTGACCTTGACTTTGAGCCCCAGACCCTGAAAGTTGAACTGACTAGAGATATTATCATACCCAATATTTGCATGAAGTTATCCACCAATAAATGTGGACACTAGAGCAATGATCATGTTTTTCTAACAAGAGGCCCATGGGCCACTATGCTCACCAGAGGTGATGTGGTTTATAACATATGCATGCTGGTGCCCATCTTATTCATGTGACACATTCCAGGAATAACTTTTCATTGCCTCATCCCATAGAGGCTTTTCATGTAATTTGGTTTCAATCAGCACAGCAGTTTTAGTGGAGAAGAAGACAAAAATACTTAATCTGAGCCATCCAAGACAAAGATCAGTAATGACCTTGACCTATGGAATTTATTAACTTCCATTCAGCTGATTGTAAATAATATTTCTGATGCGACAGGCTACCATGCAATCAGTTAAATCCACTGCCTTGCCTTTTTTCCATACAAATGTTTAGGTGACCAAATTTGACCTTGATGTAAAACAGATCAAGGTCAACCAAAGGTCAAAATTTGAACAAATTTGGTAGGACCTGGATCCTCTATGCTACATAACAAATTTCAAGGTCTTCGGTCATCTGGTTCCTGTGTAGAAAACTTTAAAAGTTTTTTTTACCATACATGAGCATAGCAGCCATATTGGTCATGTGACCCAGTCCTTACGTACAAATTTCATTCCTCTACTCATAACGGCTCCACATGTACATGTAATTTTGTTTCAATCAACCCACCAGTTTAAGTATAGAAGAAGATATAAACAAAAAACAAACAAAATGAACCCCCATTCCATGTGGACTTTGTATCTGAAATATTAGGCCATTTATGAAATGGAGGGGTGGGACATGGATCCAACAGAGCCCAGGTTGGTATCACTGAATGTGTCTTTTCATAAGGAACAAGGATATATATGGTTTAGGGGTGGGGATGTGTACAGTTCCAGAGATATAAGGCCTTTTAAGCTGTGTAGGGGTTGGAGCATGGCCCTGGCAGACACCAGGAAATCCAAGAGTGTTGTCCTTGAATGTTTTCAAGAAAATATATTGTTTAAGAGTGGGGATCTGAACTGTTTCTGAGATATGAGACCTTCTTATGAAGTGTAGAGGAGAGGAATGGCCCCTGTGGACCGCCAAGTTGGTGTAACTGAATGTGCCTAATCACAAGGAACAAGAATATAATTATATGATTATGAGGTGGAGATCCTAATGGTGTCTGGCCTTTTATGAAGTGGAGGGGTGGGCCATGGCAAGTGACACATTGCCCGAGCACAAATACACCGAAGGTTGATGTGACTGAATGCGTCTTATCAAAAGGAACACAAATATACATGCATTAGGGGTGGGGATCTGAACAGTTTCTGAGATATATGGCATTTTATGAAGTGGAGGGTTGGAGCATGGCCCCAGCGCACCCTGGGAGACCCCTAGGTTGGTAACACTAGATGTGTCTTATCAAAAGGAACAAGAGTATATATGGTTTAGGGTTGGGGATCTAAATGGTTTCTGAGATATTGGGCCTTTTACAAAGTGGAGGGGATGGGGCATGGCCCAGGTACATCCAAGTGGACACCCAAGTTGGTGTCACTGAATGTGTCTTATCATAAGGAACAAGAATATATATGGTTTTGGAGTGGGGATCTGAATGGTTTCTGACATATATCGCCTTTTATGAAGTGGAGGGGTGGGGCATGGCCCCCCCCCACGTCCTAGGGGACCCTCAGGTTGGTGTCAATGAATGCGTCTTATAATAAGAAACAAGAATATATATGGTTTTAGGGTAAGGATCTGAATGGTTTCTGAGATATATCGCCTTTTATGAAGTTGAGGGGTCGGGCATGGTCCCGGCGCACACTGGGAGAACCCTGGGTTGGTATCAATATGAATGCCTCTTATCATAAGGAACAAGAATATATATGGGTATGGGGTGGGGAATGAAGTGGAGGGGGTGGGGCATGGCCTGGCACATCCCAGGGGACCCCCAGGTTGGTGTCACTGAATGCGTCTTATCATAAGAAAAAAGAATATATATGGCTTTGGGGTGGGTATCTGAAAGGTTTCCGAGATATACCGCCTTTTATGAAGTGGATGGCTGGGGCATGGCCCCGGCGCACCCCAGGTGACCCCTAGGTTGAAATCACTGAATGCGTCTTATCATAAGTTACAAGTATATATACAGTTTAGGGGTGGGGATCTGAACGGTTTCTGAGATATTTGGCCTTTTATGGGGTGGAGGGGGTGGGGCAAGGCCCAGGCACCTCCCAGGGGACCTCCAGGTTGGTGTCACTGAATGCGTCTTATCATAAGAAACAAGAATATATATGGTTTTGGGGTGGGGATCTGGATGGTTTCTGAGATATATCGCCTTTTATGAAGTGGAGGGGTGGGGCATGGCCCCTGGGAGACCCCTAGGTTGGTATCACTGAATGCGACTTATAAGGAAGGAGAATATATATGGTTTATGGGTGGGGATCTGAATGGTTTCTGAGATATTGGGTCTTTTACAAAGTGGAGGGGGTGGGACCATGACCGGGGACCCCCAGATTGGTGTCACTGAATGCGTCTTATCATAAGAAACAAGAATATATATGGTTTTGGGGTGGGGATCTAAACAGTTTCTGATATATTGGGCCTTTTACGCAGTGGAGGGTGTGGGGCATGGGCCTGGCACATCCCAGGGGACCCCCAGGTTGGTGTCACTGAATGCGTCTTATCATAAGAAGAAAGAATATATATGGTTTAGGGAGGGGGTTCTGAATGTTTTCTGTGATATATGGCCTTTTATGCACTTGAGGGGGCCGGGGATGGCCCTGCACACCCTGGGGGACCCCCAGGCTGGCAAAAAAGCATTTGGCTAAAAGAAGTTCACTCAAGGAATATTTCAATAAAAGTTTTGTCAAAATATCTGCAAAGGTTTGGCAGTTAATGCCATTTTTCTATTTTCCCCAATATAAGTCTATGGAAACTAAGTTGCCATAGAGCCCATTTTCATTAACAAGAGGGCCACGATGGCCCTGGATCGCTCACCTGATCCATAGTGTAACAAGTGGGCCCCAGAGAGGGCCGTTATTGGCCCCAGGGCTTTAATGTGCATAATGTTGAGGGAGGTCTTAAAGGTGAAGCTTCATACCAAACATCAACAAAGGCTATAATTTGAACAATCTTGGCAAAGGTCCACTAGATGAAGCTATACATCAAATATCAAAGACCTGGGCCTAGCGGTTTCAGAGAAGAAGATTTTTAAAGATTTTCCCTATATAAGCCTATGTAAAACCAAAGGCCCCGAGACGGGGCCATTTTTTGCCCCAGCACTATAATTTGAACAATCTTGGTAGGGGTCCACTAGATGAAGCTTCATACCAAATATCAAAGTCCTGGGCTTTGTGGTTTCAGAGAAGAAGATTTTTAAAGATTTTCCCTATATAAGCCTATGTAAAACCAAAGGGCCCTGGGGGCGGGGGCATTTTTGGCCCCAGCACTATAATTTGAACAATCTTGGTAGGGGTCCACTAGATGAAGCTTCATACCAAATATCAAAGACCTGGGCCTTGTGGTTTCAGAGGAGAAGATTTTTAAAGATTTTCCCTATATAAGCCAATGTAAAACCAAAGGGCCCCGTGGCGGGGGCATTTTTTGTCCCAGCACTAAAATTTGAACAATCTTGGTAGGGGTCCACTAGATGAAGCTTCATACCAAATATCAAAGACCTGGGCCTAGTGGTTTCAGAGAAGAAGATTTTTAAAGATTTTCCCTATATAAGCCTAAGTAAAACCAAAGGGCCCCGGGGCGGGGGCATTTTTTGTCCCAGCATTATTATTTAAACAATCTTGGTAGGGGTCCACTAGATGAAGCTTCATACCAAATATCAAAGACCTGGGCCTTGTGGTTTCAGAGAAGAAGATTTTTAAAGATTTTCCCTATATAAGCCAATGTAAAACCAAAGGGCTCCGTGGCGGGGGCATTTTTTGTCCCCGCACTAAAATTTGAACAATCTTGGTAGGGGTCCACTAGATGAAGCTTAATACCAAATTTCAAAGTGCTGGGCCTTGTGGTTTCAGAGAAGAAGATTTTTAAAGATTTTCCCTATATAAGCCTATGTAAAACCAAAGGGCCCCGGGGCGGGGGCATTTTTGGCCCCAGCATTATAATTTGAACAATCTTGGTAGGGGTCCACTAGATGAAGCTTCATACCAAATATCAAAGTCCTGGGCCTTGTGGTTTCAGAGAAGAAGATTTTTAAAGATTTTCCCTTTATAAGCCTATGTAAAACCAAAGGGCCCCGGGGCGGGGGCTTTTTTGGCCCCAGCACTATACTTTGAACAATCTTGGTAGGGGTCCACTAGATGAAGCTTCATACATAATATCAAAGACCTGGGCCTTGTGGTTTCAGAGAAGAAGATTTTTAAAGATTTTCCCTTTATAAGCCAATGTAAAACCAAAGGGCCCCGGGGCGGGGGCATTTTTTGTCCCCGCACTAAAATTTGAACAATCTTGGTAGGGGTCCACTAGATGAAGCTTCATACCAAATATCAAAGTCCTGGGCCTTGTGGTTTCAGAGAAGAAAATTTTTAAAGATTTTCCCTATATAAACCTATGTAAAACCCAAGGGCCCCGGGGCGGGGGCATTTTTGGCCCCAGCACTATAATTTGAACAATCTTGGTAGGGGTCCACTAGATGAAGCTCTATACCAAATATCAAAGACCTGGGCCTAGTGGTTTCAGAGAAGAAGATTTTTAAAGATTTTCCCTATATAAGCCAATGTAAAACGAAAGGGCCCCGTGGCGGGGGCATTTTTTGTCCCAGCACTAAAATTTGAACAATCTTGGTAGGGGTCCACTAGATGAAGCTTAATACCAAATATCAAAGTGCTGGGCCTTGTGGTTTCAGAGAAGAAGATTTTTATAAAGATTTTCCCTATATAAGCCTATGTAAAACCAAAGGGCCCCGGGGCGGAGGCATTTTTGGCCCCAGCACTATAATTTGAACAATCTTGGTAGGGGTCCACTAGATGAAGCTTCATACCAAATATCAAAGTCCTGGGCCTTGTGGTTTCAGAGAAGATTTTTAAAGATTTTCCCTATGTAAGCCTTTATAAAACCAAAGGGCCCCGGGGCGGGGGCATTTTTGGCCCCAGCACTATAGTTTGAACAATCTTGGTAGGGGTCCACTAGATGAAGCTTCATACATAATATCAAAGACCTGGGCCTTGTGGTTTCAGAGAAGAAGATTTTTAAAGATTTTCCCTTTATAAGCCAATGTAAAACCAAAGGGCCCCGGGGCGGGGGCATTTTTTGTCCCCGCACTAAAATTTGAACAATCTTGGTAGGGGTCCACTAGATGAAGCTTCATACCAAATATCAAAGTCCTGGGCCTTGTGGTTTCAGAGAAGAAAATTTTTAAAGATTTTCCCTATATAAACCTATGTAAAACCCAAGGGCCCCGGGGCGGGGGCATTTTTGGCCCCAGCACTATAATTTGAACAATCTTGGTAGGGGTCCACTAGATGAAGCTCTATACCAAATATCAAAGACCTGGGCCTAGTGGTTTCAGAGAAGAAGATTTTTAAAGATTTTCCCTATATAAGCCAATGTAAAACGAAAGGGCCCCGTGGCGGGGGCATTTTTTGTCCCAGCACTAAAATTTGAACAATCTTGGTAGGGGTCCACTAGATGAAGCTTAATACCAAATATCAAAGTGCTGGGCCTTGTGGTTTCAGAGAAGAAGATTTTTATAAAGATTTTCCCTATATAAGCCTATGTAAAACCAAAGGGCCCCGGGGCGGAGGCATTTTTGGCCCCAGCACTATAATTTGAACAATCTTGGTAGGGGTCCACTAGATGAAGCTTCATACCAAATATCAAAGTCCTGGGCCTTGTGGTTTCAGAGAAGATTTTTAAAGATTTTCCCTATGTAAGCCTTTATAAAACCAAAGGGCCCCGGGGCGGGGGCATTTTTGGCCCCAGCACTATAGTTTGAACAATCTTGGTAGGGGTCCACTAGATGAAGCTTCATACCAAATATCAAAGACCTGGGCCTTGCGGTTTCATAGAAGAAGATTTTTTAAGTTTTTGGTGAAAAAATCTATTTTTGGCTCCTGTGACCTAGATGTGCAACGGACCGGAACCATTTGAACAACTTGGAAAGGGGACCACCTAAGGATCATTCCTGTGAAGTTTGGTCAAAATCCGATCAGTGGTAGGAGGAATGTCGTTTAAAGAAATTGTTTACGGACGCACGCACGACGGACAAAAAGTGATCCCAAAAGCTCACCTCGTCACTACGTGACGGTGAGCTAAAAACACAAATTTTCAATCCCCCAGCCCAAGGATGCTACAGATGAAATTTGGGCTGAATCGGCCCAGTGGCTTCAGAGATGTCGTTTGAAAGTGTTGACGCCAGACGACACAGAAGACGACGACGGACAACTGCCTATCCTGTAAGCTCTCCTGCAGCCTTCGGCTCTGGTGAGCTAAAAACCTGTAAAGTGAAGTACAATGATAATGTTAACTATTTTTTTCCAATTATATATATATATATTCAAAATAAACCTGTAAAACAACACATATGAGCTTGCAGGTAAAGTTTAACCAAATGCAGATGCCGACGCCAGGGGTATAGCAATAGCTACCCCTTACTTTCGTTAGGTGTAACCTCTAATTATGACCTTGACCTTGGAGGTAAGGTTCGTGTTTTTGTGTGAGGCAGATTGTCTCATGCTGGTCAACATTTCTGCCAAGTAATTTCAAAATCCATCCGGAAAGAAGAAAGTTACTGACTGCGTTTAAGTTTCGGACCCTGTTTTTCGAATGGCTGGGGCATAATAAAAGAAACCTCAATAAGCTCTTAAAAGCAGACTTAGGTGGTCTTCATAGTGGAATGTTACTGTAATTTCTCCTGTTTCTTTACTTCTGTTGATTTTCCTCTTTCTCCTGTCCCTCATTTTCATCTCTACTATCTATATACTCCCTTTTTTCTGGGAGATGACACAAAATGACCCTGGAGGATTGACGTTTTGTTAAACCAAAAACAATCAAATTCTAAATGTAAACGGGGGTTAATCCTTATCATGCTGTTCACAACAACCCCTACCTTTGCAAACAGTGTAGATCCAGATCAGATGGCTTCTGATCAGGATCTACACTATTTGGCATTTAGTTTGTGAATTTGTAGCAATAAATTACATCAAGTTGATAGACAGCGATGGGTGTGGCTAAAATGAATATTCAGCAAGAGAAGTGTTAAAAGGGGTGTTCATGTTGGGTTTAGGTTATTTCATGATCACAAAGCACACTTATCATGGGGTTTGTAATCATGACCTAGGTAGCTGTCGGATGTCCCTCTGACTGGTGATCAATACCTGCCAGGGTTGTAATTCTCTAAAGCAGATTGCTCATGTTATTCAGCCCGCTGATTCAAGAAGGGCAGGTGTCAGTTTCTGGCTAAGGAATGTGCACAAATAGTTTACAACTTTACATATGCCTGCCCAGGAAATGTATGGCTAGGTACACTGACAGGCCCAAAATGACCTAAATAGTGTTGACTGGGCCATTAACTCCAAAACTAACAAATCTTTTCATCTTAAGTGTTATGGTTATCAAAAGCACAACAGATCTTTCATTATCTTATAATAAAGATTAATTTGTCCCTGCTCTGAGCTGTCTGGTCCACTCATGCACAGGACGTAATTGTGATGTGACATCACCGTCGGCACGTCTCGACATTTATGTAACGTCACATCTACGTCTGTAACGTCATGTTGCAGAAACGTTGATTTGACGTCGCCCTAGCGACGTATGCTTGCTGGGGTGTTTACAAGTAATTCCACCAGCCCCGATAGCTCAGTTGGTAGAGTGTACACTCCGGGGAACTGGAGGTCACAGGTTCCATCCCGGGCCGCGACATACTAAAGTCGTTAAAAATGGTACTAGCTGCTCCTCGCTTGGCACTCAGATTTACGGGGTAGAGCTAGGGCTGGTCGACCCAGTGTCAGGATAATGTGACTGGGTGTGGTATCATGTAATGTGTCTGGGACATGATACTTCAGTGAGGCAGCACTATAAAAGTGAGCATTGAGCTCCCTGTCGCAACCAGACACCTTTATGATATGACTGAAAAATTGTTGAAAGCGACGTTTAACCCGAATTCACACACACACTGAAAAATGATCATTACCGCAGAAGCATTTTTATGGCCCTTTCAAGATTATTTCACTTCTTTCAAGCTGTTCTTTAATCAGGTTATTTTTGTTTTGGTTTTATGGCCCTTTCAAGATTATTTCACTCATATTGAGCTGATAGTTAAAGAAAAGTCGGTGAAAACCAGAGTACCCAGAGAAAAACCACCCGACCTTGGCATCTGACTTGGCCAGAGCATGCACAAACCACAGCGGTGGAAGACCTAATTATAATAGTTGGCACTCTTACCTATTAAAGGTGCATTATTGAGCTATCTGGAAAAAATGCTTTCAAAAATAAAATACATAGAGGTCTAATGTCAAAAAATAGCCATCGGAAGAGATGGCAAATCCCCCAACCAAAAGCCAATATGGCCTTCAGAAGATTGTTCACCAATAGAAAGTGCACCAGAATTAAACCAGCAATATATCACGAAAGTATTGCAGTTATGGCCATCACAAGATTATAGTGTCAGGGGAGATAACGAAACAAGAGGCCACGATGCTCACCAGAGCTCAGGCAGGCACTGCCCACTGGCAGCCATGTATGGTTTTAATTTATTGATTATAAAGTCTTCCAAATGAACCCCCATTTCATTAGGACTCTGTATCTGAAATATTAGGCCTTTTATGAAGTGGAGAGGTGGGAGATGACCCAACAGAGCCCAATTTGATATCATTGAATGCATCTTATCATAAGGAACAAGAAAATATATGGTTTATGGGTGGGGGGTGGGGATCTTAACGGTATCTGAGATATTGGGCCTTTTATGAAGTGGAGGGGATGGGGAATGGCCCGGGCACATCCCAAGAGACCCCTAGGTTGGTGTCTCTGAATGCGTTTTATCATAAAAAACAAGAATGTATATATGGTTTAGGGGTGGGAATCTGATAGGTTTCTGAGATTTATCGCCTTTTATGAAGTGGCAGGGTGGGGCATGGCCCCAGCACACCCCTGAAGACCCCAAGGTTGGACTCATTGAATGCGTCTTATCATAAAGAACAAGAATCTGAACGGTTTCTGAGAATTTGGGGCCTTTTATGGAGTGGAGGGGGTAGGACATGGCCCGGGCACATCCCAGAGGACCCCCAGGTTGGTGTAACTGAATGCGTCTTATCATAAAAAACAAGAATATATATGGTTTTCGGGTGGGGATCTGAAAGGTTGCCGAGATATATTGCCTTTTATGAAGTGGAGGGGTGGGGCAATGGCGCATCCCAGGGGACCCCTAGGTTGGTATCACTGAATGCGTCTTATCATAAGAAACAAGAATATATATGGTTTTGAGTTGGGGATCTGAATACTTTCAGATATATGGCCTTTTATGAAGTGGAGGGGTGGGGAAGGGCCCTGACCCATCCCAGGGGGCCTCCAGGTTGGTGTCATTGAATGTGCCTTATTGTAAGGAACAATAATATATATGGTTTAGGGGTGGGGATCTGTAAGGTTTCCGAGATATATTGGGCCTTTTATTAAGTGGAGGGGGTGGGGCAAGGCCCCGGCTCATCCCGGGGGCCCATAGGTTGGTGTCAATGAATGCATCTTATCATAAAGAACAAAAATATATATGGTTTAGGGGTGGGGGTCTAAACGGTTTCTGAGATATATGGCCTTTTATGTTGTGAAGGGGGTGGGGCATGGCCCCGGCGCATCCCGGGGCCCCCAGGTTAGTGTAATTGAATGTGTCTTATCATAAGGAACAAGAATATATACTACTCAAAGTTTGATAGGGATCACTTTTTAAATAACAAATTTTGCACTGAAAATTTAAAATTTCTTGACATAATTTGTACTAGGTATATTGATAAATATCTTAAGCAGAAACTTGTGTGCAGTTCAGTACTCATAAAAGTGCACACTTCTCACACTTCGCAAATGAATTTATGCACCCCCAAAATCTTGCGTAGCACTGCTTTCCAACAGACCAATCAAACTTGTCAGTGTTACTTTACCAAGCGTAAACTGGACTTCATTTGAGTTTGTGAAACACTAAAATGCCTAGAGGACAATTAAGAAACCGTCTGAGCCCCGAAGAAATGAATCGTGGCGTCGGAATGTTGGAATCTGGCGTCTTTTAACGTCGTGTTGCTGGGATTCTGAATGTGTCTCTGAGCGTGGTTTCCCAAATGTGGAGTCGGCATCTTACCCATGGAAATCCTTCACACAGACATGGAGGGGTCGAAAAAGGGCTACAACTCAACGTCGGGGCCGTTTCTTGTTGATTCAGTCTCGACGTCAACGGACCCTGAACCCTACGTGTTTGTATAACGAGCTTAGGAACGGAACTGGAGTACGAATTTCTGCACAAACTGTCAGAAACGGGCTCCACGAGTTCGGACTTAATGCCATGAGGCCTGCTGTACATGTTCCGTTGACGAGACAGCACGTGCTAGACCGGTTGGACTTTGCCAGAACTAACGTCAGGTGGACGGTCCATGACTTGAAGCCAGTACTGTTTCCTGAGGAGTCCAGATTCTGTCTAAACTTCACTTATAAACGTCAATTAGTGTGGCGAATGTCTAAAGAGCGATTCGATGACTTGGATGTGGCAGAGCATGATCGCTATGGAAAGGGGTCAGTCATGGTTTGGGCTGGGATAAGCGTGAACGGTAACACTGACTTGTACGTCGTTGAAAATGGAACGTTAATGGCAGTGAGGTACTGTAATGATATTCTTGATGAGTTTGTGAGACCATATGCAGATGCTATCATCCAGGACTTTATTCTGATGGACGATAATGCCCGTCCCAACCGTGCCAACGTCACTGATTCCTATCTGGAACGTTAGACACTCGTTCGTATGGACTGGCCTACTCGGTCACCGGACTTAAATCCGATTGAGCATGCGCAGGGCGTGCTTCAGCGTGTTGTGTCAGCCCGACCTGTGCATCCGAGGACTTTACAGGAGCTCAAAGATGCATTGGTTGCTGAATGAAAGCTGATTCAACAAAACCGGATACAGACTCGGATTACGAGCATGCGCAGGCGATGTCGTACTTCAACTGATACCCGTAAAACACCATACACATTATTAGGCACATTTGTCTAAACACATTTGGAAATTTGTGAAAAATCTGTTGTCCAAATCCCTTCGTGTTACGGCAAATTTTGGGCGTGCCAAGACGGTTGCTGTTGTCACGCTTGAATGCAGCACCAGCTGACAAAATTATTCACTAGGTTTTGTGAAGGATACGTGTTCTATCATTATGTATCAAATTTGGATTCAGCTGATTAATTCATCCAAAAATTATTTTGCATTAAAAAAGTGATCCCTATCAAACTTTGAGTAGTATATATGGTTTAGGGGTGGGGATCTGTACAGTTTCCAAGATATTGGGCCTTTTATGAAGTGGAGGGGGTGGGGCAAGGCCCCAGTGCATCCGGGGGGGTCCCAGGTTGGTGTCAATGAATGTGTCTTATCATAAGGAACAATAATATATATGGTTTAGGTGTGGGGATCTGTAAGGTTTTGGAGTTATGGCCATCACAAAGTTATATTGTCATGGGAGATAACTCAAAAACCATGGCACCCAGAGTTGTGGTTCTTGTGCATGACACACAGTCTCGGCCTTGTGAACAACTGTGTCAGGTATCATCA
Source organism: Lucinisca nassula (assembly GCA_963580285.1). Taxonomy (NCBI): domain Eukaryota; kingdom Metazoa; phylum Mollusca; class Bivalvia; order Lucinida; family Lucinidae; genus Lucinisca; species Lucinisca nassula. The sequence continues at coordinate 112,319,497 of OY757014.1, read as the reverse complement.
ATATTTCTTAAAGGGTATTGGAGTTATGGCCATCACAAGGTAGTCACTCAATTTTATTGGAAGGGGAGATAACTAAAAAACCATGACAACCAGAGTTGTGGTTCTTGTGCATGACACGCCGTCTCAGCCTTGTGAACAACTGTGCCAGGTACCATCAACATACCTAAAAGGGTATTGGAGTTATGGCCATCACAAAGTAGTCAGTCTATTTTATTAAAAGGGGAGATAACTCAAAAAGGATGCAATCCAGAGTTCTGGTTCTTGCGCATGACACGCCGTCTCAGCCTTGTGAACAATTGTGCCAAGAACCATCAATGAATCTCAAAGGGTATAGGAGTTAGGGCCATCACAAGGTTGGGTCTACGGACGGACGGACGCCAGGCTGATCGCTATATCCCCCGAACCTATTCGGTCAGGGGATAAAAAGGGTACCAGCTAAGTAGGACCTTGACCATGGAGGTACGAACCTGGGTTTTGCACTAGACACATTGTCTCATGATGGTTAACATTTCAACAAAGTAATTTCAAAATCCATCCATAAATATGAAAGTTATTGACTGCGTTTAAGTTTCGGATGGCCAAACCGATGGACGAACGGACAGGAGCAACACTATATACCCTTCCACCTTTCTTCGAATGGCGGGGGCATAAAAATCTATTTTTGGCTCCTGTGACCTAGATGTGCAAAGGACCAGAACCATTTGAACAACTTTGATGTAAGGGGACCACCTAAGGATCATTCCTGTGAAGTTTGGTCTAAATCCGATCAGTGGTTTAAGAGATGTCGTTTGAAGAAATTGTTTATGCACCGAAGGACGGATGCACAACGAACAAAAAGTGATCCCAAAAGCTCACCTCGTCACTACGTGACGTTGAGCTAATAATGCATACCGTAATGATCAAGTATTGGGGCAGATGAGCCTAAGAAAACAGTGCAGACCCAGATCAGAATGCTCCGGAATGGGGAAGTCTGAACAGGGTGTACACTGTTTGCCATTCTCTGTACCTTTTGGGCTCCTTGCTGGATTGTGATAATGTTGGATAATTACAGGAATCTCAGTGACAGAGTCAGAGGATTTTTACTGTATCCTTTAACCCCAAAACCTATTGGCAAACAGTGCATGCCCAGAACACTCTGATCAGGGCCTCCACTGTTTGCTTATAGTTCAGTCTATTTCCAAATAAATTTTGAGAAAACAACCTGTCACCCCTAAATTTTGAAATGGGCGGCTTATGCAAGGAGGAAGATTCCATTTGGTACAAAAAGGGTTAAACCCCAGTTTTCTGCGTATGAAGTGGAGTTTACTGGGGTTTTCATTACATGGACTTGTAAATATGACATTTGAGACACACATGTACAAGCAGTGATTTCTCCAGTCACCTTCCTTTATTCGGTGTATTGGCATCAAAGAAAATGAAACCAACAAAAATCTATTATTGCATTTTAATGTCAGTTACCAACCAAAACATGTTAATATACAGAGTAGCTGGCATTTACAAACAAAACTTAATCTGCTATTGTATGGTATGTAAACTGCAGACATTGATGATGCTTAAACCAATGCCTGCCGTTTGTCATGTACTTCCACACAGGAAGTTTGTCATGTACTTCCACACAGGCTTAAACCAATGCCTGCTGTTTGTCATGTACTGTCACACAGGCTTAAACCAATGCCTGCTGTTTGCCATGTACTGCCACACAGGCTTAAACCAATGCCTGCTGTTTGTCATGTACTGTCACAGAGGCTTAAACCAATGCCTGCTGTTTGTCATGTACTGTCACACAGGCTTAAACCAATGCCTGCTGTTTGCCATGTACTGCCACACAGGCTTCAACCAATGCCTGCTGTTTGTCATGTACTGTCACAGAGGCTTAAACCAATGCCTGCTGTTTACAATGTACTTCCACACAGGAAGTTTGTCATGTACTTCCACACAAATACACTGAATAATTAACTGCCAAAAAAACTAAAATTTTAAGATGAACTAGAAATGCATCCATAGGACACGGATATATGCCTGAAAATATGTCTATATTCGTATTTATCCATAGAAAGTTATTGACCGTGTTTAAGTTTTGCACCCTTTTTTCACATTTGACCTCTAAGTATGACCTTGACCATGGAGGTAAGGACCTTGGTCTTGTGCGAGGCAGTTTGTGTCTCATGATGGCCAACATTTCTGCCAAGTAATTTCAAAATCCATCCAGAGATAAAGTTATTGACTGTGTTTAAGTTTCGGACCATTTTTTTACCTTTGACCTCTAAGTATGACCTTGACCTTGGAGGTACAAACCTTCGTTTTGGACGTGACAGGCTGTCTCATGATGCTTAACATTTCTGCCGAGTAATTAAAATCTATCAAGAAATAAGGAAGTTATTGACCGTGTTTAAGTTTCGGACGCACAGACGGATGGACAGGGGCAACGCTATATGCCCTTTCCACACTTCTTCGAATGGCGGGGGCATAAAAAATGTGATATTTTTCTTATTTCTGGTCAAAATATAGATTGTGGGTACGTTAGAACCGCCTCATTGAGGCGGTTCTATCGAGTGCCCACAATCTATATTTTAGAGCAGAAGTAAGAAAATAAGGTTTAACCACTGTAAACCCCCGTTTTATTATATACAAGAGGGCCATGATGGCCCTGGATCGCTCACCTGATCCATAGAGTAACAAGTGGGCCCCCGGGGAGGGCCATTATTGACCCCGGGCTATAATGTGCATAATGTTGAGGGAGGTCTAAAAAGGTGAAGCTTCATAACAAATATCAACAAAGGCTATCATTTGAACATTCTTGGCAAATGTCCACTAGATGAAGCTGCACACCAAATATCAAAGACCTGGGCCTTGTGGTTTCAGAGAAGAATTTTTTTTAAAGATATTCCATACATAAGCCTATGCAAATCCAATAATTTGAACAATCTTGATAGAGGTCCACTAGAAGAAATTTCACACCAAATATCAAAGACCAAGGACTTGTGGTTTCACAGAAGAAGATTTTTAAATATTTTCCCAACATAAGTCTATGTAAAGGCCCCGAGGCGGGGGCATTTTTGGTCTCAGGGCTATAATTTGAACAATCTTGGTAGAGGTCCACTAGATGAAGTTTCATACCAAATATCTAAGACCTAGGCCTAGTGGTTTCAGAGAAGAAGAGTTTCTCTATATAAGACTATGTAAAACCAAAGGGCCCCCAAGCGGGGGCATTTTTGGCCCCAGGGCTATAATTTGAACACTGTTGGTAGAGGTCCACAAGTTGAAGCTTCATACCAAATATCAAAGCCCTGGGCCTTGCGGTTTCAGAGAAGAAGATTTTTAAAGATTTTCCCTATATAAGCCCATGTAAAACCAAATGGCCCCGGGGCAGGGGGCATTTTTGGCCCCAGCACTATAATTTGAACAATTCTGGAAAGGGTCCACTAGATGAAGCTTCATACCAAATATAAAAGACCTGGGCCTTGCGGTTTCAGAGAAGAAGATTTTTAAAGATTTTCCCTATATAAGCCCATGTAAAACCAAAGGGCCCGTGGGCAGAGGCATTTTTGGCCCCAGCACTAGAATTTGAACAATTCTGGTAGGGGTCCACTGGATGAACTTCATACCAAATATCAACTAGAGCTGCCGCCTAACGGGCGCCAATTATACCCCCGCATGCCGCAGACAAATTTTTACAAGTATTTGACCTTGAGGAAGGTCAACGTAAAGGTCAAGGTCAGGTTTGTGTATATCAATCTTAAGTACTAGTGGCAAGGTGTGTGGTGTGTGAATATTAAAGAAATCGGTCAAAGAATAAGGAAGTTATGAGCAATGTTAAAGTTTTTTGTAACGGACCGACAACAGACGACAAGCTGACTCCTATATACCCCCTTCAAACTTCGTTTGCGGGGGTATAAAGACCTGGGCCTTCGGGTTTCAGAGAAGATGATTTTTAAAGATTTTCCCATGTAAAACCAAAGGACCCCGGGGCGGGGGCATTTTTGGACCCAGCACTATAATTTGAACAATCTTGATAGAGGTCCACTAGATGAAGCTTCATACCAAATATCAAAGACCTGGGCCTTGTGGTTTCAGAGAAGATTTTTAAAGATTTTGCCCTATATAATCCTATGTTAAACAGAAGGGCCCCGAGGCGGGGGCATTTTTGGCCCCAGCACTATAGTTTGAACAATCTTGGTAGGGGTCCACTAGATGAAGCTTCATACCAAATATCAAAGACCTGGGCCTTGCGGTTTCATAGAAGAAGATTTTTTAAGTTTTTGGTGAAAAAATCTATTTTTGGCTCCTGTGACCTAGATGTGCAACGGACCGGAACCATTTGAACAACTTTGAAAGGGGACCACCTAATGATTTCTGTGAAGTTTGGTCAAAATCTGATTAGTGGTTTAGGAGGAGATGTCGTTTGAAGAAATTGTTTACGGACGGACGCCCGGACGCACTGACGACGGACGAAAAGTGATCCCAAAAGCTCACCTCTTCATTACATGACAGGTGAGCTAAAAGTGGGGTTCAAGGGGGTCAAAATTATATAGGCGTGTTTTTGTGATGGCCTGCTGTTTGTTTGTCATGTACTTCCACACAGACAAACTTACAAGTAAGAATATGTCTATCAGGTCTAAAACAACATCTCACACTGACAATAACTAAGCACAATACGTTCATCAACAATTATAACTTAGACCAAATAGCCAGAATAAAAACTTTAACCCTTTTTGTACCAACTTATTTATAGCAGGAGTCCCATTTCACAATTTAGGGGTGTCAGGTTGCGTTTTCTGCAAAATCTATTTGGGAAAATGGCTGGACTTTTTGCAAACATTGTAGGCCCTGATCAGATACCGCATTCTGCGGCGTCTGATCTGGGGCTGCACCGTTTGCCAACTACCCGTTTAGGGGTTTCTGGTACTAAATGGGTTAAAATGCATACTTGCTTGATTTCTAGAAATGGCAAATGTGAATATTTATATCATCATTATACCTGAAAGGCTAAGAAAAGAAGCTGCTCAGGTTTTACTCGATGTCTGCTGAGAGTTTATAACATTCTCATAATTTTGCAACATGGACTGGGCTAAAACCAAATATTGTCTCTGAGTGTAAGTTGGGAAAATAGTCCTGAACTGAGAATTGAACTGTTCGGTTATTCCTTTAATTCCAGTATTTTTAAGCAAGCAGTGTTAACCGGATCAGACACTGCGTTTAGTTGCATCTGATTAGGTGGACACTGTCAATGCCCCAGTGCACGCGCTCAGTCCAGATTTTTACACTGCATTCTGATGCAAGAGGTAGACGACTATCAATGCTTTAAACAACCGGTACCTGCATTTTGTACATGGTCAGCGACAGTCAAGGGTATTAAGGGTCTGTTTGGTCACCAAAATTGTTTTCATTACTCTTGTTTCTTCTTATCATTTTCGATTTGAAAAATGTTTATATTCCTCTATCTTTTCTTGGAAGCATTTCAGCCTGAATAAAGTTGTTAATGGTACAATATCTTTATGCTCACAAGAATAAATATATCATATGAATAACGGTTCGTATCTGTTATAAAAGGTTTCTATTCAAAAGTAGCATCTAACAAACAATGTATCAATAAAATGGTTGACATTTAATTTTTCGGTTTCCTATCTCCACTTAGAACACCCACATAGAATAATAATGGGATGGGAACAATTGCGACCATGGACGAATCATCCCGGTTTTTGTGATGATCTGCAGGATACTGTGGTAGTCAAGAGGTTTTACCGGGCTCACCCCCAACGTGAATGATGTTTTTATTGGTCTCCCCTAGTTTATTTGTAACTGAGCGCCTGCTATCATGCCTTGAACTTTTAACCCATTTTGTACTGAAGGGAATCTTCCACTTTATATACAGTACAAGTCAATTTCAAAATTTAGGGATGTCTGGTTGTTTTCTTCAAAACTTATTTGGAAAATGGCTGAACTTTTTTTTGCAAACCCTGTAGGACCTGATCAGCCGCCGCATTCTACGGCTACTGATCTTGGCCTGCACTGTTTGCCAGTTACCCGGTTTGGAATTCCCGGTACATGCAGAAAATGGGTTAATCTGTACCAAGCTATAAAAAGACGCAAGGCGAATTTATCTACTATACTTTCACTCATTAGTTGTACAAGGAGAATCTATGTGTAAAACTTATTATTATTGAAAAGTAAACTGGAAGACGGGTGTGTTCATAAAATAAATTGACAGAAAATGCAAATTATTCTCTTCAGCTCTATCAGTAGTTTCATTTTAGATATGAAGAACTTTCGACACTTTTGAATATAGAGCAATATTTTCTCAAGGATGTCTCGGTGGTGATTAGATTATCTGCACTAGCTAGCCATTTTAGTATAATGTTACATCTGGGTCGACTGTCGATTACAATCGACCCAAAAACCTTTTTGAGGAAAAAAACTCTGGAAACCGTGTCCAAATGGTTGGTATGGTAGTCGCAGATAAAATTGTCTAGGCGGAGCTATCCTTTGCACCTGCCTTTGGAATGATCTATTAATAAAAAAGGTAAAGCAAGTATCCCGCTTGTGTGAATTCAACTGCAACACAAACAAAGCTGTGTCAATCTTACCTGCGGCTACTATAACCAACTAGAACCAATTTAATTTGCTGTGTGAAAAAAACAAGTGAAAACAATTTTGTAAAAGAATACAGAAGCAGAAATTACTGTGTGTGTGTGTGTGAATTCAGGTTTAACGTCGCATTCAACAATTTTTCAGTCATATCACGACGGTGTCTGGTTGCGACAGGGAGCTCAATGCTCACTTTTATAATGCTGCCTCACTGAAGTATCATGTCCCAGACACATTACATGATACCACACCCAGTCACATTATCCTGACACTGGGTCGACCAGTCCTAGCTCTACCCCGTAAACCTGAGTGCCAAGCGAGGAGCAGCTAGTACCATTTTTAACGACTGGTATGTCGTGGCCTGGACTCGAACCCGTGACCTCCCATTTCCCGGAGCGGACACTCTACCAACTGAGCTATCAGGGCCGGTCAGAAATTACTGTCACTATCTTCACTGATAAATCACTAATCGATCACACAATCGATCAAACAATCTAAACTAGAGCTATCACTAAAGGTGATGAATACCCCCACAAAAACTGCCTTGATAGTACAACAGCGGCATTTTGCAATTTTTTCACTTGAAAGGGGCCATAACTATGTCGAAAATTGACGAATTTTGTAGTGGGAATCGAACTTGACCTGTATTTTATGATCAGTGTACCAAAAATGATTATAAAAATCGGTGAAGTACTTTTTGAGTTATCGTCTGGAAACCAAGTCAACAGACCGACCGACCGACAAGCTCACTCCTATATACGCCCCCAAATTTCATTTGTGGGGGTATAATTATATATATAGTGCGAACAAATTGACCAGAGACCGGTGAACTCTTAACAATTTCACACCTGACTGAATACATATATTTGTCGTCGTCGTTTTCCGAATTAGGCAATATTGTTATACAATACAGAGGTCGGTAAATTGACCGCTAGTTACGTGATGCAGAAACTTCACGAGAAGCTTAGGAAAGCCGACGTATTAGGCGATAACAATTAATAATTTATTCCTTACATAAAGGTCAGTCTCAGATTAATTGTTTGTTTGATTTGTTTGATTTGAGGTTTTACGTCCCCGTCAACACTGTAAAGGTCATTTTGGAGATGTTGCTTCCAATTTTGTGGGACTTTTACCCGGCACTGAGATGAAATGACATCTCAAGCCCTAGCGCCCAATGAAACCAATAGGGTTTATTTGCATGGACGGTCCGCCTCGTACCGCGGTTCCTGGACAGGCTTAGATCCTCTAAGCGGTTTACCAGTACTAGTGTGCGGGCCGGATTCAGCTCTGCGTGGAAGCATCATGCAGCCCATATATTTCTTCAAGCCCCTATGGGCGGGGGCGAATAGTCTCAGATTAAATTGTTCGCACTATCAACATTACAAAGTTACCATGTAAGAGCTAAACCTTGGCTACTTTGTCAACATATATTCCTGCTTCCAACTGTGGCATGTATCTTGCTGTTCATGACAACCCCTATCTTTGCAAACAGTGTAGATCTTCTGTAGAAGCCATCTGATCAGGATCTACACTGACATTCAGTTTATGAATTTGTAGGAATAAATTACATAAAGTAATCCGATTGGTTCAAAGTCAGAGATGGGTGTGGCTAAACTGAATATTCAGCAGGATAAGGGTTAATAGCACACAATACAAGTTATTACATGGTGCATCAACACTATGAACAAGAAATCCCTAATCAATCACAGTCCCTCAGTATCATGTTGAAAAGATACTAACAAATATGTACGTTGAAACAGTAGGGACCTAGTTAAAGCAGGATATATATCCCTTAATCATCATTCCTGTCTGCAAATTTTAGTGATCCTTTTTTTCTCCTGGTCAGTGGGGTTCCTCCAAAAATTATAATATAAAATATATTAAAATATATATGGTTTAGGGGTGGGGATCTGAATGGGTTCCTATATATATGGCCTTTTATGCACTGGAGGGGGTGGGACATGGCCCTGGCACACCCTGGGGGACCCCAAAGTTGGCATAAAAGCATGTGGCTAAAAGAAGTTAAGTTAAGGAATATTTCTACAAAAGATTTGTCAAAATATCTGCAAAGGTTTGGCCGTAAATGCCATTTTTCTATTTTCCCCATTATAAGTATGTAAACTAAGTTGCCATAGCAACCAAACTAAACTCCGTTCAGAAAATCTGAATCATCGATTTTTTCGTTTCTTCCTTTTAATACTCATTTTTGCCCATACATCACTATGGGAAAGTTTTAGACCTCACCCTCCGCCGATTTCTCCAGCAAGTCGTATGCCTCTGCGACAGTCAGGAAAAGCTGTGATTATTTGGAGAAATTTGCAAAACAAAGAAATGAGAGCACAGACTAAGTCCATTTGACGATGATTGTCAGGTAAGATAATAAATATTCAATTCCATGTGACGCAGTTTATAAATAGATATGCAATTGCGACACACCTTATATTCGAATGGCTAGATAGAGGCTCACTAGGAACGGGGAGTCACTAGCGCGATGTGCGGTCAACAGTCGTCAAAAAGAATTATACCGATATCAGAAGTGGTGTCACAGCTTATGATTTTCCACTGAGTGATCGTGCAAATAAAACATAGACGCCCTTGTAATGTACAAGAGCAGCAACCACTTCTATATATGGTTTAAAAGGGTGTGTCGAACCTGTCAGAATGTCTTAGTCTGTGAAAGAAAATATAGATTTTGCAATTTTCTCCAAATAATCACAGCCCTTCCTAGTCGTCGCAGAGGCATACGACTTGCTGGAGAAATCGGCGAAGTGTGAGGTCTAAAACTTTCCCATAGTGATGTATGGGCAAAAATGAGTATTAAAAGGAAGAAACGAAAAAATCGATGATTCAGATTTTCTGAACGGAGTGTAATGAGCAGATTTTCATTAAAAGCACAAACTTTCAATCCCCCAGCCCAAGGATGCTAGATGAAATTTGGGCTGAATTAGCCCAGTGGCTTCTGAGGAGATGTTTGAAAGTGTTGACGACAACGACGGCAACGGACAACTGCCTATCCTATAAGCCCTACAGGAGCCTTCAGCTCTGGTGAGCTAAAAATCAGAAATTCAGTTTATTTTATGATCCAGCTATTCCCAATGAACTGGATCCTTCACTGGATTGTTCAGCAGCACGGTGTTTAAAGCAACAAACCCAACTCCCATCACAAGGGTTTGACCCAGGTCCTTCAATAGATTCTGCAATTGTTTGTTTTGAGGTTTAACGTCCCCATCAACACTGTAAAGGTCATTTTTGAGACCTTGCTTCCAATTTTGTGGGACTTACCCAACACCGAGATGAAATGACATCAAGCTCAGCCGCCCAATGAAACCAATAGGGTTTATAAGCATGGACGGGCCGACTTGCACTGCTTTGTATGGGCAGGCTTAGATCCTCTAAGCGGTTTACCAGTACTAGTGTGCGGGTCAGTTTCGGCTCTGCGTGGAAGCATCATGCAGCCCATATATTTCTTCAAGCCCCAATGGGTGGAGGCTGAGATTCTGTTCAGCATCATATTTTTTTCCGATTCAGGCATGGCCTAAGCAAACAAGGCCAAAAATGAACGTCGCATAACGTCATATATGGGGATTTTATTTTTGTCACAAACTAAAAATAGATCTAACTAGTGTTCAAAACCTAGTTAGGGAATCCCTCTCAAACTTGTTTACCTCTCATCATAATTGTTCGCATTTTTGCATAAAATGCATTCATTTGTATTGTTTTAAAGAAAAATACCTGCTATACGTATTTTATTTTTGGAAGCATTTTTTACCGATAGCTCAATAACGCACCTTTAAAGCCAGGATTAAAGAAAAAGGTAGAAGTCTTTTAACCCTTTTTGTACCAAATGGAATCTTCCTCATTGTATATAGAATGAGTCCATTTCAAAACCTTGGGGGTGTCCAATTGTGTTTTCTTCAAAATTGATGAGAAAAATGGCTGAACTTTTTGCAAACAGGGAAGGCCCTGATCAGATGCCATCTTCTGTGGCGTCTGATCTGGGCCTGCACTGTTGCCATGGTACCCGTTTTGGGGTTTCTGGTACTAAATGGGTTATAATGAAGACGTTAGCATATATTTTACTATCTTGATAATGAAGTACACCTAGATGTAAATGTTATTTTGTTCACTTATTAGAAAAAAAAACCTGGTATTACAGGTTTTGGAAGACACTAAAATTGCAAAATAGACCAGGTTTTTCTAAAAATAATAGGCAAGTTCCTTTTAATTTTCTATTGACACTGATGTTGTTCAATAAAACATTTAGCATGTCCAATCTCTTCTCTTGTCCATACAGAAATCTCAGACAGTAAATAAACGGCCAATCACAATGTCTCATCTGTGAAAAAAAACACCGGCCAATCAAGAGGTCTCATCCTGATGATCACTATCCGCCAATCACAGTCTGACCCAGACCTATGAACACCTACAATATATACAAAATAAACATCAGGGTGAAGCCGATTTCAAAAACACAACTATTCCAATTGTTTGTTTGTTTGATTTGAAGTTTAACGTCTGTCAACACTGTAAAGGTCATTTTGGAGACGTCGCTTCCAATTTTGTGGGACTTTTACCAGACACAGGGATACAGACTAACAGGCGCCCAAGTCGCCCAAGGCACCTAAATTTTTGCCTTGGCACCTAAGTTTTGAATAAAAGTGCCTATTAACTTAATGTAAAATTTGGATTTATGGCAGTCTGGGCGCCTAAAGCAAAATGCTTAGTCTGTATCCCTGCAGACATTGAGATGAAATGACATCTCAAGCCAGGTCGCCCAATAAAACCAATAGGGTTTATAAGCATGGACAGACCGACTCCCACCGCTTTGCCTGGGCAGTCTTAAATCCTCTAAGCTGGTTTGTTTGAGGTCATGTCAACACTATTTAGGTCATTTTTGAGATGTTGCTTTCAATTTTGTAGGACTTTACCCCAGAGAGATGAAATGACAAAGCCCTGCTGCCCAGTAAACCCAACAAGGTTTATAAGCATGACTGTCTGGCTCACACCACATTGCCTGGGCTAGCTTAGACCTATCGGGTTTACCAGTACGCTTGTGCAGTCAGTTTAAGCTCTGCATGGAAGCACCAAGCAGCCTAATCTTCCTCCAAGCCCTGATGGACGAGGGCATTAAAAGGAATGCAAAACTGACTAAAACAAAGAAGACACCTACAAGGTATCCCAAGATTATTGAAGCATCAATACTTCTTGTTTTGCCTTATATTCAGTGTTTATGTATCCACCGCTAATCTTTTAGATCATGATTTTAGTAGAATATTTGCTACTATCAAACTTTATACCAATAGCGGATATGTAAGAAATAAGAATGACAATTATTGTAAATTGATCTAATTCTAAGCTCTAGCAAGATTTGGGACTTAAAAAACCTACCAACTACACCTCCTGTGCAGTTCAATGCAAGGATAACAGCAGACTCCGTTACAATCTGGAATGCTGACAAATCTACTCCAGCTACTAGATGACCATCACATCGCCTCTTGACCAACACATAATCCACATTACTATCACTATGACCATTACCATGACCATCACATCTGTCCCGAGTCATCATATGGCACTCTCTTAGTAGGACTCTCAGTGCTGAATTAGAAAAAAAAAAAAAATAAATAAAAAAAAAAAAAAACAATAAAAAAGTCCCTTAAGAAGATCTCTACTTGATATTTAAAGCCGGCCTGGGTAGCCCATTCTGATGCACGTCTGACTGGTGATCAGGAGGACCTGGGTTTGATACCTGCCTGGGTCTGCAATGTTCTTTGTGGAGATTGATCATGAAATATTTTCTATGGTCATTCTCTCCGCTCTCATGGCAGTGGGTTGATGTTGCTCATTCATAGAGACATCCCTCACATGCCTTTCATGGAACTGGAAAATGACACCGAATCGGTCTGGGTTAAGGTTTTTGCATATAAAACTTACCACTTAGTAGCAAGTTGGTATCGACCACCAAATGGTAAGGTCGAAAACTTCCAGTTGTTTAAAGACCAACTGGATTGCATTAAATCGCAGCATAAGGGTGAAAAACTCCCGGCTGTACATGTTCTAGGTGACCTCAACTTCAGAGACATTGCTTGGCCCGACAGGCTCAGCAAACAAGGCACAATGCTGAGTCCATCCGAAGGACAAATATTAATTGACATTATGAACGATCATGGCCTTGAACAAATTGATAACTTCCCCACTCGTGATAAGAACACATTGGATCTGATCCTTACGACTTTGCCAGGACAATTCGAAGACATTCATTCCCCAGATAAACTAAGTGACCACGATATTGTCTCCTGATATTTAAAAATTCACATCCCAACAATAAAACCAGAGGACCAGTGGTCCTGAACCGCTCACCTGTCTGGTGACAATTTTCCCATATTGGCAACTTTTCATCTTGGTCATGTGATCTAGACCGTATTGGCATTTTTTCATTTGTTCAACTCACAAAGGCTCCATATTAAATTTCACTTAAATTGGCTCAGCAGTTTTGGAGAAAAAAATATCTGAAATATGGATCCTGAATGACCTTGGTCTAAGGCCAATGAATGACCTTGACCTTTCTCACCCACAGATCTTCATGTATTCAGTTACTTTACCTGATCTACCAATTTTGGTGACACTGTCTTCAATGGTTTCCTATAAATCCATTATTTTCACTTTGCCCCATGCAAAAGCCTAAGTCGGCAAATTTGACATTGCTGTAAAATAGGTCAAGGTCAACCCAGGGTCACCATTTGTACAAACCATGATGGGCCCGAGTACCATATGCTACATGCCAAGTTTCAAGGCCAATGGCCTTATGGTTCTGGAGAAGAAGATTTTTGAAGGTTTTTTACCATATATGGGCATGGCGGCCATCTTGGGTCTAAGGCCAATGAATGACCTTGACCTTTATCACCCATAGATCTTCATGTTTTCAGTTACTTTACCTGATCTACAAATTTTGGTGACACTGTTTTCAATGGTTTCCTATAAATCCATAATTTTCACTTTGCCCCATGCAAAAGCCTAAGTCGGCAAATTTGACATCGCTGTAGAATAGGTCAAGGTCAACCCAGGGTCACCATTTGTACAAACCATGATGGGCCTGAGTACCATATGCTACATGCCAAGTTTCAAGGCCACTGGCCTTATGGTTCTGGAGAAGAAGATTTTTGAAGGCTTTTTACCATATATGGGCATGGCGGCCATCTTGGTCATGTGATCCAGACCCCGCGAACAAACTTTCGTTCCCCCATCCCACTGAGGCTCCATATGAAATTTGGCTTTGATTGGCCCTGCAGTATAGGAGAAGAAGATCTTTGAAAATGGTGGACGGACGACGGACCATGGCTATACTATAAGCTCACCTATGAGCCCAAAGGCTCAGGTGAGCTAAAAACCTCGGAGGAAAGTGTACTCATATCAGAAAGGTGATTATGAAACTATGAGGAAGGATGCACTCAGATTTGCAAAGGAGAAATACTTTATGGTCATTCAGATGCTCGGTCTGTACAGGAGAATTTTGATTTGATAACTTCTTTCATTCATACTTCGGCCAAAAATCATATCCCTTCAAAAACTAGTAGGTTTGTATCTTCTATTCCCTGGATCACCCCAGAGATAAGAAGAAAAATTCGCAGAAGGAATAAGATTCATGCAAAGGCAAAAAAGACGGGAAGTGGTAAACTCCGGACAAAATTTGAAAACTTGAGACGTGAAATAAAGACTGATTTAAAAAATCAGCATGATTTGTATGTGAATAACTTGGTAGGTGATGTAAAGGCAAGTCCCAGAGACTTCTACAGATATATCAATAGCCAGAAGAAAGACAGGCAAGGTATCCCACCCCTTAATAAAAGGAGGGAACGGGGTTGCTGAATCAGACTGAAAGGGCAGAGGAACTAGTTGGTCAATTCAATGATGCGTTTAACAAGAGGGCCCAATGGCCCTATATCGCTCACCTGTGTACCAGTAAATCATTATTGTAGGAGACCACTTGACATTGCTACATACTAAATATCTAAGCTCAGGCAAAGCGGTGTCCATGCTTATTAACCCTACTGGATTCATTGCGTGACAGGGCTTGAGATGTAATTTCATCTCAATGTCTCGTAAAAGTCCCACAAAATTGGAAGAGACCTCCAAAATGACCTATACAGTGTTGTCGGTGATGTAAAACCTCAAATCAAACAAAATCTGTGCCTTATGGTTTTGGAGAAAAAATTTTTTTTAAGTTTTTTCCAGAATAAGTCTATAGAAGCTAATGAGCCCTGGGGCTTGGCCAATTTTGACCCAAAGGGCACGGTTGGCAGGATTTATGTAGGCGACCATTTTGTGTTGCTATATACTAAATATCTAAGGTCTGTACTTCATGGTTTCAAAGAAGATGTTTGAAGCTTTTTTCCATTATAAGTTTGTTGAAGTTAAGGGGCCACAGGATTTGGACCCCAGGTGCATGATTGGCAGGAGTCATGTAGGCGACCACTCGACATTGCTACATGCTCATTACCTAAGCTCTGGGACTTATGGTTTCAGAGAAGAAGAGTTTTGAAGATTTTTTTCCCATTTTAAGTTGTTTTTTTTTCTTTTGTTTGTTTTCTTTTATCATAAGGGCCCTGTGGTTTCAGAGAAGAAGATTTTTGAAGTTTCTCCAATTGTAAGTCTATGGATGCTAAAGAACTCTGGGGTGGGGCCAATTTGGATCCCAGGGCATAACTGGCAGGATTTATGTAGGTGGCCACTTGACGTTGCTACATACTAAAAATCTAAGCTCTGGGCCTTATGGTTTCATAGAGGAAGATTTCTTAAGTTTTTTTTTTTCCATTATAAGTCTATTGGAGGTGATGAGCTCGGGCGTGGCCAATTCTGACCCCAGGGGCAGGGTTAACAGGATTTATGTAGCTGGCTATTTTATGTTGCTAGATACTAAATATCTAAGTTCTGTGCTTCACAGTTTCTGAGAAGAAGATTTTTGAAGCTTTTTTCCATTATGAGTCTATGGGAGCTAAGGGGCCCCGGGGCATAGCCCATTTGGACCCCAGGGGCATGATTAGCAGGAAATATGTAGGTGACAACTTGCCGTTGCTACATGCTAAATATCTAAGCTCTGGGCCCTGTGGTTTCAGAGAAGAAGATTTTTAAGCTTTTTTTTCCATTATGAGTCTATGGGAGCAAAGGGGCCCCGGCGCTTGGCCCATTTGGAACCCAGGGGCATGATTGGCAGGAATTATGTAGGTGACCAATTGCCGTTGCTACATGCTACATAACTAAACTCTGGGCCCTGTGGTTTCAGAGAAGAAGATTTTTGAAGTTTTTTTTTCATTATGGGTCTATGTGTGCTAAGGGGCCCCGGGGCATGGCCCATTTGGACCCTAGGGGCATGATTGGCAGGATTTATGTAGGTGACCACTTGCCGTTGCTACATGCCAAATACCTCAGCTCTGGGCCCTGTGGTTTCAGAGAAGAAGATTTTTGAAGCATTTTTCCATTATGAGTCTACAGGAGCTAAAGGGCCCCTGGGCGTGGCCCTTTTGGACCCCAGGGGCATGATTGGCAGGAATTATAAAGGTGACCACTTGCCGTTGCTACATGCTAAATATCAAAGCTCTGGGCACAGTGGTTTCAGAGAAGAAGATTTTTTAAGCTTTTTTTCCATTATGAGTTTATTGGAGCTAAGGGGCCCCGGGGCGTGGCCAATTTGGACCCCACGGGCATGATTGGCAGGATTTATGTAGGTGACCACTTGCCATTGCTACATGCTTAATATCTAAGCTCTGGGCCCTGTGGTTTCAGAGGAGAAGATTTTTGAAGCTTTTTTTTCCATTATGAGTCTATAGGAGCTAAGGGGCCCCGGTTTTACGGGCCATTAATTTTCTAATGAGATTAAAAATGTGTTAAGTTAATTGCTTTAACTCATAATAAGTTGGTGTGTGCTGCTTACCTGGATTGACATAGTAGAAAGACTTCATTCATTCACTTGTAAAATCGTAAAAATTCCAGTCTGGTGATTCTGCAAAAATGCCTGAGTATATTGATAATAAGATTTGCTGTGAAAATCGTAAGTGCAAAATTTGGTTTTATAGAATATGTTTAGGTCTGAATTCATCATCAAATCAATGGCAGTGTCCGTCTTCTGAGAAGCAACATATGTGACATCATAGAAAGCTGTGTAATGCAAACCCAGGTAAATCCAACTTTATACAGAGAAAAGTAGGATTTACAAGCGGTGTGCAGTCTTTCTTTCGTTCTCACAAGTCGATATATTAAGAAAAACGAACCAATACCCCCGGCATCCTGGATACAATCTGGGTTGTGGGTACTCATTAGAACTGCCTCATTGAGGTGTATAAAGAGATTTTTATATATTTTTTTTAGAATTGAACTTAAAATTTTAACATAATCAATTGTTATCAATAACTGATCACCACAAACCGAGATATTATCAAAACGCACAACTACCGCAAGATCCAGGACACATTCGGGAATTTCCCGGACAAATTAACTTCAGAAATAGACCCCTAAAATATTCAAAATGAAAAATATCTTTTAACTATTTTTTAAAATTAAGCTAAAATTTTGATTTGATACTGATTTTATTAATTTCTGACCACCTCAAGTCGAGATATTAGGGTTAACGCATCAATACCCCAACACATACATGTGATATCTCCCGATTTCGCCGGGATATCCCGATTTCAAACCCCATCTCCCGGTCTCCCGTCCGACGGCCCTAATCTCCCGACACGACATTTTTCCTATAGTAGTTTTCCGCCGACCGACCAATTTAGGCATCAGGGGACAGTTTCGCATTTGAGGGTGGACGTTTTTCAAAATATTATAGTAGGAGGGTCAATAATGGCATTGTTGCTCATAGAAATTGTGATATGTGGATATTTTTTGCCAATGTGGGCTTATTTGCTGGGTATCTGTACTTTTATGAAATGGAATACGAAACTAAAACCCCGGCTGTCTGGATGCTGTGCAAGTTCAAGGTGCAGCGGCATATCTGAATTCACGAAGGTAAATTTGGCACTAAAAAGTGGCTGTTTTTCAAAGAGGATTCCTGAAAAAGTTTACTGGTTATGGTATACTTTTCTGTCTATTTCTTTGCATGTGACTGAGTGTACATGACATTTCAACAGGTGCCAAGCACTGGTGTTTTGGGAGTAAATTCACAGGATCTGTCAAAGTGAGGTGGAGTCATGATTTTTTGTATGTAAAAATTAGTGGGTGGGGTAAGTGAAATGCTGCTGCTGTCAGCCTATGCAAACAGAGAAGTGTTTCTTTGGTATTCTGTTTTGATTTTATGCATGTGTGGAGCAATTTGAAACCAAAACAAAAGTTATCGCTTTCTCCTGGAGTTGTCGATAACGATTCAAAAACTTGGTGTGACGCGGACAAAAAAGTGCTGCGATTAACTGTCCCCTGATGCCTTAAGGGAAAACGCCAAAAATTCAAGTCATCTTTTGAGGTGTTATTCACTGCAATTTGAAAAGCTTATTATTTGTCGAATGAGTACCCGCAATGTTTTTTTGCATCGCGCAGTCCATATTTACGCAGGAAATGGTACGCTGTAGGTACCGTATGATTGTCCGATTTAAAGCCGACAAACAGTTTCCTTACACCAGACTGCAGCCTGTGCCCTTAAACATTTAATTCACATACTGGGGATGGAAATATTGTTTATTTTCAAGGATTTGAATATTTTTACATCTAAATATGGCCTTAAAGAGTATAATTTAAGCTAGTTTGGCTTTGTTTTTGGTCATTTTTCCCAATTTTGAATGAATTTTCCATTGGGGAAATTGGCAAAATTTTACTGAAGTCAAAAATTTGGCTCTAGTCCACTCCACAGTGGCACAGGCATTCTATCAAGCATTAAAATCTACCAGAAAAAGCAATTAACAGCATTCCAAGACAGTTCAACAGGAATATTTTAAACAAAAACAGTTGTCGAGCTTGGCAAGGGCGCACAGATGATATCGGTTTTGGTGAAAAGCTTGTACGGCATCGCAATGTGTGCGCTTGTCTGAAATTACACCGCATTGATTTTGCACGAGACCATTTAAATATTTTTCACAGGAGTACTTGATATGATATTTTGCCCTAACCACCTCTGTGTAAATGTTATGACCTGTCTCATGAGCCACATTCTGTGAAAAAATTATAGGTAATTCAATAAAAATGATGAACAGTGCCATGACCACTATAGATGCAAAGGTTGCCTCATAAACAGATCTCAAATTTGTGCTGTGCAAAAGTCCCAAAAGCCTATCCAGGTCCTTAATATTAACAACAATGTCCTTTTCAGCACTCTAAGACCTTCTGTGTGTCCAAGAATGTACTTTGGCCACATTATTCTGATAGGATTCTTTCTCTTTTCCAGTCTGTAGCAAGTGACCTCAGAATACTCACCAGGTCTAGCTGCTAGTTGCTGATGACAGCACATGTGCAAGTTAAGAAGTTCTTCTTATCCAAGTAAGTGTAGTTTCTTGCAGCCAGAAAGTGTTTTCTTGTGCTGACTTCATTTTATATAGTGGAGAATGACAAGGCTAGTGCAATGTTACACTCCTCCCTGATTCTTTTATGGAGATTTTTTAGTCTGGGGCTCAGTTCTTACCTTGTAGTATGCCCCAGACTCAGAAAATAGTGCTTTGACTGTAACAAAAACACAGTAGAACCTTTCTCAAACACATTCAGAAATGAAATACCCTTTTTTTGCAGTTTCTGGTATGCATAGTTGCTGTTTTATCATAACCTGTAGACTCTGTTTTGGTCGAAATTCAGCTTCAGTAGAAACCTTATGATTTTGATTGTTTTAGAGCCTGTCAGTATCTTTATCTAAGCCAGTTATCTGATAAGAAATGACACAACTGACTTAATTGGTTTGTTCTCTCCCTTTTTCTTACCTGCAGAGGGTGTCCACTTTAGACTCTGATCAGTAGCAAAGGGGAGATAATGAATATCTCAAAGGCCCAGTCATTTTAGGAAAATTTGGGGATTGGGGGTGGGTTCTTAAGTTTACGGCCCATGTCCACCAATTCAGTCATTTAGGGCCAGTGCTATCAGTTACATGTTTTACATCAAAAATCACTGTTTACATCCCTATTCACCACATTGCTGTGTATAATCAAATGACATCTCCAGAAAGCATCGTCCATCATGGACTTAGTGCGCAATTCTCCGAATTGAATTTGGCCGCTCTTCAGTATTAATGAAATTCCAAAAGGGCTATGAAAGCAACAACATGTATTTTAGTCAACACTTTTTTATTTGTTTTTATTACAAATAAGCCAAATTACAATGTGGGATCACCAATGGCTGAAAATCAAAGAAAACTTCCAAACTTAAGGCATCAGGGGACAGTTTCGCATTTGAGGGTGGACGTTTTTCAAAATATTATAGTAGGAGGGTCAATAATGGCATTGTTGCTCATAGAAATTGTGATATGTGGATATTTTTTGCCAATGTGCGCTTATTTGCTGGGTATCTGTACTTTTATGAAATGGAATACGAAACTAAAACCCCGGCTGTCTGGATGCTGTGCAAGTTCAAGGTGCAGCGGCATATCTGAATTCACGAAGGTAAATTTGGCACTAAAAAGTGGCTGTTTTTCAAAGAGGATTCCTGAAAAAGTTTACTGGTTATGGTATACTTTTCTGTCTATTTCTTTGCATGTGACTGAGTGTACATGACATTTCAACAGGTGCCAAGCACTGGTGTTTTGGGAGTAAATTCACAGGATCTGTCAAAGTGAGGTGGAGTCATGATTTTTTGTATGTAAAAATTAGTGGGTGGGGTAAGTGAAATGCTGCTGCTGTCAGCCTATGCAAACAGAGAAGTGTTTCTTTGGTATTCTGTTTTGATTTCATGCATGTGTGGAGCAATTTGAAACCAAAACAAAAGTTATCGCTTTCTCCTGGAGTTGTCGATAACGATTCAAAAACTTGGTGTGACGCGGACAAAAAAGTGCTGCGATTAACTGTCCCCTGATGCCTTAATTTAGTGTTAACCACTGTATGATACCAATGCGGTAAACCGTCAGTGTATTTACGCTTGGCGGTATGCAGGTAAATTGCAATACACACCTGCACAGGTATAATATCGCAATATGAAAAGAACATACCGGTAAATTCAACCCGCAAACAAGCATCAAACAATGTGATAAAAAGCGAGAAATTCAATAAGGAAGAAATGTGATGTTTGCATACATTTATTACTGATCACCAATTTGCTCAAGTTGCCAACGCTATTAAACCGTTTACACCCGAGGCGGGCCTTATTGATAAGCCGACAATTAACAATTTGACAAGGTGTGAAAACTAGTCAATCAAGATATATCAGTTATATCTTATTTAATCCCTTTGTAATTGACACGAGTAGACGCTAAATATTATTCCCGCCAAAGCAGAGCAAAGCAGACGCTGTTTTTTTTCTACGCGTCTGTAAACAGTTATTCTTTTATTAATCATAGAACTGGGTAATTACTTAGTGACATTTTCTATTTAAACCCGAGAAAAATATTTTTGCCGTGTTTTTAATGGATCTTTTATGAAAAAAATATCCCCCCCCCCCACGAAGTTAAATCAATAAAAATCATGCATGCTTATTAGTTCCGACTAAGTTCCGAGGCACGTTTTGGGGATGATAAGAGAAGGGGTGTAAGAGTATGAGTAATTTTTTGCTATGCGGGTATTCTGAACGTTGTTTTTTTTCTGCCAGGTGCTAGGTGGGTATTTAACACCGATCTATTGGTCAGTGCTTGTTCTTTGATCGTTCTTCCGAGAAATTGTCTCTCTATTAAAATACAAAATGGAAGTTTGTCGTCTGTTGCTTTCTTCTTCCAAGCTTTTATAACATATTTTTGCAGAAAGGCAAACAGTGTGGACCGTCATCAGAATGCTCTGCAGTCTGATCTGGGCCCACACTGTTTTCAAAAAAGATTTTTAATGCAGATGACAGACGACAAAGCAGACAACAATTGTCGTGTTGGCATGTTATGGGTGAAAAAGTGCTTCAGAGGTAAATTTTAACCAAAAATAACATCACTTTTTACCGCGGAAAAATCTCCCGATTTGGGACCCCAATCTCCCTATCTGAAAATCAAAATCTCCCTATATGGGTCCAAGAAAATATCACATGTATGCCCCAACATCCAGGACAAAATCCGAGAATTTCCCGGACAAATTAACTTAAAAAATTGACCCCTAAAACGTTAAAAAAGTAAATTATTATTTTTTTATCTTTTATAATAGAGCTTAAAATTTTATTTGATACTAATTTAATTAATTTCTGACAACCGGAAGTGGAGATATTAGCGACAACACACCACTACCTCCAATTTCCCGGACATTTCCGGACATTAGTGTGCACCCAAATAGAACGCTTGGTTTCCTGAGGCGAAATCTTCATCCGTTCCCTCAGGATGTAAAAGAGGCAGCATATAAAGATCTTGTTCGCCCAATCTTGGAATATGGTAGTTGTATCGTGGACCCAAGTGGAGTGGTCCTTTATGATGAAATTGAGAAAGTTCAGAATAGAGCTGCTAGATTTGTAACAGCAATTTCTGCTTTGAAACTGGGAGCATGACTGGAATACTTGGAAAATTAAAATGGGAGTCTCTCAAGAAAAGGAGAAAAGACAGTAGGCTAATCCTTTTTCACAAAGGTCTAAAGGGAGCTGCCAGCATTCCAACAGATGACCTTGTTCCCCCAGCTAGACACTGTAGAAATCACCATTCGTTGGTGTTTCAGACCCTTACTGCAAGAACTGACATTTATAAAGAGTCATTCTTCCCTGAACCATTAGAGATTGGAATGCCCTTCCAGATTCGATTATTTCGACAGCTGAAGGTGCTGATGATTGTGTAGCTAAATTTAACTGTTTGGTTAGAGCTAGGGACTAACTTCCCACATCACAGGTCCTGGTGTATAAATGTCATTTGACGTGTCACCAGTAACAATTCTGATTCTGATTCTCCCTTCCGCTGATTCAATAAGTGCAGTTGTGAGCTTCTGGCAAAAGAATGCACTGAACTGGTTAACCGCTTACGTTTAAAGTAGAAGTAAAACAAAGATCAGGAATTGATACAATTAACTTACTCCACCCATAAAGGACACCAAAGGGAAAGAAATACAAACATTAAGGGACCAGACCATAATGGAAACCTAAACAAAGGAAGACCATAAGGACAGTTACTTTCCCACAAAATGGCCATATGGCCATCCAAAATTAAAAGACACAAGTGATAAAACACACAGTAAGTAACAAACAACAACATAAATAAATCGCCACAGAAGAGCCGCCTTGGAACGGTCAGTGGAAGATTTCCACTGGGGGGCTTAAATCGATTTTACGTGGCCACATTCCTCGCCCTTACTTCTGTCGCGATTTAGACAAATAATTTGTTCAGTCCGCATGAAGGCCTCCTAACTCATCAGTGCAACATCTCCGAGAACACAAAAATCAAAGAACCACAGAGGTGAGACAACGGTGAGGACTGCCCAGGAAAAGTGTTGTAGGTAAACTGACCGGCTCAAAATGACCTAAATAGTGTTGACTGCAATACAAGTAAACTCCAATACAAACAAACAAAACTTGACATTTCTTCTAAATTGTTTGTTTGGAGTGTCACAGCCAAATCAACATTAGCTGTTATTAAGAGCCAGGCAACCAAGCAATTAGCGGCCAGTTCAAAACTTACATTACTGTGAACAGATTTCACTAGCTCTAAACATAGATCAATAACAAGTTCATTTAACAATCAAGACTGAGGGTGACTGATAGAACATTGAACATCACTACAGACAGCCGTTAAACTCCCTGTCCATCACTGTTAAAAATGTTTCTGTTCCTATCACTACGTGCATTACTATTCCTATCACTGTATTGCACTGCCAGAACTACCACTGGACAATCTCACAATGAGCAAGCTATCCCCCGTCTTTCACAGTCCATCCTATCACATTACATCTACATATAATGACCAATGTCAAAGAACCAAACATACTGAGTGTGGCATGATCTAGACTGATGAAAGCATCGAATTTTTTCTATTTTCGTAACTGTCAAACTCACTTCTAGACTTCATGATGAAACTATCTATGTTCTGTGCGAAACACATTATTTTGGAGTCATTGTTTTAATGCACAAGTCTGTCGGTACTAGTTCACACAGTAATTGAAGGAATCCACTTTCTAACTGATTGCATTTATTTTTATTGATATTATTTTATCTATTTATATACTGGTTTGCTCAATTACTGTTTACTATTTACTTACCAGTTTAATTATTCAATTATTTAGTTATTTATCAATTCATAAGATTATTTCTTTTTTTTATTTTAGTATTTATTTACTTATTTAATTTTTAAGATTTTAAAGCTAAAAGGAGACGGTCATAATACAAGTCAAAGTAATTTAAAGAAAATAGCAGTCTTAGACGCGCAAGACAAGCGCTGAATCATCCTTTTTCAATAACTAAAGAGCCACAAAAATAATAGCTATCATAAGCCCTACAGTGATTTATTTGCATGAAATTTAGCACCAAAACACTAGATGGATGAAAAAGGCCGCTTGGCAACTTCCAATTTCATATCAAGACACTGTTTTTACACCCCAATCAAGATTATTCCACATTGAGCCAATTGTTAAGCAGGTGGGCAAAAATCAAAATACTAGGAGAAAAACCATCTGACCTTCCATTGCAGAACTTAGCATCTCACATGTGACCCAAGCCAGGCTTTGAGAGGCTTTATGATTAAGCGTCCGTGCTTTTATCCACTATGCCATGAAAGCCTGTTGAAATAAAGAAGGAGTTGAATATCATGAAATAGGATGGAGGCTGGGGGATTTTGTTTTCTCTGAAAAATGATTCTAGATTTAGTTTACTGTAGTAATACCTCTTTTTGGCATATGGATGCTGTGCTTAAGTTCTAAATCCCAACAACTTGAACTTTTCAACACTTGACCACCTGAAATACTTTGACTTGAGGTTTAACATTCCCGTCAACACTTGAAGGTCAGTTTGGAGACATTGCTTCCTATTTTGTGGGACTTTTACCCGACATTGAGATGAAATGACATCTCAAGCCTCATGAAACCAATTGGGTTTATAAGCATGGATGGTCCGACATTCGCACCGCTTTGCCTGGACAGGCTTAGATCCTATAAGCAGTTTACCAGTACTCTTGTGCGGGTCGGTTTCACCCCTGCGTAGAAGCATCATGCAGCCCATATATATTTCTTCAAGCCTAGATGGGCGGGTGATCCAACCCAATCTGCCGGGTAAACATGTCCTGGTTGATTCAAGACTCATGGTTTCGTTTGTTTGATTTGAGGTTAAACATCTCCGTCAACACTGTAAAGGTCATTTTGGAGACGTTGCTTCCAATTTTGTGGGACTTTTACCCGACATCGAGATGAAATGTCATCTCAAGCCCTGCCGCCCAATGGAACCAATTGGGTTTATAAACATGGACGGGCCGACTCGCACCACTTTGCATGGGTATGCTTAGATCCTCTAAGCGGTTTACCAGTTCTCGTGTGCGGGTCGGTTTCAGCTCTCCGTGGAAGCATCATGCAGCCCATATATATTTCTTCAAGCCCCGATAGGCGGGGGCAACCATGACTCATGGTAAAACTATGTAAAGGTCATAAGGCAAAGCGTTACGATATCAACAGAAAGGTGAATG
Source organism: Lucinisca nassula (assembly GCA_963580285.1). Lineage (NCBI taxonomy): Eukaryota > Metazoa > Mollusca > Bivalvia > Lucinida > Lucinidae > Lucinisca > Lucinisca nassula. Next base: position 112,294,233 of record OY757014.1, on the reverse strand, counting down.
TACATGTGAATGTACATGTCAAGGAATGAACATGTGAATTTTAACAGCCTTATCACTTAATAAAGTTATGGCCAATTTTATAGTCATTTAAAAAGTAGGTCAAATGTCAAGGACTAGGAAATTATGGTACCACTGGAAAGGTCTTTTGACAAGAAATGCACATGCTAGTTATGCAAGTCCTATCACTTACCAATAAAAAGTTGTGGCCAATGTCATTTTAAAAAGGTGAACCATCAAGGTCAAAGTCATAAGGTTAAAATATATGGTATCACCGGAAAGATCTTGTGACGAAGTATGCACATGAAATATTAAAGTTCTATCACTTAACAATCGAAAATAAGCCCAATGTTAAAGTTTTGAAAAAGGAAGTAAAAAATCAAATTCAAGGTATCAGGTCAAAAATCGTCAAATCACCACCAAAGGTCTTGTGGCAGGAATGCAGAGGTGAAATGTAAAATCCATAGCAACCAAACTAAGAGCCGATTTCCATAAACTTTTAATCCACCAGTCCTAGGATGCTACACATGAAATTTGGGCGCAATCGACCCAGATTTTTCTCAGATGTCGTTTGAAAGTGTTGACAACGACGGACAACTGCCTCTCCTATACGCTCCCCAGGAGCCTTCAACTCTGGTGAGCTAAAATGAATGCATAAACAATGCTCCAGATTTACAAGGTGGTAACAGGCTTTGACACAATTATTTGGAACCTATTATGGCACACAACGCTGAAGCTTGTTTTGAGTGTGACGACATGTCAACACATATGCTTGCACTGAGCCTATCAGTTTACCAAACTCTTTTTCCAAAGCAGTACACTGAACACTCCTGGGTAGGCTTAAAACCTAAGCAGTTTTACCAGTACCCCTGTGCGGTCGGTTTCAGCTCTGCATGGAAGCAGCATGCAGCCCAACCTATTTTCTTAAAGTCCGATGGGGGGAGGCTCGGTTCAAGGGGCAATAACTCTAAGAGTAGGTAAATCCCAGTTATGGTTCATATGTTCTGCATGTTATATCAATGTTGCTCTAAATGTCTGAAGTTTAGTGAAAAATCACAAATGGTATCAGAGTTATGAAGCGGACACGAAACTGATAGCCGGCCTCGGTAGCTCAGTCAGATGCACGTCTGACTGGAGATAAGAACACAGGTTCGATACCTGCCCGTTGATCATGAAATCGTTTCTATGGTCATTCTCTCCCTTTTGCTGATTCAACAAGGGAAGTTGGCAGTTTCAGGCAAAAGAATGTTCAAAAAGCATTAACTCCAAAAAGTAAGTAAATCCGAGTTACAGTTCATATGTTCTGCACGTCGTCTTATGGTGCTCTACATATCTGAAGTTTGGCGATATCTCAAATGGTACCAGAAAATATCGGACAATATAACATACACCGCCTCATTTTTAGTGGTGGGGCAGGACGACATCTTAAGCCCTGCCACCCAATGAAACTTAAAGCTTATAGTGCACTGGATGGTCCGATTCGCAGAGCTTTAGTCCCAAGCAGTTTACCAGTACTCACGCGTGATCAGTTTTTGCTCATCAATATTACTAGCCTCGCCAAATATTCAGTGTGTATGAATTATCTTTGTTTGATTTGAGGTTTAACGTCCCCGTCAACACTGTAAAGGTCATTTTGGAGACGTTGCTTCCAATTTTGTGGGACTTTTACCCGACATTGAGATGAAATGGCATCTCAAGCCCTGCCGCCCAATGAAACCAATAGGGTGGATGGGCCGACTCACGGCTTTGCCTGGGCAGGCTTAGATTCCCTAAGCTGTTTACAAGTACTCGTGTGCGGGTTGGTTTCAGCTCTGCATGGAAGCATCATGCAGCCAATCTTTCTTCAAGCCCCGATATGCGGGGACCGATGTATTATCTACTTAATTTCATATTAAAGAAAGTTCATCTTTTAAATTCTGATTTTAGTGGAATACTTGCTACAAGCAACCCTCTTTATACAGACATTTGATAGACGACAAAAATAATTAGAATGACAATGGCAACTAATTCTTAGCTCAAGATGTGAGATTTATAGAAAACTTACCACTTCACATGCTGAGCAGTTTAATACAACTACATTTTTGCTAGGATAACATCAGACTCCATTACAATCTGGAATGCTGACACCTCTATTCCAGCTAAGAGATGACCGACAATTGACCATCACATCACAACATGACCATCTCAATCCACAAGACTATCACTATGGCAATGACCATGACCATCACAAGCCACATTATGATTGGCTGTGCTACACTAGAATGAAAGAAAATATAAAATATAAAAACATTGATTAAGATTAATGCTTGGCATTTGATGTAAATTGTTCACCTTTACACAGGCCAACCAACATTAGCTAGGTTATTTAGAGCTAGGCATCCAAGCAATTAGCGGCCAGTTCAAAACTTACATTACATTGAACAAATTTCACTAGCTCTTAATACAGATCAATAACAAGTTCATTTATCTAACAAGGCTTTGAGGTTACTGATAGAACATTGAACATCACAACAGCTGCCGTTAAACTCCCTGTCCATCACTGTAAAATGTAGTTTCTAGTCCTATCACTATTACAAATGCCAGAACTACCACTGGACAATCTGATAAAATGAGCAAGCAATCCCCAGTCTATCACAGTCCATCCTTCTATCACATTACATCTATATATAATGACCAATGTCAAAAAACCAAACAGGCTAAATGTGGCATGATCTAGACTGTGATGAAAGTACATTTTTTTCTAATTTTGTAACTGTCAAACTCAATAATTTAAGACTTCATGATGAAACTATCAATGTTCTGTGCCAAACAGATTAATTCACAGTCATCGTTTTATGCATACATCTCTTGGTACTAGTTCACAAAGAAACTGAAAGAATCCAGTAAGCCAACCTTTACCAAAATAGAAGTGAAGGCAATGTTCCTGGATTAATTCATTCCAGCAGCATATCAGTTTATATAAAAAGATAATCGACCATCATAAAGTTAACTAAAATGTGATATAAGTGGCTTGTAACATTACTATCCCACTTTGTATTTGATTGCATTTATTTTGATTATTATTTAATTAATTACATATTAGTTTAACTATTTACTTACGCCAAGTTACTGGTTTACGGCAAGTTACGGGTTTAATTTTTCAACTGTTTAGTTATTTATTAATTCATAAGATTTTTATGGGTTTTTTTCCTTTTGTTTTTATTTTAATATTTATTTAATTTTTAAGATTTTAAAGCTGAAAGATAACAGTCATGTAGACGGCAAGTCCTCAAAGTAATTTAAAGAAAATTGAAGTCTCAGATGCGCAAGACCAGCGCCAAATCATGCTTCAGAGACACAGAATAGCTATCATAACCACACGGGGATATTGTTTGCATGAAAGTTAGTACCAAAAAACTAGATGGAAAGGGCAGCTTCCAATTTCATAATATCAAGACTCCGGCAAATGAAGATTTGTGTTTTTTTTTGTTTTACAGCCCATTCAAGGTTATTTCACTTATATTGAGCCAGGGGACGTTAAACCTCAAATCAACCAACTAGATTGAGCCAATTGTTAATCAGGGTGGGCAGAAAAAAATACCCGGAATTAAATTGCCTGAACTTCCATTGCAGAACTTGGAATCTCAATGTGATCCAAGCCAGGTCTTTTGACAAGAAATGCACACGTGAGTTATGCAAGTCCAATCACATAGGAATTAAAAGTTATGGCTTGTCATTTTAAAAAGGTCAAACATCAAGGTCAAGGTGTTAAGGTAAAAATATATGGCATCACTGGAAAGATCTTGTGACGAAGTATGCACACGTGAAATATAAAAGTTCTATCACTTAACAATTGAAAATAACATCCAATGTTAAAGTTTTGAAAAAGGAAGTCAAAAATCAAGTTCAAGGTATCCGGTAAAAAATCGGTCAAATCACCAGTAAGGTCTTGTGGCAGAAATGCAGAGGTTAAATGTAAAATCCCTATCACCAATCGTAAGTTATGGCCAAGTTTTTATAAAGTAGGAGAAAGTAGAATTCCTTCCCACTCCAAATCTTGTGCAGTGGAATCCATGTTATCTTAGTGCAGTGGAATCACTAAGATAAGTCCTTAAAGAAAAATGTAACAGTAAGTTGATCATGTAATGACCAATGGAAATCAAACAAGTTGTGCGTCACAAGATTAAGACTTCGTGATTTAAGAATCTTTTTTTCAATTTTGTTGTCTGTATCAAACTCTTACCCAGATTTCATGTCAAAAATGTTTTGAATCGCCATCAGGAAGTGGATGGGGGACCACATAAAATGCTCTGTGAATATCCGCACTGCTCGCTTAGCATCTCCATTATCCTCCAACAGACTTCCACGAAACCCTGGCCAAATATTCACTTCAGTGAAACCATGGCCACAGTTGAAGGTCACAAGTTTGAATCTTTGAATTTTGTGCCCCCTCTATAGCTTGAAGCCCAGGAAGGATTATCAGTAAACTTTGGCCGACCATACCCCACCGTCTGAATCCCTGAATCCTGTGCCTGCTCCACACCCCGTAGGACTCCCACTGGCCTAATTTAGTATGTGTAAAAGCCTAACTCAACCAGGCCAACCTAATGTGAAGCCACAACTGAAGGTCATCATTTCCTATACATTTTATTATCTCTTTATCCCCCGATTCCCACCAGCCCTGGTCAAACACCGCCACAGTGAGCTCTGCAGAATGCATAACCACACTATCACAACACGAGTTGAGGCCCATAACTGAAGACCATGAGTCCGAGCACCGAACCCCATGTCCGCTCCATGTCTATTTCACCCCTTGGAAGATTTTCATTCAACTCCGGCCAAACACTTGCCCCAGTGGGAAGATGTGCAGAAACTGCAACTCAGTCATGCAGACACAAGATCATGGTCACTACTTTGCCTCTCCTCCATATCTCCCTACCTAAAGAAGGAGAAATAGATGGGCTGCATGATGCTTCCACGCAGAGCTGAAACCGACCGCACACGAGTACTGGTAAACAGCTTAGAGGATCTAAGCCTGTCCAGGCAAAGCGGTGCAAGCAGACCGTCCATGTTTTTAAACCGTATTTGTTTCATTGGGCGACAGGGTTTGAGATGTCATTTCATCTCAATGTCCAGTAAAAGTCACAAAGAATTGGAAGCAACGTCTCCAAAATGACCTGTGCAGTGTTGATGGGGATGTTAAACCTCAAATTAAACAAACAAAACAAAGAAGGACCCTCATTCAACTTTGGTCCAATGAAGATCTGAATATGATGATATGCTGAACCCACAGCTCAACCATGCAGACTCCAGGTGAAGGTCACAAATGAAGGTCACAGGCCCCAGCCGTGAATTTCCTGTCTGCACCACATCCCCCGCCCCCCACCCCTGGAAAGATTATCACCAAACCTAGGTGAAATGAGGGCCCCAAAAAGATGAGCAGAACCTGCAACTAAAACATCCAGGGCCAAACTGCGTTGGGGACATAGCTGTCCCTCAGCCTGTCCTGTTCAATTCTGTAACTGTGCCAAACACATTGTTTCGAAATCTGAGAGAAATATTTTTGCACTAGTCATTAGGTATTTAGTCACTTTTCAATGGAAAACACAAAAATGAGGTATTGTAGGAGTACACTCTAGCAGCATATCAAAGAATATATTTTAGATCATTAAATAAATGAGTTTAAATGATTCAATAGTAACTTGTAGCATGACACTGCTCACAGAATTTATCTTTACCTATTATAATCATTTAATAACTACTTATTTATTTACTAAGCTATTGATGTTTTACTTTATAACTTTTTATATTTATTTATTTACTTAATTTTTTACTTATTTATTTTATACTTATTTATTAATTTATTTCTTATTTATTTATTCATTATTTAATGCTTATATTATTTATTTATTTACTTTAAGGTTTAGAAGTCAACAAAACCGGTCATTCTACAAGTTCACAAAGTTATCAAAAATTGAACAAGAGGGCCCAGAGGGCCCTGGTTCGCTCACCTGATCCAATGTATAACAAGTGGGCCTCGGGCAGGGTCAATTTTGGTCCCAGGGCTATAATTTGAACAATCTTGGTAGAGGTCCACAAGATGAAGCTTCATATCGAATATGAAGGACCTGGGCTTTCTGGTTTCAGAGAAGAAGATTTACCCTGCATATAGAAGTCTATGTAAAACAAGATTTTCCCTATATAAGTCTATGTAAAACCAAAGGGCCCCGGAAGGGGGGGGGGGGGCATTTTTGGCCCCAGGGCTATAATTTGAACAATCTTGGTAGAGGTCCACTAGCTGAAGCTTCATAACAAATATCAAGGACCCAGGGCTATAATTTGAACAATCTGGGTAGAGGTCCACTAGCTGAAGCTTCATAACAAATATCAAAGACCTGAGCCTTGTGTTTCAGAGAAGATGATTTTTAAAGATTTTCCCTATATAAGTCTATGTAAAACCAAAGGGCGACATGGCGGGGGCATTTTTGGTCTCAGGGCTATAATTTGAACAATCTTTATAGAGATCCACTAGCTGAAGCTTCATAACAAATATCAGAGACCTAAGCCTAGTGGTTTCAGAGAAGAAGATTTTTCAAGATTTTCCCTATATAAGTCTATGTAAAACCAAAGGGCCCCGGAGCGGGGGCATTTTTGGCCCCAGGGCTATAATTTGAACAATCTTGGTAGAGGTCCACAAGATGAAGCTTCATGCCAAATATCAAAGACCTGGGCCTTGCAGTTTCAGAGAAGAAGATTTTTAAAGATTTTCCCTATATAAGCCTATGTAAAACAAAAGGGCCCCGGTGTGGGGGCATTTTTGGCCCCAGCACTATAATTTGAACAATCTTGGTAGGGACAGTGCATTTTTCACATCTCCAAATGGCTACTTGTCTGATGAAAATCTGATATTTTTCTTATTTATACTGCAAACATAGGTTGTGAGTGCTAGTTAGTTGAGGCAGTTCTAACGAGTACCCACAACCTATGTTTTGGAGCAGAAATAAGAAAAATAATGTTTACCCCCAAAAACCCGAGTTTTCTCTATATAAAGTTGGGTTATGGGGGGGGGGGGGGTGTGTCCAGTGTTCAATCTAGGATTTGGTGTTAGGGGGCCCTTGGGCCTACGGACCTTGCGAAATGGGACCATTTGAAAATTTAGGGGGCCCATGGATTATACTTAATTTTGCTGCAAGATCCATCTTTAGTTTTAAATGTAGGTTGCATGATAACGATATGAAGTGGAGGGATGGGACATGGACCCAACAGAGCCCAGCTTGGTATCACTGAATGCGTCTTATCATAATGAACAAGAATATATATGGTTTAGGGGTGTGGATGTGAACAGTTCCTGAGATATAAGGCCTCTTAAGCTGTGGAGGGATGGAGCATGGCCCTGGCAGACCCAAGGAAATCCAAGATTGTTGCCCTTGAATGTGTCTTATCAAGGACCAAGAAAATAATATTGTTTAGGAGTTAGGATCTGAACTGTGTCTGAGATCTGAGGCCCTCTTATGAAGTGAAAAGGAGAGGAATGGCCCCTGTGGACCGCCAAGTTGGTGTGACTGAATGTGTCTAATCACAAGGAACAAGAATTTATATGATTATGAGGTGGGGATCTTAACTCTGTCTGAAATATATAGCCTTTTATGAAGTGGAGGGGGGGGGGGGGTCATGGCATCACACATTGCCCTAGCACAGAGACTCCAGTTTGATGAGACCGAGTCTTATCATAAGGAACACACAAAAAAAAAATGCATAAGGGGTGGGGATCTGAGAAGTTTCTGAGCTCTGACATTTTATGAAATGGAGGGGTAGGACATTGCCCAGAGACCCCTAGGTTGGAATCACTGAATGCGTCTTATCATATAAAGGAACAAGAATATATATGGTTTAGGGGTGGGGATCTAACCGATTACTGAGATATTAGGCCTTTTATGAAATAGAGGGGATGGGGCATAGCTCACTCACATCCCAGGGGACCACCAGGTTGGTGTCACTGAATGCGTCTTATCATAAGGAACAAGAATATATATGGTTTTGGGGTGAGGATCTGAAAGGTTTGAGATATATTGCCTTTTATTAAGTGGAGGTGTGGGCATGGCCCCAGCGCACTCTTGGAGACCCCTATGTTGGTATCACTGAATGCTTCTTATCATAAAGGAACAAGAATATATATGGTTTAGGGGTGGAGATCTAAACGGTTTCTGAGATATATCCCCTTTTATGAAGTGGAGGGGTGGGGTATGGCCCCGGCACACCCCGGGAGACACCTAGGTTGGTATCACTGAATGAGTCTTATCATAAGAAACAAGAATATATATGGTCTAGGGGTGGGGATCTGAACAGTTTCTGAGATATTGGGCCTTTTACGAAGTGGAGGGGGTGGGGCATGGCCCGGGCACATCCCAGGGGACCCCCAGGTTGGTGTTACTGAATGTGTCTCATCATAATACCAGAAATGCGTCCATAGGACACGGATGCCCCAGCCTGAAAATATGTGTTCGTATTAATCCATAGTAAGTTATTGACGGTGTTTAAGTTTTGGACCTTTTTTTCACATTTGACCTCTAAGTATGACCTTGACCTTGGAGGCAAGGACCTTTGTTTTGTATTAGGCAGATCATCTCATGATGGCCAACATTTCTGAATCCATTCAGAAATAAGAGTTATTGATTATTTAAGTTTTGGACCCTTTTTTTACCTTTGACCTCTAAGTATGACCTTGACCTTGAAGGTATGGACCTGGGTTTTGCATGCGACACATCATCCCATGATGGTTAACATTTCTACAAAGTAATTTCAAAATCCATCCAGAAAAAAAGGAAGTTATTGACTGCGTTTAAGTTACGGATGGATGAACGGACAGATGAATGAACAAACAGATGGACAGAGGCAACGCTATATGCCCTTCCACCATTCTTCGAATGGCGGGGGCATAAAAAAAGAATAAATACTTTAGGGATGGAGATCCGATGGTTTCTGAGATATATGGCATTTTATGCACTGGAGGGGGTGGGGCATGGCCCCGGCACACCCTGGAGGACCCCCCAGATTGGTATAAAAGCATGTGGCTAAAAGAAGTTCACTCAAGGAATAGTTCTATAAAAGTTGCCAAAATATTTGCAATGACTTGGCAGTAAACGCCATTTTTCAATTTTCCCCATAATAAGTCTTTTGTTTGATTTGAGGTTTAACATCCCCATCAACACTGTAAAGGTCATTTTGGAGACGTTGCTTCCACTTTTGTGGGACTTTTACCTGACATCGTGATGAAATGACATCAAGCCCTGTCGCCCAATGAAACCAATAGGGTTTATAAGCATGGACGGGCCGACTCGCACCGCGGTTCCTGGACAGGCTTAGATCCTCTAAGCGGTTTACCAGTACTAGTGTGCGGACGGTTTCAGCTCTGCGTGGAAGCATCATGCAGCCCATCTACTACTTCCATTATAAGTCTATGGAAACTAAGTTGCCATAGCAACCAAACTAATGAGCCGATTTTCATAAAAAAAAAAAAAAAACACATTTTTTCAATCCCCCAGCCCAAGGATGCTACAGATAAAATTTGGGCCCAATCGGTCCAGTGGCTTCAGAGATGTCGGTTGAAAGTGTTAATGACAACGACGCAGATGACGACGGACAATGTCCATCCTATAAGCTCCCCTGGAGCCTTCGACTCTGGTGAGCTAACAAGTGGGCCCCGGGGAGGGCAATTATTGACCCCAGGGGGTTGAGGGATAATGTTGAGGGAGGTCTTAAAAGGTTAAGCTTCATACGATTTTGATTTGAACAATCTTGGTAAAGGTCCACTAGATGAAGCTTCACACCAAATATCAAAGACCTGGAGTAGTATAGAGAGTGGGGGTTCTGGGCCAAAAATTTTTTTCATCCCCGCACCCGCAATACTGTGGGGCCCACCCACCCACCCCCGGGTGGGCCCCACCGAGTGGGGTGCAATAGAATTACTATAGCGCATTTTTGGTCGGGGCTACCGGCAGTTCCGGCTACTTTTTCCAGACCTGCCACAGAGATGCAGCATAGACAATTGCAACCGAATGGACTTTTTGTGGAAAATTTGCACTTTTCCACATGTTGCGACATACTTTTGCGACATGCATCCGGCTTATACAATTGCAACCAGCATAGACAAACGCAACCAATAAAGACAATTGCATCAGGTAAATATAAAAGTGCAACCAGTATAGACAATTGCACCCAGCATAAACAATTGCAACCAGCAAAGACATACACATGTATGCAACTGATATAGACAATTGCAACCAGCATAGACAATTGCACCCGGTATATACAACTGCAACCAGCATAGACAATTGCACCCGGTATATACAACTGCCATGGATATGCCGCAGCACACCTGCGAGAAGTGCCTGCGACAGTTTCGGAGGAAAGCCGAGCTAGACTGCACGCTGGACGGCAAATCCCGTGCCGTCCATCAACGCACACATGCTCCCACTGTGGGAAAGGCTATGTGAGCTACCAAAAGCTCTGGAGGCACAGCAAAGCATGCCAGCCTGCCGCCGCTTTGCAGGCCGAAGAAGCCTTGAGCCCTACTCCAACTAACGAAACCAAAGCGGCCGCAACCTGGCAAGGGACAACAGGCCGTTCTGCGGAGAGCGGCGGGTGGCTGGGACAGGCCTGTAGAGAAGGGGCAGAACGGCGACCAGAGGAGAAGGAGGACGCCAAGCTGCGCAACATCACACTTGGGGATGTGGGACTGCAGAAACTGTCGCGGCTGCCTTCAGGTTCCGCGCATGCCCCATCTTCCGGGTAGACATTCTTGGGGTCGACGAGGAGGGTGTAGAGCTGGGACCGCGCCGATGCTATACCAAAGACGACAATGCAGGCACAATCTTGGCGGACAGCAAATGGCCTACACAGCTGCATCCAAAAGGTCCCGACCCTGGAATCCTCCTACCCCCCTACCTCGCTTTTGTGGGTTTTCAGAACCAAGAAGTGCCATGTGATCGGCGTAGAGACCTCGGCATTCCACCTCCACGAGTTGCCTGAAATTATGCAGAATCACAAGATATCTACTCTCTCAACAATGAACTGCCAAAAGCGTCTCCAGAGCATCCGCGACTCGGCGAACGCCGATGAGTTGCGCCAACTAGAGGCAGAACAGTGGCAACAGGAGGAAGAGCAGCGGCGTCGGGTCGAAGAGTTGGAATGCCTCTCCCAAGTGGTGGCCGGACACAGACGATACCCGGAAAAATCACAGCAGACACGCGACGAGGTCGAAGACACCCTGCGAGGCCCGTCTGGCAAAGTGGCGGCCATACACTTCCTTCGGAATACACAAGTGGCTCATCCTTGAATACAGACATTCCAACGCAACAACATCGCTGAGAGTTGTGCTGCGCAGCTGCAAAGAAAGTTGCAAAGCAACTACCATACCAACGAAGTTGGTATCGTAAGTTGTTGTGTAAAATCAACACAGGGGCTCGAAAGGGTGCTAGATGGGTGCTCCAACTCCTTCGAGTCGGACACAGACAAGTATGGGAGGACAACCTTCTGGCTTCCTCCCATCGGTGCTAGCAGGCTCTCGGGGCTGGAGATTAAGATACTCCCAGCCAAGGTCTTCCAGTCAAGGGACGGCCGCATGGTCTTGGAACCCAATCCTGGTAGTCATCGCCCCAGACACCTGACGACTGGCCACCCTCCAGGCTCTAGCCGAAAGATCAGGAGCACAAGATTCTGCTGGAGGCAGAGCAGCAGTCTCATCTCCTGGCAGTCCAACCCCCAAATCCCAAGAGCTCCAAGAAAGCACTCTACCTACCATCCGGCGAATACCTCTGCTGACGCTACGCTTCGACTACCTTCCGCGACGCACCCCGCATTCTGCTCTTCCTGGTTCCTGGTACCAGCAGGCGAGGATGGAGAGCACGCGACAGTTGTGGAAAGGCCAGCCTACAGGCACTTCCTCAATAGGGAGGTTTCAACGATCAGTGGTATCGAGGTGTTGCAAAAAGCACACACTCCCCTACTCTGCCACCTGGGCGAGGAGCAGACACCACCGCAGAAGGACTGCCTTGCCACCCTTGCTATAGTTTGCAAAGAGAACACCGTCTAGACCACCACTGTCCCCCCACAGATGCAAAACAAAACTCCCCCACGACAGCCAACGGCATAGAGGTAGTGCTCCCCCAACTCTCACCCCAACCATTTTTTGGCCGTTTCTGCATCGATATGTCAATATGGTAGCGCTGCTCTCGAGCTGCCGCAGTTCGCACAGCAAACTCTAGGTCCTCGAGCGACTCCCAAACACTCTTGTCGTATGCCATTTGCTGCTCCTGGAACAGCTCGAACAGAAAGCGTGGCGTGCACCCCCTTCTGCGGAATACTTCCATACCTGCTGCTTTTCTTTGCTTCCGAGTGGAACCAAAGATACTTGAAGATACTTGGGGGCTTCGAGCTCTTGCTGTGCGGATATATACATGATATACATGTTCTCGTCCAAATGTTCATAGGCAAAGCTTGGCAAAGCGAATTGGCAACAGAGGCTCCAGTGGGTGCCTTGATGCCTTGCTGTCACTTGCAAAATAGCACCGCCTAGTCGAGCAACCCCCTGGCTCCAACCAGCAATCTTCTCCCCAGCTCCAGGCTTCGACTTTGTGGGTCTTTGGGCATCCGCCAGCTCCAGCTTCGACTTGGTAGGTACTTGGGGGTCTTCGGACAGTTGCTTCACAACTAGGGGAGCCCCATCCTCTGCAGGCGGAAAAACAAAGCCTACAAAGAGGAAGGATAGGACGGTCTCCATAGCCTCCACACTGGCCGTCTGCAGTCCCTCCAAGAGCTGTGCAGAATACGGGTGCTTTTTTGTCCTGCGTGGGCAGGGGTTTGTGCCGGCGGGTGTCCTATTCTGGCAGTTGCTTCTGCGCTAGTTTTTCCGGAACAACGGCTGGCCGGTTGGTGTTTCACGGCTTCTTCGCGTGTGGCGGAGAGATGGGCGTACAATGGTTCCAGGTCTTTGCAATCACTGCCCAGACGACCGCCGCGGCAATGGAGATGTATACCCATCCTCGAGCTTATCCACCATTTGCTCTTTATTCTCGAGGACCGTCCGGGTATCTTGTTGGGCCTCCTCTGTTTTTTCCTGTGTTTTTTTCTCTATCTCTTCTTGGAGATCTTCGTCTTCTTTGTCTTCCCCCTGCTCCAGAGCACCCAATACCGCCACCAACAGGCCTGTGGCTCATTCTATGTGGGACTCGAGTCGGCCCAGGCTGTTACGCAGCAACGTGTAGAAGTGGGACCCGCGGTCGCATGCAGTTGTTCCTCCGGAACAGAAACGGCATCTTCCAAGGGAACAACGGGACCACTAGCAGTTTGCTGTTGCTTTGCAACGGTGGAGGCAGGCTCGTCAAGCGATATCTTGTAGAGCCTCGTGGACCCGATGCCAAAGCGCTTCTTCGCCTCGGCTGCTGACAGCTTGCCACCCAGAGAGCAGATTTCCTGGATCTCGTCTTGGGATAGTTCCCGTTTGGAAGGCAAAGTTTTTTCCCAGACCTCCCAGTTTTCTAGATGGGAAACCCAGGAAAGTGTTTGGCTTTCCAGGAAAGTGCTTGGCTTACCTGGAAAGTGCTTGGCATCCCAGGAAAGTGCTTTTTTGGTGGGTTTGTCAAACATTGCTGTGCATTTGCCAAGTACCAGCTGTGCACTTCGCCAAACATTTTTGTGCATTTGCCAAGTACCAGCTATACACCTATTGTGTATGTTTTGTATTTGTGTATTTGCCTGGCCCACGCAGGACAAAAAGCTTTCCCATCTAGAAAACTGGGAGGTCACTTCTCGGTTCTCCAAACCCAAGAAACCGAGGTAGAGGCGGTAGGAGGATTCCAGGGTGGGGACCATTTGGATGCAGCTGTGTAGGCCGTTTGCTGGCCGCCAAGATTGTCTGCATTTTCGTCCTTGGTATAGCATCGGAGTGGTCCCTGCTCTACAACCGCCTCGTCGACGCCCAGAATGTCTACCCGGAAGATGGGGCATGCCTGGAACCAGATGTCGGCCGCGGCCCACTCCAAAGCCCTCTCCCAGGCCTCCTCTGTCAGCATTTGCTGTGGTGGGTCGGATCCAGACACCCGAGACCCCGCCTGTTGTTGTGTGTGTGTACCAGGCGACGAATATAGACCTCTGTAGGTTGGCCAGGACAAGGCACCGGTCGAGGGATGCGGCCAGATTCTCCCACTGCTTGGCTGGTGGTTGGACTACAAACAGACCTTGTTCCTCTGTAGATCCAAGGGAGTGGCCAGGCCCAAGGCCTCTGCCACCACCTCTTGGGCTGTGTCCGTCGAGAGGTCTCCCCAACGTCAGGCGTTCAGAGGGACTTCGATGCGAAACAGCCCCGGGCCTGTTCATCGGGATGCAAGGTGTGGCGCAGATGTGTTTGGACAGTCGACATAGTCGGCTAGATGGCCGCCTACTGGCTTGCGGACCTTGCCCGCCTCGAAGTTCGACACGACCTTGTTGTACAACTTCGTTCTGACAGAGTACCGTCCTTTGTTCGTGCAGACATGGTCCCCCATGCTGTTGGTGTTTGCTAGTATCTTTGGCATGTGTGCGCGCATGGCAGACACCAGGTCGCCTTGCTCGCAGAAGCCTTCGGACAAGCAGAGGCGCAGGTAGCAGAAGACGTAGACATCGTCGACGAATGTTGGAAGGCCTAGGAGGGGACACAGGTGGGTGCGGCCTAGGTTCCCTGCCAGATAGCCAACCTTGGAGATGTCCGATACAACATTGCTCTCATGCGCATTCTCTAGGAGAAGGTGTGTGGATACGGCTTTTTCGGACCGTAGGCCCATGGCCTGGAAAGTTGCTTGCACTGCCATAGTAGCTCTAGTGTACAGTTGCTAGAGATGTTTTTGGCTACTGTTTGTCTAAATCGAAATTGGGCTACACGAAAAAATGGCGGCCTCTCCTCTCGCAGGCATCTCTGTGGCAGGTCTGGAAAAAGTAGCCGAAACTGCCGGTAGCCCCGACCAAAAATGCGCTATAGTACCTGTATTTTTTCGTTTTTTGTTCCTCTGTCGGTCAAAAGGAGCTATACCCTCTTCCCCTTTCGGCGGTTCGTTCTTCCCAGCTGGAGGGCTGAGCGTGAAAGGTCTTCTCGCAGTTTTGCGTTCTCGATCTCCAGCTCCACAAGGTCTTCTCGCAGTTTTGCGTTCTCGGCCTCCACTTCCCTCTGCCGCTGCCTTTCTTTGCAAGCTTCCTGCAGTCCCACATCCCCCAGTGCGATGTTGCACAGCTTGGTGTTCTCCTTCCTCTCTCACTGCCATTCCGCCCCTTCTCTACAGGCCTGTCCCAGTCACCCGCCCCTCTCCGTGGAACGGCCTGCCGTCTCTTGCCCGGGTGCGGCCCCTTGGGTTCGGTAGTTGCAGCAGCGGCTCGGGCTTCTTTGGCCTGTGAAGCGGCAGCAGGCTGGCATGCTTTGTTGTGCCTCCAGAGCGTTTGGTAGCTCGCATAGCCTTTCCCACAGTGGGAGCATGTGTGCGTTAGTGGGCAGCACGGGATTCGCCATCCGGCATGGCAGTCTATCTCGGCTTTCCTCCAAAACTGTCGCACGCACTTCTCGCAGGTGTGCTGCGGCATCTCCGTGGCAGTTGTGTATACCTAGTGCAATTGTCTATGCTGGTTGAAATTGTCTTTATCAGTTGCATATGTCTATACTGGTTGCAATTATATATGCTGGGCTCAATTGTCTATACTGGTTGCAATTGTATATACCGGATGCAATTGTCTATATCGGTTGCAATTGTCTATGCTGGTTGCAATTGTATATACCAGATGCATGCCCCAAAAGTATGTCGCAACGTGTTGAAAAATGCAAATTTTCTGAAAAAAAAAAAAAAAGTCCATTCGGTTGCAATTGTCTATGCTGCATCACTGTCAGGTCTGGAAAAAGTAGCCGAAGCTGCCGGTAGCCCCGACCAAAAATGTGCTTAGTAATTCTATTGCATCCCACTCGGTGGGGGCCAACGGGTGGGCCCTACAGTATTGCGGGTGCAGGGATGAAAACAATTTTTGTCCCAGAACCCCCACTCTATACTACTATCACCAGGGTAACTAAAGTACTTATTACTTTCTTTAAAATTTATTTAAATTTAACAACAAAAAAAAAAAGACAAAAATATCTAAAATTTTCCATAAAGATTCTGTCAGAAGATCAAGGTTATTAAATGATAATTATGTACAGTGTTGGGAGCTGAGATCAGTTACACATAAGGACTTCCTCACAGCATGTCTTATTAAGAGACCCTGTCCTAATGTACCCTGGAACCTTTGTCTAGCTCTGTTGATAATTAATATCTGTAGGGGTCTCCAATATTGGGCAAGCTGCTGAGGAAGATATTAATTACCTAGAATGAGGGTCTGTAAGAAAGCATTTCATTGGCTAGTTAAAAGAGTGAGGTTCGAGGGGATGATGGGAAGATAGAATGAAAGGAAGGTGATGATTGGTTGTTGGAAAAGGGAGGCTGGATGAGAGAGTTGACTAAAAAGGGACAAACTACAACAGGAGAGGAGAGCTTGTGAAGGAGCAGGATTATGAGTTATTGGAGACAGACTGAGGAAAAATAAACAATGTGAAGAAACTAAGTGGTGTACATGTATATTGTTAATAGGTTAAGACTGCCAGGTGGGAGATGCTTAGATATATGATAAATAAAGGGCATAAAACAAACGGACTTTAGTTGAGTTAATTCCCCATTATCAGTTGAACCTAACTGACACAAAATGGCGTCGGGTCATAGATGGTGGAGAATCCGGGAATTCTGAATTACATCATGAAGGACAATCTTCATGTCTTACATAAGAAAAGGGAAGTAAACTTGACCTTGACCCATCTAGTAATTAAATTTATTTGCAGTTAATATGGAGATGTAAAACCTAATGATCAGAATGTGCAGCATTGGCCACAGGGTGCTAGAGTAGTTATTAACCAAGAAGAATTAAGTCAGTGTAAGACATTATAAAATTTTTAGTCAATCCTTCACGGATCTTGACATGTAAAAAAAATGTGCCTTACAACTGCTGACCTGTGCAAGAAGTCAATGGAACCATTACACTTTTTTTTAGCACCAGATTTTAGGTGGAATTTGGGTTATATGCAATGACTTCAACCGTGGCAATAGATATGAACTGTCGTCTTCTTTAAGGTAGACAAAACAGAAAAAAAAAAAAGTGAATCATCTGGGAAGAGCCAAAATTAGGTCAGTTCCAGAAAGCATGCTCACCAAGTAAAACATGTTTTTTCCAGTAAGACTTTATTTTTGGGTCATTACAATGTATTTGACAGAAAGGGAACATGTTTTTTTAATACTGGGTCTGTTGAAGTAAGAGGGAACAAATATAATCTGGGGATACACTGTTTGCCCCCCCAAAAAAATGATGCATTCTGGTACCCGAGTCTCTTAGGATGAAAATCACACTGAAATTTATCATAATGGCAGTACATATATATATATATGTGTGTGTTTTCATAAGTGACTACCTGTGTGTTAAATACATTTAGCATTCACCACTAAGTGGAATTCTTAAGAATAGATGACTATAAATTTCAAGTGAGAGACATGAACTCTATTTACAATTCAGAGAAGGTACTCTGCATAATGATATTACTATTTCATGTTGCTGTCTAGACCATAAAAGTTACATTTTGTATGTGCATGTTGTTATATTTGTTATTACATTTGTTGTTTTGCTGCTCACATCTGGCAAAGTATATATGACAATTCATATCATAATGGGCATATACATGTATATATACATTTAAATGTTTAGTTACAAATTATGGAGACCGTATGCCTGGTTTTGGTACATGAAAGTATTAGGTTGAAATGATTTACTGGTGTGATCAGGAATACTACTGCTGGAAGGTCTGCTGGTGGCAGTCTACTAACTGTAGTATATGACTACTAGTCCTGGTGATACATGTGCATTATGATACACAAACAGACTTCATCATTTCAATTTGCTGTAGCAAATTTAGATGGAGGCGGAGCATCTATCACCAGGGTAATTAAAGTACTTATTACTTTAATTACTATCTTTAAAATTTATTTAAATTTAACAACAACAAAACAAGAGGGCCATGATGGCCCTGGATCGCTCACCTGATCCATAGTGTAACAAGTGGGCCCCAGAGAGGGCCATTATTGGCCAAAGGGCTTTAATGTGCATAATGTTGAGGGAGGTCTTAAAGGTGAAGCTTCATACCAAACATCAACAAAGGCTATAATTTGAACAATCTTGGCAATGGTCCACTAGATGAAGCTACACATCAAATATCAAAGACCTGGGCCTAGCGGTTTCAGAGAAGAAGATTTTTAAAGATTTTGCCAATATAAGCCTATGTAAAACCAAAGGGCCCCGGGACGGGGGCATTTTTTGCCCCAGCACTATAATTTGAACAATCTTGATAGGGGTCCACTAGATGAAGCTTCATACCAAATATCAAAGTCCTGGGCCTTGTGGTTTCAGAGAAGAAGATTTTTAAAGATTTTCCCTATATAGGCCTATGTAAAACCAAAGGGCCCCGGGGCGGGATCATTTTTGGCCCCAGCACTATAATTTGAACAATCTTGATAGGGGTCCACTAGATGAAGCTACACATCAAATATCAAAGACCTGGGCCTAGCGGTTTCAGACAAGAAGATTTTTAAAGATTTTGCCTATATAAGCCTATGTAAAACCAAAGGGCCCCGGGACGGGGGCATTTTTTGCCCCAGCACTATAATTTGAACAATCTTGATAGGGGTCCCCTAGATGAAGCTTCATACCAAATATCAAAGTCCTGGGCCTTGTGGTTTCAGAGAAGATTTTTAAAGATTTTCCCTATCAGCCTATGTAAAACCAAAGGGCCCCGGGGCGGGGGCATTTTTGGCCCCAGCACTATAATTTGAACAATCTTGGTAGGGGTCCACTAGATAAAGCTTCATACCAAATATCAAAGACCTGGGCCTTGTGGTTTCAGAGAAGAAGATTTTTAAAGATTTTCCCTATATAAGCCTATGTAAAACCAAAGGGCCCCGTGGCGGGGGCATTTTTTGTCCCAGCACTATAATTTGAACAATCTTGGTAGAGGTCGACTAGTTGAAGCTTCATACCAAACATCAAAGTCCTGGGCCTTGTGGTTTCAGAGGAGAAGATTTTTAAAGATTTTCCCTATATAAGCCAATGTAAAACCAAAGGGCCCCGTGGGTGGGGGGGGGGGGGGTGTCCCAGCACTAAAATTTGAACAATCTTGGTAGGGGTCCACTAGATGAAGCTTCATACCAAATATCAAAGTCCTGGGCCTTGTGGTTTCAGAGGAGAAGATTTTTAAAGATTTTCACTATATAAGCCTATGTAAAACCAAAGGGCCCCGGGGCGGGGGCATTTTTGGCCCCAGCACTATAATTTGAACAATCTTGGTAGGGGTCCACTAGATGAAGCTTCATACCAAATATCAAAGACCTGGGCCTTGTGGTTTCAGAGAAGAAGATTTTTAAAGATTTTCCCTATATAAGCCAATGTAAAACCAAAGGGCCTCGTGGCGGGGGCATTTTTTGTCCCAGCACTTAAATTTGAACAATCTTGGTAGGGGTCTACTAGATGAAGCTTCATACCAAATATCAAAGTCCTGGGCCTTGTGGTTTCAGAGAAGAAGATTTTTAAAGATTTTCCCTATATAAGCCTATGTAAAACCAAAGGGCCCGGGGCGGGGGCATTTTTGGCCCCAGCACTATAATTTGAACAATCTTGGTAGAGGTCCACTAGATGAAGCTTCATACCAAATATCAAAGACCTGGGCCTTGTGGTTTCAGAGGAGAAGATTTTTAAAGATTTTCCCTATATAAGCCTATGTAAAACCAAAGGGCCCTGTGGCGGGGGCATTTTTTGTCCCAGCACTATAATTTGAACAATCTTGGTAGGGGTCCACTAGATGAAGCTTCATACCAAATATCAAAGTCCTGGGCCTTGTGGTTTCAGAGGAGAAGATTTTTAAAGATTTTCACTATATAAGCCTATGTAAAACCAAAGGGCCCCGGGGCGGGGGCATTTTTGGCCCCAGCACTATAATTTGAACAATCTTGGTAGGGGTCCACTAGATGAAGCTTCATACCAAATATCAAAGACCTGGGCCTTGTGGTTTCAGAGAAGAAGATTTTTAAAGATTTTCCCTATATAAGCCAATGTAAAACCAAAGGGCCCCGTGGTGGGGGCATTTTTTGTCCCAGCACTAAAATTTGAACAATCTTGGTAGGGGTCCACTAGAAGAAGCTTCGTACCAAATATCAAAGTCCTGGGCCTTGTGGTTTCAGAGAAGAAGATTTTTAAAGATTTTCACTATATAAGCCTATGTAAAACCAAAGGGCCCCGGGGCGGGGGCATTTTTGGCCCCAGCACTATAATTTGAACAATCTTGGTAGGGGTCCACTAGATGAAGCTTCATACCAAATATCAAAGACCTGGGCCTTGTGGTTTCAGAGAAGAAGATTTTTAAAGATTTTCCCTATATAAGCCAATGTAAAACCAAAGGGCCCCGTGGTGGGGGCATTTTTTGGGCGGGGGCATTTTTGGCCCCAGCACTATAATTTGAACAATCTTGGTAGGGGTCCACTAGATGAAGCTTCATACCAAATATCAAAGACATGGGCCTTGTGGTTTCAGAGAAGAAGATTTTTAAAGATTTTCCCTATATAAACCCATGTAAAACCAAAGGGCCCCGTGGGGGGGGGGGGGGGGGGGGGGGCATTTTTTGTCCCAGCACTAAAATTTGAACAATCTTGGTAGGGGTCCACTAGATGAAGCTTCATACCAAATATCAAAGTCCTGGGCCTTGTGGATTCAGAGAAGAAGATTTTTAAAGATTTTCCCTATATAAGCCTATGTAAAACCAAAGGGCCCCGGGGCGGGGGCATTTTTGGCCCCAGCATTATAATATGAACAATCTTGGTAGGGGTCCACTAGATGAAGCTTCATACCAAATATCAAAGACCTGGGCCTTGTGGTTTCAGAGAAGAAGATTTTCCCTATATAAGCCTATGTAAAACCAAAGGGCCCCAGGGCGGGGGCATTTTTGGCCCCAGCACTATAATTTGAACAATCTTGGTAGGGGTCCACTAGATGAAGCTTCATACCAAATATCAAAGACCTGGGCCTTGTGGTTTCAGAGAAGAAGATTTTTTAAGTTTTTGGTGAAAAAAATCTATTTTTGGCTCCTGTGACCTAGATGTGCAACAAACTGGAACCATTTGAACAACTTTGAAAGGGGACCACCTAAGGATCATTCCTGTGAAGTTTGGTCAAAATCCGATCAGTGGTTTAGGAGGAGATGTCGTTTAAAGAAATTGTTTACGGACGCACGGACGGACGGACGCACGATGGACGACGGACAAAAAGTGATCACAAAAGCTCACCTCGTCACTACGTGACGGTGAGCTAAAAAAGAAGACAAAAATATCTAAAATTTTCCCTAAAGATTCTGTCAGAAGATCAAGATTATTAAATGATAACTAGAGCTGTCAGTGAAACTGACTAGGGCCCCGGCAGCGCTATCAGAAATTTGTGGACGGACAGATGGACGGACAGACAGACAGAGAGAGTGATTATTATAGGGCACCCACACTTTCAGTGTGGGGCCCTAATTATGTACAGTGTTGGGAGCTGAGATCAGTTACACATAAGGACCCTGTCCTAATGTACCCTGGAACCTTTGTCTAGCTCTGTTGATAATTAATATCTGTAGGGGTCTCCAATATTGGGCAAGCTGCTGAGGAAGATATTAATTACCTAGAATGAGGGTCTGTAAGAAAGCATTTCATTGGCTAGTTAAAAGAGTGAGGTTCGAGGGGATGATGGGAAGATAGAATGAAAGGAAGGTGATGATTGGTTGTTGGAAAAGGGAGGCTGGATGAGAGAGTTGACTAAAAAGGGACAAACTACAACAGGAGAGGAGAGCTTGTGAAGAAGCAGGATATATATGAGTTATTGGAGACAGACTGAGGAAAAATAAACAATGTGAAGAAACTAAGTGGTGTACATGTATATTGTTAATAGGTTAAGACTGCCAGGTGGGAGATGCTTAGATATATGATAAATAAAGGGCATAAAACAAACGGACTTTAGTTGAGTTAATTCCCCATTATCAGTTGAACCTAACTGACAAAATGGTGTCGGGTCATACTACTCCTGGGCCTTGCAGTTTCAGAGAATTTTTTTTTTGAGGTATTCCCTACTTAAGCCTATGTAAAATCAAATGGCCCTGGGGCGGGGGCATTTTTGGCCTCAGGGCTATAATTTTAAAAATCTTGATATAGGTCCACTAGATGAAGCTTCATACCAAATATCAAAGACTTAGGCCTTGTGGTTTCAGAAGATTTTTCAAGATTTTCCCTATATAAGTCTATATAAAAGCAAAGGGCCCTGGAGCAGGGGGCATTTTTGGCCCCAGGGCTATGATTTGAACAATCTTGGTAGAGGTCCACAAGATGAAGCTTCATACCATATATCAAAGACCTGGCTCTTGCGGTTTCAGAGAAGAAGATTTTTAAAGATTTTCCCTATGTAAGCCCATGCAAAAACAAGAGGGCCCAATGGCCCTATATCGCTCACCTGTGTACCAGAAAATCATTAGTGTAGGAGACCACTTGACATTGCTATATACTAAATATCTAAGCTCAGGCAAAGCGTGTCCATGCTTATAAACCCTACTGGTTTCATTGGGCAACAGGGCTTGAGATGTAATTTCATCTCAATGTCGGGTAAAAGTCCCACAAAATTGGAAGAGACATCTCCAAAATGACCTATAGAGTATTGACGGGGATGTAAAACCTCAAATCAAACAAAATCTGTGCCTTATGGATTTGGAGAAAAAGATTTTTTTTAAGTTTTTTCCAGTATAAGTCTATAGGAGCTAATGAGCCCTGGGCTTGGCCAATTTTGACCCAAAGGGCACGGTTGGCAGGATTTATGTAGGCGACCATTTTGTGTTGCTATACTAAATATCTAAGGTCTTTACTTCATGGTTTCAAAGAATTTTGAAGCTTTTTTTCCATTATAAGTTTGTTGGAGTTAAGGGGCCACAGGATTTTGACCCCAGGGGCATGATTGGCAGGATTCATGTAGGCGACCACTCGACATTGCTACATGCTAAATACCTCAGCTCTGGGACTTATGGTTTCAGAGAAGAAGATTTTTGAAGATTTTTTTCCCCCATTTTAAGTTTTTTTTGTTTTTTTTTCATTATAAGGGCCCTGTGGTTTCAGAGGAGAAGAATTTTTAAGTTTCTCCAATTGTAAGTCTATGGAAGCTAAAGACCCCTGGGGTGTGGCCAATTTGGATCCCAGGGGCATAACTGGCAGGATTTATGTAGGTGGCCACTTAACGTTGCTACAAACTAAAAATCTAAGCTGTTGGCCTTATGGTTTCATAGAAGAAGAGTTTTTAAGTTTTTTTTCCAATATAAGTCTATCGGAGGTGATGAGCTCAGGCGTGGCCAATTTTGACCCCAGGGGCAGGATAAGCAGGATTTATGTAGCTGGCTATTTTATGTTGCTAGACACTAAATATCTAAGTTCTGTGCTTCACAGTTTCTGAGAAGTAGATTTTTGAAGCTTTTTTCCATTATGAGTCTATGGGAGTTAAGGGGCCCCTGGGCATGGCCCATTTGGACCCCAGGGGCATGATTAGCAGGAAATATGTAGGAGACCACTTGCAGTTGCTACATGCTAAATATCTAAGCTCTGGGCTCTGTGTTTTCAGCGAAGAAGATTTTTGAAATTTTTTTTTCATTATGCGTCTATGGGAGCTATGGGGGTCCCAGGGTGTGGCCCATTTGGACCCCAGGGGCATGATTGGCAGGATTTATGTAGGTGACCACTTGTCATTGCTACATGCTAAATATCCAAGCTCTGGGCCCTGTGGTTTCAGAGAAGAAGATTTTTGAAGCTTTTTTTTCCATTATGAGTCTATAGGAGCTAACTGGCCCCGGGGTGTGGCCCTTTTGGACCCCAGGGGCATGATTGCCAGGAATTATGTAGGTGACCACTTGCCATTGATACGTGCTAAATATCTAAGCTCTGGGCCCTGTGGTTTCAGAGAAGAAGATTTTTGAAGCTTTTTTCTATTATGAGTCTATGGGAGTGAAGGGGCCCCGGGCGTGGCCCATTTGGAACCCAGGGGCATGATTGGCAGGAATTATGTAGGTGACCAATTGGCGTTCCTACATGCTAAATATCTAAACTCTGGGCCCTGTAGTTTCAGAGAAGAAGATTTTTGAAGCTTTTTTTACCACTATGAGTCTATGGGAGCTAAGGGGCCCCGAGGTGTGGCCCATTTGGAACCTAGGGGCATGATTGGCAGGATTAATGTAGGTGACCACTTGCCCTTGCTACATGCCAAATATCTCAGCTCTGGGCCCTGTGCTTTCAGAGAAGAAGATTTTTGAAGCTTTTTGTTCCATTGTGAGTCTATAGGAGCTAAAGGGCCCTGGGTTGTGGCCCGTTTGGTCCCAAGGGGCATGATTGGCAGGAATTATGTATGTGACCACTTGCCGTTGCTACATGCTAAATATCTAAGCTCTGGGCCCTGTGGTTTCAGGGAAGATTTTTGAAGCTTTTTGTTCCATTATGAGTCTATAGGAGCGAAGGGGCCCCAGGGCGTTGCCCATATTGAACCCAGGGGCATGATTGGCAGGAATTATGTAGGTGGCCACTGGCCGTTGCTACATGCTAAATATCTAAGCTCTGGGCCCTGTGGTTTCAGAGAAGAAGATTTTTGAAGCTTTTTTTCCATTATAAATCTATGGGAGCTAAGGGGCCCCGGGGTGTGGCCAATTTGGACCCCAGGGGCATGATTGGCAGGAATTATGTAGGTGACCACTTGTCATTGCTACATGCCAAATATTGCAGCTCTGGGCCCTGTGGTTTCAGAGAAGAAGAGTTTAGAAGCTTTTTTCCATTGTGAGTCTATAGGAGCTAAAGGGCCCCGGGGCGTGGCCCATTTGGAACCCAGGGGCATTATTGGCAGGAATTATGTAGGTGACCACTTGCCCTTGCTATATGCTAAATATCTAAGCTCTGGGTCCTGTGGTTTCCGAGAAGAAGATTTTTGAAGCTTTTTGTTCCATTTTGAGTCTATGGGAGCGACGGGGCCCTGGGGCGTGGCCAATGTGGACCCGAGGGGCATGATTAGCAGGAATTATGTAGGTGACCACTGGCCGTTGCTACATGCTAAATATCTTAGCTCTGGGCCCTGTGGTTTCCGAGGAGAAGATTTTTGAAGCTTTTTGTTCCATTATGAGTCTATGGGAGTGAAGGGGCCCCAGGGCGTCGCCCATTTGGAACCCAGGGGCATGATTGGCAGGAATTATGTAGGTGGCCACTGGCGGTTGCTACATGCTAAATATCTAAGCTCTGGGCCCTGTGGTTTCAGAGAAGAAGATTTTTGAAGCTTTTTTTTCCATTATGAGTCTATTGGAGCTAAGGGGCCCAGGGTTGTGGCCAATTTGGACCCCAGGGGCATGATTGGCAGTAATTATGTAGGTGACCACTTGCCGTTGCTACATGCCAAATATTGCAGCTCTGGGCCCTGTAGTTTCAGAGAAGAAGATTTTTGAAGCTTTTTTCCATTATGAGTCTATGGGAGCTAAGGGGCCCAGGGTTGTGGCCAATTTGGACCCCAGGGGCATTATTGGCAGGAATTATGTAGGTGAACACATGCCCTTGCTATATGCTAAATATCTAAGCTCTGGGTCCTGTGGTTTCCGAGAAGAAGATTTTTGAAGCTTTTTGTTCCATTGTGAGTCTATGGGAACGACGGGGCCCTGGGGCGTGGCCAATGTGGACCCCAGGGGCATTATTGGCAGGAATTATGTAGGTGACCACTTGCCCTTGCTATATGCTAAATATCTAAGCTCTGGGTCCTGTGGTTTCCGAGAAGAAGATTTTTGAAGCTTTTTGTTCCATTGTGAGTGTATGGGAGCGACGGGGCCCTGGGGCGTGGCCAATGTGGACCCCAGGGGCATGACTGGCAGGAATTATGTAGGTGACCACTGGCCGTTGCTACATGCTAAATATCTTAGCTCTGGGCCCTGTAGTTTCAGAGAAGATATTTTAATTTTTTCCCATAGTAAGTCTATGGGAGCTGTATGTTGCCATAGCAACCAGAATTCCAATCTGATCAGCCCAAAAACCTTATGCAGCCTTTCCCCCTACCTGGTGATGCTTCTCATGAAATTTGATCAAGATTGACTATTGGGTATTAGAGATATACTCATTTGAAATTGTTTACGGACGCATGCACGCACGGACGGACGGACAGACGGACGCACGCACGACGGACAAAAAGTGACCACAAAAGCTCATCTTGTCACTACGGAACAGGTGAGCTAAAAAGGGCCCCGGGGCGGGGGCATTTTTGGCCCCAGCACTATAATTTGAACAATCTTGGTAGGGCTCCTCTAGTTGAGTGAGTGAGTGAGTCTTAGTTTAACATCCCACCAACAGCTACGTTCATACGGAGACGGGACCTCGGTTTAAAGACTCATCCTAAAGTCTGGAGAAGCCCGGGATCGATCCTGCGATCCCTGGTTTACAAGGCGAGAAGCGTAACCACTGCGCCACAGAGGCTTCTACTCCTCTAGATGAAGCTTCATACTAAGTATTGAAGACCTGGGCCTTGCAGTTTCAGAGAAGATTTTTAAAAATTTTCCCTATATAAGACCATGTAAAACCAAAGGGCCCCGGGGCAGGGGCATTTTTGGCCCCAGCACTATACTTTGAACAATCTTGGTAGGGGTCCACTAGATGAAGCTTCATACCAAATATCAAAGACCTGGGCCTTGCGGTTTCAGAGAAGAATATTTTTAAAGATTTTCCCTATATAAGACCATGTAAAACCAAAGGGCCCCGGGCCGGGAGCTTATCTGGCACCAGCACTTTAATTTGAACAATCTTGGTAGGGGTCCACTAGATGAAGCTTCATACTAAATATCAAAAACCTGGGTCTTGCGATTTCAAAGATTTTTAAAGATTTTCCCTATACAAGCCCATGCAAAAAAAGGGCCCCGGTGCAGGGACATTTTTGGCCCCAGCACTATAATTTGAACAATCTTGGTAGGGGTCCACTAGATGAAGCTTCATACTAAATATCAAAGACCTGGGTCTTGCGGTTTCAGAGAAGAAGATTTTCAAAGATTTTCCCTATATAAACCCATGTAAAACCAAAAGGCCCCGGGGACAGGGGCATTTTTGGCCCCAGCACTATAATTTGAACAATCTTGGTAGGGGTCCACTTGATGAAGCTTCATACCAAATATCAAAGACCTGGTCCTTGTTGTTTCAGAGAAGTTTTCGGTGATAAAAATCTTTTTTGGACTTCTGTGACCTAGATGTGCAATGGACCGGAACAATTTGAACAACTTTGAAAGGGGACCACCTAAGGATCATTCCTGTGAAGTTTGGTCAAAATCCGATCAGTAGTTTAGGAGGAGATGTCGTTTGAAGAAATTGTTTATGGACGCAGGCAGGCACGGACGCAGGACAAAAAGTGATCACAAAAGCTCACATTGTCACTACGTGACAGGTGAGCTGAAAATGGAAAAGTTACACAACATAAAATTTTTAGAATTTTGTCCAATACATGTACGTTTTCCCCATCTTCGCCAGTATAGAGTAGAAGGTTTGTATATTTGTTATATTTTGAAGAAAATCTTATTAAATTAATTTCTAGCAGATTAAAACTAAAATAAATACCGTCCATTTGCACTCTTGTACGGCGTGAATGTATCAAGTACAGACCGCACAAAACATGGCCACATCAGCAGTAAACAACAAATCTATATGCCCCAAAAAAAACAGGATTGTTGCGGGTAAAACAAATAAAACATTGTTTTTACTGTGCAATATCCATCATACAACATACATACAGTTTATGATGAACTCGTAAAGTTGTACAAGACAGCCGAAAATCGTAAAAACGAACTCTTGATTGAAAAGGCACAAACTTAAGTTGCGCCCGATGGGCCCAAGGAATGTTTTCCAGTGCGCCATTCATGCAACTAGAAATACGTCCATAGGACACGGATGCCCCCGCCTGAAAATATGTCTATGTTCGTATTCATCCATAGAAAGTTACTGACGGTGTTTAAGTTTTGGACCCTTTTTTTCACATTTGACCCAATAAATGACCTTGACCTTGGAGGTAAGGACCTTTATTTTATGAGAGGCAGATTGTCTCATGATGGCCAACACTTCTGCCAAGTAATTTCAAAATCCATCCAGAAATAAAGTTATTGACTAAGTTTCGGACCCTTTTTTTAAACTTTGACCAAAGTATGACCTTGACCTTAGTGTTATGAACCTGGGTTTTGCACGTGACCCATCATCTCATGATGGTTAACATTTCTGCAAAGTAATTTCAAAATCCATCCAGAAATAACTAGCCAAAAGTGCCCAGTGGGGCACGTATACCCCCGGCCAGTGCCATCACCTCAGCTGAAAATAGCAATGTCAAAAGCTTCTTTGCATATACAGGCCATATTCCATAGAATGGCCATTTTCAAGATTCAAAGGGCAATAACTCTGAAAGTAGGAAAGCAAGAGTTATGGTTCATGTGTTCTGCATGTCCTCTCATGGTGTTCAACATTAGTGTGGAGTTTCATGAAAATATGTCAAGGCGTTTAAAAGTAATGGAGAAGACAGGAAGATGTTAGCAGACACATAATTTACAATCTTCAAAGGGAAATAATTTGTAATGTATGCAAACAAGAGTTATGGTTCTTGTGTTCTGTCCATCCTATTACCTTGCTTTACATTTGTTTCATGAAATTATTTCAAACGGTTTTAAAGATACAGAGCGGACACAAGTGTATGGTAAAACTCCTAATATTCAAAGGGCAATAACTCTGAAAGTAGGAAAGCAAGAGTTACGGTTCATGTGCTCTGCACGTCGTCTCATGGTGTTTAACATTTATGTGAAGTTTCATGAAAATACGTCAAGCGGTTTAAAAGTTATGGAGCGGACACGAAAATGTTAACAGACACACACACACACACAAACAAAATACGAAAACTATATACCCCCATGGCATACTGCGTATGCCGGGGGTATAATAAAGTTATTGACTGCGCTTAACGTCGGAAGGACGAACGGACGAACGAACTTGGGCCCTATATGCCCTTCCACCATTCTTCGAATGGCTGGGGCATAAAAAGGTGGGCTAGGGCGCAGCCTAGATAGAACACTGGTGTTTGTTTCACGGACTTGTTCATGTGATGGACCTCCTCCCGAACCAAAGGTCAAATTTAGCTGAAACTTGATGGGAGGCATGGGGACAACATGGAGATTGAGATTTGCCAAAAATTTTTCCGTTCCCATATCCATTCTTCAAAGGAATTGATCTGAAACTTGAAAGGACGCATCAGGGTGACCTGGAGATTCAGATTTGCCAAAATCGTGCCATTCTGGTATCCAAGATGGGCACCATGGCAGCCATCTTGAAATTCTCCTAACATCTCATCTCCCAGGTTCAGAATTGCTAAAAGCAATGTGATCTGATAGACAAAACGACCACCAAGGCACAGTGCAAGCCTGATCTAGGTGAGCGATTCTGGCCGACTTGGGCCTCAAGTCTTCCGAGGTATACCCCTGATAATGCGAGTGTCAGCCAAGTACCATTTCACGGCATTGGTGCAAAAAGGCTAAAAACTTGTGCAGTGGAATCCGTAAGTTATCCTTGTGCAGTGGATCTAAGATAAGTTGTTAAAGAAAAATGTAATAGTAAGTTGCTCATATAATGACCAATGGAAATCGAACAAGCTGTGTGCCATACGATTAAGACTTCATGATTTAAGAATCTTTTTTTTCGATTTTCTAGCCTGTACCAAACTCAGATTTCATGTCAAAAATGTTTTGATTTCCCATAAGGAGCATGATTGGGGACCACATAAATGCTCCGTCTTTATCCGCATTGCTCGCTCAGCATCTCCAGAATCCTCCCAACAGACTTCCACGAAACCCTGGCCAAATATTCCCTTAAGTGGGCGGACGTGCAGAACCCATAAATAAACTATGCCGATTCGGTCACAGGTTTGAATCTGAATTTTGTGCCCGCTCCCTTGCAGCCTCGGAAGGATTTTCAGTAAATCCTGCACACCCTGTAGGACTCCAATTGACCTAATTGAGTATGTGCAAAAGCCCCAACTCAACCACGCCAACCTAATGTGAAGCCACAACTGAAGGTCATCATTTTGAGCCTTGAATTTCCTATACATTTTATTATCTCTTTAACCGGATTCCCACCAGCCCTGACATACACCCGCCACAGTGAGATGTGCAGAACGCATAACCACACCATCACAACACAAGGCAAGGGCCATAGCTGAAGACCATGAGTCCGGGCACCGAACCCCATGTCCACTCCATATCTATTTCACTCTCTGGAAGATATCCATTCAACTTCGGCCAAACACTTGCCCCAGTGAGAAGATGTGCAGAAACTGCAACTCAGTCATGCAGACACATGATCATGGTCACAATTAAAGGTCAAGAGCCAGATCCTCAAACTTTGGCTCCCCTCCATATCTCCCTACCCCCAGAAGGACCCTCATTCAAATTTGGTCCAATGAAGATCTTAATACATGTATGATATGCTGAACCCACAGCTCAACCATGCAGACTCGTGGCCCCCACCCATCGGGGCTTGAAGAAATAAATGGGCAGCATGACGCTTCCACGCAGAGCTGAAGCCCACCCGCACACGAGTACTGGTAAACCTCTTAGAGAATCTAAGCCTGCCCAGGCAATGCGGTGCGGGTCGGCCCGTCCAAGCTTATAAACCCTATTGGTTTCATTAGGCAGCAGGGCTTGAGCGGTCATTTCATCTCAAAGTCGGGGTAAAGTCCCACAAAATTGGAAGCCATGTCTCCAAAATGACCTTAACAGTGTTGATGGGGATGTTAAACCTCAAATCAAACAAATCAAAAACCATGCAGACTCCAGGTGAAGGTCACAAATGAAGGAACAAGCTCCAGCCGTGAATTTCCTGTCTGCTTCACATCCCCCCCCCACCCCTGGAAAGATTCTCACTAAATCTAGGTCAAATGAGGGCCAAAAAAGATTATGAGCAGAACCTGCAACTCAAACATCCAGGGCCAAACTGCCCTGTTCAATTTTGTAACTGTGCCAAAAACATTGCTTCGAAATCCGAAAGAAATATATTTTTTTTTTGCACTAGTCATTACGTATTTAGTCACTTTTCAATGGAAAACACCAAATTAGCTAATTGAAGGAGTACACTCTAGCAGCCTATCAATAGAATATATTTTAGATCATTAAATAAACTAGAGCTGTCAGTGAAACTGACTAGGGCCCCGGCAGCGCTATCAGAAATTTGTGGACGGACAGACGGACGGACAGAGTGATTACTGTAGGGCACCCACACTTTCAGTGCGGGGCCTTAATGAGTTGAAATGATTCAAAAGTAACTTGTAGCATAACTATCCTGCCCACTTCCTAACAGAATTTAGCTTTACTTATTTTAATCATTTAATAACTATTTATTTCTTTACTAAGCTTTTGATTTTTTTTACTTTACAATCATTTTTTTTATATTTATTTATTTACTTAATTTTTTACTTATTTTTTTATCCTTATTAATTTATATCTTATTTATTCATTATTTAATTTTTATATTATTTATTTGTTTATTAATTTATTTCTTATTTATTTATTCATTATTTAATTTTTGTATTATTTATTTATTTACTTAAATGTTAAGTCAACAAAACAGTCATTCTACAAGTTCACAAAGTTATCAAAAAAAATGAACAAGAAAGCAATCCAAAAGACAGCCATATCGCCCTGCCAGAGCCCAACCCAAATACCCAAGCAACAGGTTCCACTCATCATCCCACCTAGGCTATAATTTGAGTAAGGTTCAATGCAAATCCCTCCATGGGCAAAAGGGATATAGAGCTGACAGGAAACCCCATGGCTCAACCATATGACCCTCATCTGCAATCCTCAGCCAGAGCCTGCATGATTAAGCTACGGGTTCGCTCTGTCCAACACTACACCAAAGCCCAATGAAAATCCTGATGGCAAGGAGATATAGCAGAGAAACAAATCTTGAGGCCCAAACTCCCAACCCCTAACCGTGACCATGACCAAGTGCCAACACTGCCAAGTCACAGGCCCCCACACACCATCCCAATGAGGCAAACGTTTGACCAAAGTCAAACGAAAACCCACCAAGGGGCAAATGAGACAGCGCCGGCATGAAACAACGTCCCAACTCCCAAGCAGAACCACCACCCAGAGCCACCACGGTGCGATTAGGGACGTGCATACCAGTGCACCAAGGCAAATATTTGACCAAAGCTCAATGAAAACTGCTCAAGTGGCATAAGAGTTATAGTTACAGGAAATTCAAGGATCAAACTCCTAACCTTCAATTGAGGCCTTCACCTTGAAGCCGAGTCCGGTACTGTACATCAACTCAATTAGGCCAACATTTGTCCAAAGTTTAATGAAAATCCCTCAAGGGGCAAAGGAGATATGGAATGGACACAAAACCCTAAAACCCAAACAAGTGACCCTCAACTATGAACCGGACTTTCAGTCGGCATAGCCCATCCATGGTCCCCGCACACCAGCTCACTGCGGGAACATTTGAACAAAGACTTATGAAATTCCATTAAAGGTCTAGGAGATACTGAGCAGACAAGAAAGCGTTATATACAGACTGACAGGCAAAGGGCACTTATATAATCCCCCATCTGCCTTGCTGAAGGGGATTAATCAAAACAAGAATTCCGCAGAAGGCTGCATCGCACCTGCTGGGGGGCAAAAGTCACAGGAGCCACAATCAAAACGAGTTCTTAGCAGTTGATAGTTGACGTAAAAGGTGTCAAAGCCACTGGACCAAAAAATATAGGCCATGGTCACTAGGTCAAGGTACGTGTCAAATCAGTACAAAGAGGACTAGCACTATGCAAGGTTTGGTGGCTGTAGGCCATTTATTTAGGACATATCAAACATTGAGGTAAAATGTGTTAAAGTCACCAGAGTATATACCGTAAAAATTCTTATAAACGCCCATGCTCTAATAAACGCCCACCCCTTGATTTGGACACGAAAATTGCCGATTTTTTAAGCATTTTTCCTAAAAAGACAAAGCCTCTAATAAACGCCCATTATGGAATTTTGAAAAACTACCAGTCCTACCTCATGCAGTAAGTATCCGAATTTGTTTTTTTATAACTGAACGGACCGCTCCCTTCTTCTAGGTCCAAATAAATGGTAAGAACAGGGAATTTCTAGTCCTCCCCCTGGAACAAAAGTGCCTCCTGCAGCTGACCGTGGTTCCCTGTGAACAACTGACGTAATCTGGGCAATATTTCCGCCCTTAAATAACTGAGTCAAAGGCTGACACAAACCTTCTGGAATATGTCCAACAGAAGTATCTCCTTTTTTTCACAACGATCGCACTATCACTATGCAGATTTTCAGGTTCCAAAATACACTCAAGTTCTGTCCCAGGTGCATAAGAAACTCTATAAACATGGTATCCTTTTATCACAGATTTAATTGAAACAAGCCGACATACCGCCATTCTGTGTACGTACATGTATGATGCAATACTACAATACCGCTGGAATTTCCCGCGGAAATTTTGGTGGCTGGCGTCTTATCACGTGGTAAGAAAGGGTTGATCAATAAACCGTTCGTAATAAAGGGAAATTATATATGATTTTTATAAATAAGTTGCATGAACTTCTAACTGCAGCATTTCGTGTAATCATATGCAAATGTTTATATGTGGATGTCAAGACCTTTTTCACAAAGGTCCAAACTTTACACACTATTTTACTGACAAAATTTTTATTATGAAAATCATTGACCACCCCTTGCGAAACTACCAGACAAAACTGGAAGCTGATAGGGGCGCACTGTGGGAAATTAATTAGAATCAATCTATAAAACTAATGTTATTTGTTATATATTCCCGAATGAAGCCTCCTGCAATACAGCACAATGTCATTGTCTTTGTTTTCAACCGCACTGTGAATCTGTAAGAATCGCCACAACCAAAATGTCAGGGAGGAGTATAAAACATTCTTCATATACAGTAAAAATTAAAATAATTGCTACCAAATATGCCAAGGAAAAGAATATTTCTGAAGCAAGTAGAAAGTGTGAGGTGGACAGAAAAAGAATCAGGGAGTGGGTCTCGTTCAATGCTGGTAAACTTCAGGAGCAAAGACCAACAAAGCGGCTATCTGGCGGAGGAAGAAAACTCAGGGACGCCGATGTTGATAGAGACATTTTTGAGTGGTTTTCGGAAAAAAGAAGTGCTGGTGTACGTGTCGCAGGAAAAGCCCTACTTGTTGAAGCACAAAGGCGGTTCTTTGCTGCAACTTTCAAGACCAGTCGTGGATGGCTTCAAAAGTGGAAAGACAGACATGCAGTTTCTACCCGAGAGAAAACAACAGTTGCTCAGAAGATGCCTCAGCAGATAGAAGAAACAAGAGGGATGCTCCCCGAAGATGCGCAGTAGCAGGAGGGTTATTTTAGTGAAATGATCCTATACACTTTGAAGTTTGATAAGATTTGTTTGAAGACAAAGGTTATGGGTACTCGTTAGAACCGTCTGAATGAGGAGGTTCTAATGAGTACCCTCAGCTGATATTTGGAGTACAAATAAAGAAACTAGGTAGTGATTTTCAACAAAGAATGCAAAAAAAAGTGAAATGTAAGGCCCCTTCCCTGCAAGAACCTGTAAATCTTAAACCATAAGGCTAAGAAACTAAATTTTGTGTTCCCTAGTAAGTGATTTTCAATGGAAAATGTCACAAGGAATACACATGTGAAACATGAAAGCCCTATCACCCATGGTTATGAAATAACAGGAGATATTTTTTTTTGAAAAAGGGGAGATGATTAGTGAAAATAAGCAATATAGTAATGGCCCTTGGTCAGAATGTAGGTTTTTGTAATGTATGTGTGTGAAGTTTCATGAGAGTAGGACAATACTTTTAAACTTTTGACGGGAGTTTAAGTTGTTTGGGTATGGCCTGACAAACACACACCCAAATGCAATTTGTCCGGATGTAGGTCTTGTGATGGTAATTATGTGTGTGATGTTTCATGAGAGTAGACAAAATACTTTTGAAGTTATCACCGAGGTTAAGGTTTTTGGTTTAGGTGTGACAAACACACAAGTTATTCTCCTTTGTCAGAATGTAGGTCTTGTGATGGTAAGTATGTGTGTGAAGTTTCATAAGAGTAGGGCCAGGTTAAGGCGTGACAAACACGAGTTTCGTGGCATCTGATCTGGGCCTGCACTGTTTGCCACTTACCCCTTTTGGGGTTTCCGGTACCAAATGGGTTTAACCTAAAGTCTAAGAATTCCCTAGTTAGTGATTTTCAACAAATACTCCAAAAATAAGGAGAACTGTAAGGCCCCTTCCGTGCAAGGGCATGTAAATCTTAAACCATAAGACAAAGAAACTCAGTTTTGTGTTCCCTAGTAAGTGATTTTCAATGAATGTCACAAAGAATACATATGTGAAATATGAAAGCCCTATTACCCATGGTTATGAAACAACAGGAGATATTTTTTGAACAAGAGGGCCATGATGGCCCTGGATCGCTCACCTGATCCATATGATAGATAGACAAGGGGGCCTCGGGGAGGGCCATTATTAACCCCAGGGCTACAATGTGCATAATGTTGAGGGAGGTCTAAAAAGGTGAAGCTTCATACCAAATATCAACAAAGGCAATAATTTGAACAATCTTGGCAAAGGTCCACTAGATGAAGCTACACACCAAATATCAAAGATCTTGGACTTGTGGTTTCAGAGAAGAAGATTTTTAAAGATTTTCCCTACATAAGCCATGTAAAACCAAAGGGCCCCACAGCGGGGGCATTTCTGGCCCCAGCATTATAATTTCAACAATCTTGGTATGGGTCCACTAGGTGAAGCTTCATACCAAATATCAAAGACCAAAGCCTAGCGGTTTCAGAGAAGAAGATTTTTAAAGATTTTCCCTATACAAGCCCATGTTAAACCAAAAGGCCCCTGGGTGGGGGGCATTTTTGGCCCCAGCACTATAATTTGAACAATCTTGGTAGGGGTCCACTAGATGAAGCTTCATACCAAATATCAAAGACCTAGGCCTTGTGGTTTCAGAGAAGAAGAGTTTTAAAGGTTTTCCTTATATAAATCTATGTAAAACCAAAGGGCTTTGAGGTGGGGGCATTTTTGGTCTCAGGGCTATAATTGAACAATTTTGGTAGAGGTCCACTAGATCAAGCTTCATACCAAATATCAAAGACCTAGGCCTTGTGGTTTCAGAGAGAAGATCTTCAAGATTTTCCCTATATAAGCCCATGTAAAACCAAAGGGCCCCGTAGCGGGGGCATTTTTTACCCCAGGGCCATTATTTGAACAATCTTGGTAGTGGTCTACTAGTTGAAGCTTTATACCAAATATCAAAGACCTGGGCCTTGCGGTTTCAGGGAAGAAGGTTTTTAAAAGATTTTCCCTATATAAGCCAATGTAAAACCAAAGGGCCCCGGGGCAGGGGCATTTTTGGCCCCAGCACTATAATTTGAACAATCTTGGTAGGGGTCCACTAGATGAAGCTTCATACCAAATATCAAAGACCTGGGTCTTACGGTTTCAGAGAAGAATTTTAAAGATCTTCCCTATATAAGCCCATGTAAAACCAAAGGGCCCCGAAGCGGGGGCATTTTTGGCCCCAGCACTATAATTTGAACAATCTTGGTAGGGGTCCACTAGATGAAGCTTCATACTAAACATCAAAGACCTGGGCCCTGCGGTTTCAGAGAAGAAGATTTTTAAAGAAGTCCCTATATAAGCCCATGTAAAACCAAAGGGCCCCGAGGCGGGGGCATTTTTGGCCCGAGCACTATAATTTGAACAATCTTGGTAGGGGTCCACTAGATGAAGCTTCATACCAAATATCAAAGACCTGGGCCTTACCGTTTCAGAGAAGAAGATTTTTAAAGATTTTCCCAATATAAGCCCATGCAAAACCAAAGGGCTCCGGAGCGGGGGCATTTTTGGGCCCAGCACTATGATTTGAACAATCTTGGTAGGGGTCCACTAGATGAAGCTTCATACCAAATATCAAAGACCTAGGTCTTCTGGTTTCAGAGAAGAAGATTTTTCAAGATTTTCCCTACATATAAGTCTATGTAATACCAAAGGGCCCCAGTGGGGGCATTTTTGGCCCCAGGGCTAAAACTGAACAATCTTGGTAGGGGTCCACAAGATTAAGCTTCATACCAAATATCAAAGACCTAGGCCTTGTGGTTTCAGAGAAAATGATTTTTCAAGATTTTCCCTAAATAAGTCTATGTAAAACCAAAGGGCCCTGGAGCGGAAGCATTTTTGGCCCCAGGGCTATAATTTGAACAATCTTAGTAGGGGTCCACTAGGTGAAGCTTCATACCAAATATCAAAGAACTAGACCTGTGGTTTCAGAGAAGAAGATTTTTAAAGATTTTCCCTATAGAAGTCATGTAAAACCAAAGGGCCCAAGAGCGGGGGCAATTTTGGCCCCAGCACTATAATTTGAACAATCTTGGTAGGGGTCCACTAGGTGAAGCTTCATACTAAATATCAAAGACCTGGGCCTTGTGGTTTCAGAGAAGATTTTTAAAGATTTTCCCTATATAAGCCTATGTAAAACCAAAAGGCCCAGGTGGGTGGGGTGTGTGGGGGGACCTGGGCCTTGTGGGGTGAAGCTTCATACCAAATATCAAAGACATGGGCCTTACGGTTTGAGAGAAGAAAATTTTTAAATATTTTCCCTATATAAGCCCATGTAAAACCAAAGGGCCCGAGAGCGGGGGCATATTTGACCCCAGCACTATAATTTGAACAATCTTGGTAGGGGTCCACTAGATGAAGCTTCATATCAAATATCAAAGACCTAGGCCTTGCGGTTTCAGAGAAGAAGATTTTTAAAGATTTTCCCTATATAAGCCCATGTAAAACCAAAGGGCCCCGGGGCAGGGGCATATTGGCCCCAGCACTATAATTTGAACAATCTTGGTAGGGGTCCCCTAGATGAAGCTTCATACCAAATATCAAAGACCTGGGCATTACGGTTTCAGAGAAGAAGATTTTTAAAGCTCTTCCCTATATAAGCCCATTTAAAACCAAAGGGCCCCGGAGCGGGGGCATTTTTGGCCCCAGCACTATAATTTGAACAATCTTGGTAGGGGTCCACTAGATGAAGCTTCATACCAAATATCAAAGACCTGGGCCTTGCGGTTTCAGAGAAGAAGATTTTTAAAGATTTTCCCTATATAAGCCCATGTAAAACCAAAGGGCCCCGGAGCGGGGGCATATTTGACCCCAGCACTATAATTTGAACAATCTTGGTAGGGGTCCACTAGATGAAGCTTCATACCAAATATCGAAGACCTGGGCCTTGTGGTTTCAGAGAAGAAGATTTTTAAAGATTTTCCCTATATAAGCCCATGTAAAACCAAAGGGCCCCGGAGCGGGGGCATTTTTGGTCCCAGCACTATAATTTGAACAATCTTGGTAGGGGTCCACTAGATGAAGCTTCATACCAAATATCAAAGACCTGGGCCTTGTGGTTTCAGACAAGAAGATTTTTTAAGTTTTTGGTGAAAAAAATCTATTTTTGGCTCCTGTGACCTAGATGTGCAAAGGACCGGAACCATTTGAACAACTTTGAAAGGGGACCACCTAAGGATCATTCCTGTGAAGTTTGGTCAAAATCCAATCAGTGGTTTAGGAGGAGATGTCGTTTAAAGAAATTGTTTACGGACGGACGCACGGACGCATGCACGCACGGACGACGGACGAAAAGTGATCCCAAAAGCTCACCTCGTCACTACGTGACGGTGAGCTAAAAAGGGGAGATAATTCAGTGAAAATAAGCAACATGATTATGGCCCTTTGTCAGCATGTAGGTTTTGTGATGGGTTTTGTGATGGTAAGTATGTGTGTGAAGTTTCATGAGAGTCGGATAAAAACTTAAAATTTTAACCGAGTTTAAGTTGTTTGGTTATGGCCTGACAAACACACACCGAAAAGCAATATAGTTATGGCCCTTTTCAGAATGTAGGTCTTGTGATATTAAGTAAGTGTGCAGTTTCATGAGAGTAGGGCAAATACTTTTGAAGTTATGGCCGAGATTAAGTTTTTTGGTTAAGGCGTGACAAACACACGGACAAAGCAATATGGTTTGTCAGAATGTAGGTCTTGTGATTGTTAGTATGAGTGTGAAGTTTCATGGGAGTAGGGATATAACTTTTGAAGTTATAACTGGTTAAATGTTTTGGTTTAGATTTGAAACTGACTGACAAGGAGATTACTATAGGGCACCCAAAATACTGTGTGGGGCCCTAATTAAGAAGGGAAGTAACTCCATAAATACTGTTGGTAGGATTATGCTTCTTGCATTCTGCGATTTCTCTCATAGCCCCCTATCAGTGTATCAAGTTTCACTAAATTACCTTTTAAACTTTTAGAGATATGCTCCGGTCAAGCTTAATATAGCAAAAACTAAAAAGGGAAATAACTATGTAATTACTTGTGATAGAGTTACAATTCTTGCACTCTGCACTTCCTCTGATGGCCATCTATCAATGTATCAAGTTTCACTTAAATCCCTTCAATACTTTCAGAGATATGCTCCGGACAATCTTTTCATTGAAATAGTTAAGAAGGGAAGTAACTCCATAAATACTGGTGACAGGATTATGGTTCTTGTATTTTACGATTCCCCTCAGCGCCCTCTATCAGTATATCAAGTTTCACTTAAATACCTTTAATACTTTTAGAGATATAGAGTGTGACGGAAGGACGGACGTTCTTAGTAGAGAGGAACCTTGTGGGGTTACTAAAGTAAAGTCTATGGAGACTTTAACCCCATAACGCACATCTGTACAAAGTTTTAACCCCACATACTGATTTTTTAACCCCACTAACTGAACAGTAACTGTGCCTTACGGAATAAACCTCATTAAGTTGAATTGGGCAGAATCCTAACCCCACTAGGTACCTCTAGTCTGCTCGGACAGACGTACGGATGGTCGGACGGACGGACAAAGCGGCAACTATATGGCTCCCCCTTCGGGGAGCATAAAAATTGTCTCCTTCCATCGTTTTATCATAAGGATGCGGAAGCTGCTGGACTATCCAATTTCCAACATTGGAATTTCCGAAACATGGACGAGACTGCTGTTTATTTTGACATGCCTGGTAATTCCACTTTACACCCCAAGGGAGAGAAAACGGTTATTATTAGGATGACAGGACATGAGAAGGATAAAGTGACTGTCATTTTAGCTGCTATGGCTGATGGTCGGAAACTACCACCAGTTGTAATCATTAAAGGCAAAAGGGCACCGCCAGATACGGATATTCCACGCGGTGTACTTGTCTGAATGTCCGCAAATGGTGTGGTGAATGAAGAAATAATTAAATGGTGGATTCTACAAGTTTGGAGGCGAAGTGACGATAGAAAAATGCTCGTTAGGGATGCTTTCAGGGCTCATAGGACGGAGGCGGTGAAAGAGCTAACCTCTCGGCGAGGTGTGTTCGGTGCTAACACCAATATGACAGTCATACCAGGAGGATGTACGAGTATCCTGCAACCTGCCGATGTAAGCGTGAACAACCATTCAAATCTTATATACAGCAAAAATGGGATACCTGGATGGTGGATGGGGAACACACATTTACTGCTGGAGGAAGAATGGGAAAGCCAGAAAATAAGGTACTACTTTGATGGGTGAAGGAGGCCTGGGAGACGCTGTCTGCTGACTTGATCATCAAGAGTTTCAAGAAGACTGGCATATCCAATCAAATGGATGGGACAGAGGACAAAGCCTTGTGGTATGCCAGCAGTGGTGATGAAGACGAGGAGCTTGAGTTTCCAGGTTACAATAGTACTGATGTAGACATGGCAACAGCTGAACTGGAGAACAGAATGTTTGATAAAACAGACAGTGAAGACTTTAAATCTGGCCAAGACTGAGGAGGATGGCTACATGACAGATCATTAGCCCTTTTTGTACCAAAAGGAATCTCCTTCGCAGTCCATTCCAAAATTTTAGGGTGTCAGGTAGTGTTATCTTTAAAATTGATTTGGAAAATGGTTGGAACTTTTTGCAAACTGTAGGTCCTGATCAGACGCCGCGTTCTGTGGCTTCTGATCTGGGTCTGCACTGTTTGCCAACTACCCGTTTTGGGGTTTCCGGTACAAAATGGGTTAAACTATTTGAGCTGACCAGGATAACCATGAAAACAGAAAACCAGAAGGGATGTTCTGTATAATAACAAGAGGGCCCAGAGGGCCTTGAGTTGCTCACCTGAGAATCAGTGTCTCTAGTACATTCTTGGCCCAAGGGCTATACTAGGTGAAGCTTCATACCAAATATCAAACACCTGAGCCTTATGGTTTCAGAGATAAAGATTTTTAAAGATTTTCCCTGTACAAGCCTATGTAAAACCAAAGGCCCCCGCGACGGGGGCATTTTTAGCCCCGGGGCTATAATTTGAACAATCTTGGTAGACATCCACTAGATGAAGCTTCACACCAATTATCAAAGATCTGAGTCTTGCGGTTTCAGAAAAGAAGATTTTTAAAGATTTTCCCTGTATTAGCCTATGTAAAACCAAAGGCCCCCGGGGCAGGGGCATTTTTGGCCCTAGGGCTATAATTTGAACAATCTTGGTAGAGGTCCACTAGGTGAAGCTTCACACCAAATATCAAAGACCTGGGCCTTGTGGTTATAGAGAAGAAGATTTTTAAAGATTTTCCCTATATAAGCCTATGTAAGCCCAAAGGCCCCCGGGGCAGGGGCATTTCTGGTCCAACGGCCATAATTTGAACAATCTTGGTAGAGGTCCACTAGATGAAGCTTCATACCAAATATCGAAGACCTGGGCCTTTCGGTTTCAGAGAAGAAATTTTTTTAAAGATTTTCCCTGTATAAGCCTATGTAAAATCAAAGGCCCCTGGGGCGGGGGCATTTTTGGCCCTAGGGCTATAATTTGAACAATCTTGGTAGAGGTCCACTAGATGAAGCTTCACACCAAATATCAAAGATTTGAGCCTTGTGGTTTCAGAGAAGAAGATTTTTAAAGATTTTCCCTGTGTAAGCCTATGTAAAACCAAAGGCCCAAAGGGCGGGGCCATTTTTGGCCCCAGGGCTATAATTTGACCAATCTTGGATGAGGTTCACTAGGTGAAGCTTCACACCAAATATCAAAGATCTGAGCCTTGTGGTTTCAGAGAAGAAGATTTTTAAAGATTTTCCCTGTATAAGCCTATGTAAAACCAAAGGCCCCAAGGGCCGGGCCATTTTTGGCCCCAGGGCTATAATTTGAACAATCTTGGATGAGGTTCACTAGGTGAAGCTTCACACCAAATATCAAAGACCTGGGCCTTGTGATTTCAGAGAAGAAGATTTTTAAAGATTTTCCAAATGTAAGCCTATGTAAACCCAAAGGCCCCCGGGGTGGGGGCATTTCTGGCCCATGGGCCATAATTTGAACAACCTTGGTAGAGGTCCACTAGATTAAGCTTCATACAAAATATCGAAGACCTGGGCCTTTCGGTTTCAAAGTAGAAGATTTTTAAAGATTTTCCCTGTATAAGCCTACGTAAAACCAAAGGCCCCCAGGGCGGGGGCATTTTTGGCCCTAGGGCTATAATTTTAACAATCTTGGTAGGGGTCCACTAGGTGAAGCTTCAAACCAAATATCAAAGACCTGGGCCTTTTGGTTTCAGAGAAGAAGATTTTTAAAGTTTTCATTTTAAAAATCTATTTTTAGCTCCTGTGACCTAGATATGCAATGGACCGGAACCATTTGAACAACTTTAAAATTGGACCACCTAAGGATCATTACTGTGAAATTTGGTAGAAATCCAATCAGTGGTTTAGGAGGAGACGTCATTTAAAGAAAAAGTTTACGCATGCACACACGCACTCACACACGACGGACGACGGACAAAAAGTGATCCCAAAAGCTCACCTCGTCACTACGTGACAGGTGAGCTAATAAAAAAAATAATGCATTCTCTTTTTTATAATTTCACGTGCAAAACAATGTACATGCGATTTATAAATGCTAAAATCATGGAAGAAAAGGCATCAAGTTGTATGCTGTGCAGTTGAATTCTTCCACTGTAGACCAGAAAGAATCATAATCCCAGCAAGCAAAGAAAGTCTGGCCAGCGTTTGGCCCATGGCGGTACAATGTGACAACGTCGTAGCGCTATCGGTCCGAAGTTGGCCCACTGTTTTACTTGCTGGCTTGGATGTCAATAGTCTTCCACGGACTTAGCGTCACAAGCGCATACTTCCTTTGTCTATTTCAAGATGGCGGTCATTGGCGAGAAATTACACTCTAGGGATACTTTAATGCCGTTTTTTGGAAACTTTAACATCTAATAAATGCCCCCCCCCCTTTTCCATGAAAGGTAATGATTCTAATAAACGCCCGGGCATTTATTAGAATTTTTACGGTAATATAAGTCAAGCATACCAGGTCAAGGTACCCGCAGAATCAGTAAATGTAGGACCAGCACTTTGCAAGGTTTGGTGGTTGTAGGCCTTATAGTGAATTTTGTTTGATTTGAGGTTTAATGTCCCCGTCAACACTGTAAAGGTCATTTTGGAGACATTGCTTCCAATTTTGTGGGACTTTTACCCGACAATGAGATGAAATGACATCTCAAGCCCTGTCGCCCAATGGAACCAGTAGGGTTTATAAGCATGGACTGACCGACTCGCACTGCTTTGCCTGGGCAGGCTTAGATCCCAGTACTCGTGTGTGGGTCGGTTTCAGCTCTGCATGGAAGCATCATGCAGCCCATATATTTCTTCAAGCCCTGATGGGCGGGGGCGAAGGCCTTATAGTGAAGAAGATATGGAATGTCGACCTAAAACGTGTAAAAGTCAATGGAGTACAAAAAATAGGTCAAGATCATCAAGTCAAAGTACCTGTACAGTCAGTACATCTAGGATCACCATTATGGAAGATTTGGTGGTTGCAAGCCTTTTATTAAAGAAGATCTGTAACATTGACGTAAATTGTGTCAAAGTCGCTGTAGCATAAAATATAGGTCAAGGTCACTGGGTCAAGGTACCTGCAGAGTCAGTACATGTAGGAGAAGAATTATGCAAGATTTCAGGGTTGTAAGCTTCATACCAAATATCAAAGACCTGGACCTTGTGGTTTCAGACAAGAAGATTTTTAAAGATTTTCCCTATATAAGCCTATTTTAAAACCAAAGGGCCCCGGCCGGGGGCATTTTTGGCCCCAGCACTATAATTTGAACCGCCCGGGGCATTTTTGGCCCCAGCACTATAATTTGAACAATCTTGGTAGGGGTGCACTAGATGAAGCTTCATATCAGATATCAAAGACCTCAGCCTTGCGGTTTCAGAGAAGAAGATTTTCCCTATATAAGCCCATGTAAAACCAAAGGGCCCCGGGGCGGGGGCATTTTTGGCCCCAACACTATAATTTGAACAATCTTGGTTGGGGTCAACTAGATGAAGCTTCATACCAAATATCAAAGACCTGGGCCTTGTGGTTTCAGAGAAGAAGATTTTTTAAGATTTCGATGAAAAAAAAATCTATTTTTGGCTCCTGTGACCTATTTGTGCAATGGACCAGAACCATTTGAACAACTTTGAAAAGGGACCACCTAAGGATCATTCCTGTGAAGTTTGGTCAAAATCCAATCAGTGGTTTAGGAGGAGATGTCGTTTGAAGAAAAAGTTAACAGACGCACGCACGCACTGACGATGGACGAAAAGTGATCACAAAAGCTCACCTTGTCACTACGTGACAGGTGAGCTAAAAATGCCAGAATTTTATCAGAAAATTTTCCGTTT
Organism: Lucinisca nassula; assembly: GCA_963580285.1. Taxonomy (NCBI): domain Eukaryota; kingdom Metazoa; phylum Mollusca; class Bivalvia; order Lucinida; family Lucinidae; genus Lucinisca; species Lucinisca nassula. Next base: position 112,249,330 of record OY757014.1, on the reverse strand, counting down.
TTAGTGGTAAAATTTTACAATATATTTGAATAGGCAAGTTCTCATAATGAGTCGTACATGTAGGTTATTAACACCATAATGGTATGTAATATTTACCGAAATCTCAGCTTGATGAAATAGATGGGCTGCATGATGCTTCCACGCAGAGCTGAAACCGACCCACATGCGAGGGGTAAACCGCTTACAGGATCTAAGCCTGCCCAGGCAAAGTGGTGCGAGTCGGACCGTCAATTCTTATAAACCCTGTTGGTTTCATGGGATGGCACGGCTTGAGATGTCATTTCATCTCAATGTCGGGTAAAAGTCCCACAAAATTTGAAGCTACGTCTCCAAAATGACCTTTACAGTGTTGACGGGGATGTAAAACCTCAAACAAAACCAAAAGCTCAGATTCGCCTCATTTATTTATGATTACAAACTGTCAAATTGGTACAGCAAGCGGTGCTTTGAATGCAAAGTTAGTGACCAGTTATCGAGGAACACATGAATTCCACCGCAGGCTAGGTCTATGGCGTAAACAAACGGAGGAAAAACCAGACACCTATATCGGGCCATGCTTCATGCAGGCACGTGAAAAAGGACGCACGCATTCGCATGCAATATTTGCGCTACCAAGTCTACTTCCCTGCCCCTCACCCACCCCTAACTAATAAATACTCTCAGTTGGAGCAAACAGGTGGTGCATCAACATGTTAATAAAGCCCATGTAATGAACGAACCACTATTCACCATTTTACATGCACAGATACTTGTGTATAGAGAGAACTGGAGTTTACAAGGTATACATTTTCCTTAATCTGTTCCTAGACATCCAATGTAGGATGTGGGTACTTGTTACCAACTACATATATGTGGCCGAGCAAGGCGCAAACCACAGCGGAGAGACCTAATGACCCGATGATTAACCCTTTTTGTACCAAATGGAATCTTCCTCATATATACAGTAGTCCATTTTGAAACTTAGGGGTTTCAGGTTGTTTTTTCTTAAAAATTTAGTTCGGGAAATGGCTTAACGTTTTGCAAACAGTGTAGGCCCTGATCAGATGCCGCATTCTGCGGTGTCTGATCTGGGCCTGCACGGTTTGCCAAGGTACCCCTTCGGGCTGAACGTTAGACTTAACAAGATACCCAGGTTGCATGTCTGTACAAACTTTGCCGATTATCTTGGAGAATTTTTTAGTTCTGCTCCAAGTTAGAGATCAGACTTGTATGCAGCCTTGGAATGCTTCCCGCGCAATTTCCCCACATTAACCCTTTTTGTACCAAATGGAATCTTCCTCCTTATATATAGCATGGGTCCATTTCAAAATTTAGGGGTTTCAGGTTGTGTTTTCTTCAAAATTAGGAAAATGGCTGAACATTTTGCAAACTGTAGGCCCTGATCAGACGCCGCGTTCAGCGGCGTCTGATCTGGGCCTGCACTGTTTGCCTCGGTACCCGTTTAGGGGTTTCCAGTCTGAAATGGGTTAATGTACATTTATGAGCAAAATTGAATTGTAAAGACAAGAAACAAGCGGGCCTCCGTGGCCTACTCTAAAACATTAGATCTCTCACTCGGGCTACATGTGAGCTTAAGTGTAAGCATCAGTGATGTTTAATTACTCGCAGTTTAAGAAAAAGATCAACCAAAATGTACAAGCAGGATCCCCGTTATTATATACATTGAGTTTGATTTTTCTAAAGTATTTACTTGAGAAAAAATAAAGTACTCCCGATATGGTGAACCGATAGAAAATCAGCAGTTTTCAATTTATGAAGCATTTATACAACAGTAAAAAAATGAAGAAAGGAACACAGAAAACATTCATCATGTTCATACTGCGTTGTAAAGTGCATAAGATGCAAATCATTCTGATTCCAACCGGATCAAAATCATACTTTACGATGCATTTCGTCATATGCTTCAAACTTTGTGTACCTAATTTTAATGCATGAAAAAAATACATGCACATGAACAAATATACATGTAGGTATAGGCAGATTTCGCGGAGAAACACCGTGAACGACTTCACCTGTACTTATTGGCTTTCTCTGAGAAAAAGCGATGTTCGCGAGAATTTGCGGCATTTCGCGGTGAAATTAACCGCTTTGAAATGCAAATTTTTTTCTTCTCGGAGACATTTCTTGCTTGTTCTCCGAGAAAAAAAAGCCTATTACCGCGGAAAAAAAAAAAAAATGGGTTATTACCGGTAGCTGGTCAGTATGGCCCATTATGCACTGAAGGGCTGGGGCATGGCCCCGATACACCCTGAGGGACCCCCAGGTTGGCATAAAAGCATGTGGTTAAAAGAGGTTCATGCAAGGAATATTTCTATAAAAGTTTTGTCAAAATATCTGCAAAGGTTTGGTAGTAAATGCCATTTTTCTATTTTCCCCATTAAATGTCTATGGAAACTAAGTTGCCATAGCAACCAAACTAATAAGCCGATTTTCATTAAATACAAAAACTTTCAATCCCCCAGCCCAGAGATGCTACAGATGAAATTTGGGATGAATCAGTCCAGTGGCTTCAGAGATGTCGTTTGAAAGGGTTGATGCCAGACGACGACATACAACTGCCTATCCTATAAGCTCCCCGGAGCCTTGGCTCTGGTGAGCTAAAAACAGGCTAAGTGTGGCATGATCTAGACTGTCCTAATTTCGTAAGTGTCAAACTCAATAATCTAAGACTTCATGATGAAACTATCAATGTTCTGTGCCAAACAGATTATTTCGGAGTTATCGTTTATAAATACATCTCTCGGTACAAGTTCACACAGAAATTGAAAGAATCCAGTTAGCCATGCAACCTTTAACATAATAGAAGTAAAGACAATGTTCCTGGATTAATTCTTTCTAGCAGCATATCAGTTTATGCCAATAGATAATCAATCAGTAGTTAATTAAAATGGGGTATAAGTGGCTTGTAACATTACTAACCAACTTTATATTTGATTGCATTTATTTTGATTATTATTTATCTTTAATTAATTACATATTAGTTTAACTATGTACTTAATAGGGCTTAATTTTTCAACTGTTTATGTATTTATTAATTCATAAGATTATTTTTGTTTTCCGTTTGTTTTATTTGAATATTTATTTATTTAATTTTTAAGATTTTAAAGCTGAAAGATAACAGTCATGTAGACTGCAAGTCCACAAAGTAATTTAAAGAAAATTGAAGTCTCAGATGCGCAAGACCAGCATCAAATCATGCTTCAGAGACACAAACAGAATAGCTTTCATAAGCCACACGGGGATATTGTTTGCATGAAAGTTAGTACCCAAAAAACTAGATGGATGGAAAGGGCAGCTTCCAGGTTCATAATATCAAGACTCCGGCAAATGAAGACTTTTTTGTGTGTTTTTTTGTTTTACAGCCCATTCAAGGTTATTTCACTTACATTGAGCCAATTGTTAATCAGGTGGACAGGAAACAAAATACCTGGAATTAAATTGCTTGAACTTCCATTGCAGAACTTGGCATCTCATATGTGATCCAAGCCAAGCTGCGTAGTAGTCAGTCAGTGTTCTTATCCAGTAGGCCATGAAGGTCTGTTGAAATAATAGTCTTAAAATGTCACAAAGCAGGATGGACTCTGGGGGATTTTGTTTTATCTGAAAAATGATTCTAGATTTAGTTTACTGTAGTAATACCTCTTCTAGGCATATGGATGCTGTGTTTAAGTTCTAAATCCCAACAACTTGGTTTTCCAACACTGGACCACCTGAAATACTATTATGTGACCGAATCCAAACTCCCAGGTAAACATGTCCTGGACGATCCAAAACTCATGGTAAAACCTGGTCAAGGTCATAAGGCAAAACATTATGGTATCACCAGAAAGGTCTTCTAACAAGGAATTTACATGTGAAATATGACAACCTTATCATTTAAACAAGTTATGGCCAATTTCATAGTCATTTTAAAAGTAGGTCAAATGTCAAGGACTTTGAAATTATGGTACCATTGGAAAGGTCTTGACAAGAAATGCATACCTGCCCCGATAGCTCAGTTGGTAGAGTGTCCGCTCCGGGCAACGGGAGGCCTCGGGTTCGATCCCGGGCCGCGACATACCAAAGTCGTTAAAAATGGTACTAGCTGCTCCTCGCTTGGCACTCAGATTTACGGGGTAGAGCTAGGACTGGTCGATCCAGTGTCAGGATAATGTGACTGGGTGTGGTATCATGTAATGTGTCTGGGACATGATACTTCAGTGAGGCAGCACTATAAACGTGAGCATTGAGCTCCCTGTCGCAACCAGACACCGTCGTGATATGACTGAAAAATTGTTGAAAGCGACGTTAAACCCGAATTCACAAACACACACACACACACAAGAAATGCACATGTGAGTTATGCAAGTCATATCACTTACCAATAAAAAGTAATGGCCAATGTTATTTTCAAAAGGTCAAACAGCAAGGTCAAGGTCATAAGGTAAAAGCATATAGTATCACTGGAAAGATCTTGTGACAAAGTATGCACACATGAAATAAAAAAATTCTATCACTTAACAATTGAAAATAATGTCCAATGTTAAAGTTTTGAAAAAAAAAGAGGTCAAAAATCAAGTTCGTATCGGGGTTGAAAATCGTCAAATCACCAGTAAGGTCTTGATGCAGGAATGCAGAGGTGAAATGTAAAACCCTATCACCAATCGTAAGTTATGGCCAAGTTTTTATAAAGTAGGAGAAAGTAGAATTCCTTCCCACTCCAAACCTTGTGCAGTGGAATCACTAAGGTAAGTCTTTAAAGAAAAATGTAACAGTAAGTTGATCATATAATGACCTATGGAAATCAAACAAGCTGTGCTTCACACGATTAAGACTTCGTGATTTAAGAATCTTTTTTTATTTTGTAGCCTGTACCAAACTCTTTCCTAATTTTCATGTCAAAAATGTTTCGATTCCCCATCAGGAAGTGGATGGGGGACCACAGAAACGCTCTATATCTGCACTGCTCGCTCAGCATCTCCAGAATCCTCCAACAGACTTCCACGAAACCCTGGCCAAATATTGCCTTCAGTGAGCCGACGCACAGCACCCATAAACAAGAGGCCCATGGGCCACTATGCTCACCAGAGCTCAGGTGGGCACTGCCCAATGGCAGCCATGTATTTTAACATGATATTTCAATCTACCAAATGAACCCCCATGTCCAAATGAGCACCTATGTGGACTCAGTATCTGAAACATTAGGCCTTTTATGAAGTAGAGGGGGTGGGGCATGGACCCAATGGAGCCCTGGCTGGTATCACTAAATGCGTCTTATCATAAGGAACAAGAATATATATGGTTTAGCAGTGGGGATCTGTAAGGCCTCTTAAGTGGTGGAGGGGTTGGGGCATGCCCTGTTGATCCCAGGAAAGCCCAAGATTGTTGTTCCTAAATGAGTCTTATCATAAGGACCAAGTATATATATGGTTTAGGGGTGGGAATCTGAACAGTTTCTGAGATTTTAGGCCCTTTTATGAAGTGGAAAGGATAGGATTGGCCCCTACGGACCCCCCTACAGTAGGTGTGCTAATAATAAGGAACAAGAACATATATGATTATGGGGTGGGGATTTGAATGGTTTCTGAAATATAAAGCCTTTTATGAAGTGGAAGGGTGGGGAACATTGCCTCAGCTCAAAGAGACCCCCAGGTTGGTGTGATTGAACGAGTCTTATAAGTAACAAGTATATGGTTTAGGTGTGGGGATCTGAACTATTTCTGAGATATATGGCTTTTAATTTAGTAAAGCGATGGGGCATGGCCTGGGCATTCTGGTGTCACTGAATGCGTCTTATCATAAGGAAGATGAATATATATGGTTAAGGGTAGGGCTAAGAACAGTTTCTGAGATATAAGGCCTTTTGTGAAGTGGAGGGGTGGGGCAAGAGACTCCCAGGTTGGTGTCAATGGATGGGTCTTATCATAAGGAACAAGAATATATATGGTTTAGGGGTAGCCATCTGTAGGGTTTCCGAGATATTGTGAGATTATGGAAATGGAGGGGGTGGGGCATGGCCCCAGCACATTCCTGGGGACCCCCAGGTTGGTGTCACTGAATGCCTCTTATCATAATGAACAAGAATATATATGGTTTAGGGGTGAGGATCTGAACAGTTTCCGAGATATATGGCCTTTTATGAAGTGAAGGGGTGAGGAAAGGCCCCGGCGCATCCCTGAGGACCCTCAGGTTGGTGTCAATGAATGTGTCTGATCATAAGGATCAAGAATATATATGGTTTAGGGGCGGGGATCTGTAAGGTTTCCGAGATATGGGGCCATTTATGAAATGGAGGGGGTGGGGCATAGCCCCAGCGCATCCCTGGAACTCCCAGGTTGATGTCACTGAATGGGTCTTATAAGGAACAAGAATATACATGGTTTAGGGGTGGGGATCTGAATGGATTCCAAGATACTGGGCCTTTATTAAGTGGAGGGGGTGGGGCATGGCCTCGGTGCCACTGAATGCTTCTTATCAATAGGAACAAGAATATTTATGGTTTAGGGGTCTGGATCTGAATGGTTTCTGTGATATATATGGCCTTTTATGAAGTGGAGGGAGTGGGATATGGCCCCGGCACAACCTGGGGGACCCTCAGGTTGGCATAAAAGCATATGGCTGAGAGAAGTTTACTCAAACATTTCTATAAAAGTTTTGTCAAACATCTGCAATGACTTGGCAGTAAATGCCATTTTTCAATTTTCCCCATTACAAGTCTATGGAAACTAAGTTGCCAAAGCAACCAAACTAATGAGCAGATTTTCATAAACAAGAGGGCCATGATGGCCCTGGATCGCTCACCTGATCCATAGAGTAACAAGTGGGCCCCGGGGAGGGCCATTAATGACCCCAAGGTTATAATGTGCATAATGCTGAGGGAGGTCTAAAAAGGTGAAGCTTCATACCAAATATCAACAAAGGCTATAACTGTCCACTAGATGAAGCTCCATACCAAATATCAAGGACATGGGCCTTGCAGTTTCAGAGAAGAAGATTTTTAAAGATTTCCCTTTATAAGTCTATGTAAATTTGTTTGATTTGAGGTTTAACGTCCCCGTCAACACTGTAAAGGTCATTTTGGAGACGTTGCTTCCAATTTTGTGGGACTTTTACCCGACATTGAGATGAAATGACATCTCAAGCCCTGTCGCCCAATGAAACCAATAGGGTTTATTAGCATGGACGGTCCGCCTCGCACCGCGGTTCCTGGACAGGCTTAGATCCTCTAAGCGGTTTACCAGTACTAGTGTGCGGGCAGGATTCAGCTCTGCGTGGAAGCATCGTGCAGCCCATATATTTCTTCAAGCCCCTATGGGCGGGGGCGGAAGTCTATGTAAAACCAAAGGGTCTTGGGGCGGGGGCATTTTTGGTCCCAGGGCTATAATTTGAACAATCTTGATAGGGGCCCACCAGATGAAATTTCACACCAAATATCAAAGAACTAGGCCTTGTGGTTTCATAGAAGAAAATTTTTAACGATTTTCCCTATATAAGTCTATGTAAAACCAAAGGGCCCCGAGGTGGGGGCATTTTTGGCCTCAGGCCTATAATTTGAACAATCTTGGTAGAGGTCCACTAGCTGAAGCTTCATACCAAATATCAAAGTTCTAGGCCTTGTGGTTTCAGAGAAGAAGATTTTTCAAGATTTTCCCTAAACAAGTCTATGTTAAACCAAAGGGCCCCAGAGCAGGGGCATTTTTGGCCCGTGGGCTATAATTTGAACAATCTTGGTAGAGGTCCACAAGATGAAGCTTCATACCAAATATCAAAGACCTGGGCCTTGCAGTTTCAGAGAAGAAGATTTTTAAAGATTTTCCCTACATAAGCCTATGTAAAACCAAAGGGCCCCGGGGTGGGGGCATTTTTGGCCCCAGCACTATAATTTGAACAATCTTGTTAGGGGACCACCAGATGAAGCTTCATACCAAATATCAAAGGCCTGGGCCTTGCAGTTTCAGAGAAAAAAATTTATACAGATTTTCCCTATATAAGCCCCTGTAAAACCAAAGGGCCCTGGGGCGGGGACATTTTTGGCCCCAGCACTATAACTTGAACAATCTTGGTAGGGGTCCACTAGATGAAGCTTCATACCAAAAATCAAAGACCTGGGCCTTGTGGTTTCAGAGAAGAAGATTTTTGAAGATTTTCCTATATAAACCCATGTAAAACCAAAGGGCCCCGGGGCGGGGGCATTTTTGGCCCCAGCATTATAATTTGAACAATCTTGGTAGGGGTCCACTAGATGAAGCTTCATACCAAATATCAAAGACCTAGGCCTTGCGGTTTCAGAGAAGAAGATTTTTAAAGTTTTCGGTGAAAAAAATCTATTTTTGGCTCCTGTGACCTATATGTGCAACGGACCGGAACAATTTGAACAACTTTGAAAGGGGACTATCTAAGAATCATTCCTGTGAAGGTTGGTCAAAATCTGATCAGTGGTTTAGGAGGAGATGTCGTTTGAAGAAATTGTTTACGCACGGATGACAGACAAAAAGTGATCCTAATATAAAACACAAGAGGGCCATGATGGCCCTGGATCGCTCACCTGATCCATAGAGTCACAAGTGGGCCCCGGGGAGGGCCATTATTGTCCCCAGGGTTATAATGTGCATAATGTTGAGGAAGGTCTAAAAAGGTGAAGCTTCAAACCAAATATCAACAAAGGCTATAATTTGAACAATCTGGGCAAAGGTCCACTAGATGCACCAAATATCAAAGACCTGGGCCTTACGGTTTCAAAGAAGAAGATTTTTTTTTTTAAGATATTCCCTACATAAGCCTATGTAAAACCAAATGGCCCCAGGGCGGGGGCATTTTTGGACTCAGGGCTATAATTTAAACAATCTTGACGGAGGTCCACTAGACACCAAATATCAAAGACCTGGGCCTTGCTATTTCAGAGAAGAAGATTTTCAAAGAGTATCTCTATAGAAGTCTATGTAAAACCAAAGGGCCCCGGAGCGGGGGCATTTGTGGCCCGAGGTCTATAATTTGATCAATCTTGGTAGAGGTCCACTAGATGAAGCGCCATACCAAATATCAAAGACAAGGGCCTTGCAGTTTCAGAGAAGAAGATTTTTAAAGATTTCCCTATATAAGTCTATGTAAATCCAAAGGGTCTCGGGGCGGGGGCATTCTTGGCCCCAGGGCTATAATTTGAATAATCTTGATAGAGGCCCACTGGATGAAATTTCACACCAAATATCAAAGACCTAGGCCTTGTGGTTACATACAGAAGATTTTTAAAGATTTTCCCTATATAAGTCTATGTAAATGCAAAGGGCCACAAGGTGGGGGTATTTTTGGTCTCAGGGCAATAATTTGAACAATCTTGGTAGAGGTCCACTAGCTGAAGCTTCATACCTAATATTAAAGACCTAGGCTTTGTGGTTTCAGAGAAGAAGAATTTTTCAAGATTTTCCCTACCCTATATAAGTCTATGTAAAACCAAAGGGCCCCGGGGCAGGGGCATTTTTGGCCCAAGCACTATAATTTGAACATTCTTGGTAGGGATCCACTAGATGAACCTTCATACCAAATAGCAAAGACCTGGGCCTTGCGGTTTCTGAAAAGAAGATTTTTAAAGATTTTCCCTATATAAGCCCATGTAAAACCAAAGGGCCTTGGGGTGGGGGCATTTTTGGCCCCAGCACTATAATTTGAACAATCTTGGTAGGGGTCCACTAGATAAAGCTTCATACCAAATATCAAAGACCTGGGCCTTGCGGTTTCAGAGAAGAAGATTTTTAAAGATTTTCCTTATATAAGCCCATGTTAAACTAAAGGGCCCCGGGGCGGGGGCATTTTTGGCCCCAGCACTATAATTTGAGCAATCTTGGTAGAGGTCCACTAGATGAAGCTTCACACCAAATATCAAAGACCTGGGCCTAGCGGTTTCAGAGAAGAAGATTTTTAAAGATTTTCCCTATATAAGCCCATGTAAAACCAAAGGGCCCCGGGGCGGGGGCATTTTTGGCCCCAGCACTATAATTTGAACAATCTTGGTAGGGGTCCACTAGATAAAGCTTCATACCAAATATCAAAGACCTGGGCCTTGCGGTTTCAGAGAAGAAGATTTTTAAAGATTTTCTCTATATAAGCCCATGTAAAACCAAAGGGCCCCTGGGCGGGGGCATTTTTGGCCCCAGCACTATAATTTGAACAATCTTGGTAGGGGTCCACTAGATGAAGCTTCATACCAAATATCAAAGACCTGGGCCTTGCGGTTTCAGAGAAGAAGATTTTTTAAGTTTTCGGTGAAAAAAATCTATTTTTGGCTCCTGTGACCTATATGTGCAACGGACCGGAACCATTTGAACAACTTTGAAAGGGGACCACCTAAGGATCATTCCTGTGAAGTTTGGTCAAAATCCGATCAGTGGTTTAGGAGGAGATGTTGTTTAAAGAAAATGTTTACGCACGCACACACGCACGCACGCACGACGGACGACGGACAAAAAGTGATCACAAAAGCTCACCTTGTCACTTCGTGACAGGTGAGCTAAAAACACAAACTTTCAATCCCCCAGCCCAAGGATGCTACAGATAAAAAATGTGGGCCCAATTGGTCCAGTGGCTTCTGAGGAGATGTTTGAAAGTGTTGACGCAAGACATACGTCATAAGACGACGGACAACTGCCTATCCTATAAGCTCCCCCTGAGCCTTCGGCCATGGAGATTCAATGCCATGGCCATAGTTAAAAGTCACAAGTTTGAAACTTTGAATTTTGTGCCCGCTCTATCGCTTGCAGCCCCGGACGGATTATCAGTAAACTTTGGCCAAACATACCCCACCAGTCTGAATCCCTGAATCCTGTGCCTGCTCCAAACCCCGTAATCCCATTGGCCTTATTGAGTATGCGCAAAAGCCCTAACTCAACCACGCCAACCTAATGTGAAGCCACAACTGAAGGTCATCATTTTGAGCCTTGAATTTCCATTACATTTTATTATCTCTTTAACCCCTGATTCCCACCAGCCCTGGTCAAACACCCGCCACAGCGAGATGTGCAGAAAGCATAACCACACCATCACAACACGAGGTGAGGGCCATAGCTGAAGACCACGAGTCAGAGCACGGAACCCCATGTCCGCTCTATTTCACCCCCTGGAAGATTTTCATTCAACTGCGGCCAAACACTTGCCCCAGTGAGAAGATGTGCAGAAACTGCAACTCAAGTCATGCAGACACATGATCATGGTCACAATTGAAGGTTAAGGGCCAGATTCTCAACTTTGCCTCCCCTTCATATCTCGCTACTCCAAGAAGGACCCTCATTCAACTTTGGTCCAATGAAGATCTGAATATGATGATATGCTGAACCCACAGCTCAACCATGCAGACTCCAGGTAAAGGTCACAAATGAAGGTCACAAGCTCCAGCCATGAATTTCCTGTTTGCTCCACATCCCCCGCCCCCCACCCCTGGAAAGATTCTCACCAAACCTAGGTCAAATGAGGGGCAAAAAAAAAAAAAATGATGAGCAGAACCTGCAACTTAAACAACCAAGACCAAACTGCATTTGGGGACATAGCTGTCCCTCAGCCTGCCCTGTTCAATTTTGTAACTGTGTCAAACAAATTGTTTCGAAATCTGAAAGAAATATTTTTTGCACTAGTCATTAGGTATTTAGTCACTTTTCAATGGAAAACACAAAAATTAGCTATTGTATGTCTACACTCTAGCAGTATATCAATAGAATATATTTTAGATCATTAAATAAATGAGTTGAAATGATTCAAAAGTAACTTGTAGCATGACTATCCTGCCCACTTCTTTACAGAATTTATCTTTACCTATTATACTCATTTAATAACTATTTATTTATTTACTAAGCTATTGAATTTTTACTTTATCACTATTTTTATATTTATTTATTTAATTAATTTTTTACTTATTTATTTTATACTTATTTATTTTATACTTATTTATTAATTTATTTCTTATTTATTTATTCATTATTTAATATTTATTTACTTTAATGTTAAGAAGTCAACAAAACAGTCATTCTACAAGTTCATAAAGTTACCAAATATTGAACAAGAAAGCAATCCAAAGGACAGCCATATCGCCCTGCCACAGCCCAACCTAGAATGCCCAAGCCACAGGTTCCACTTATCATCCCAACTATGCTATAATTTGAGCAAAGTTCAATGAAAATCCCTCCATGGGCCAAAAGGATATGGAGCTGACAGGAAACCCCAAGGCTCAACTGTATGACCCTCATCTGCAATCCTCACCCAGAGCCTGCATGGCTCAGTTACCGGTCCAGCATATCACCACACTCTGTCCAACACGAGATCAAAGCCCAATCAAAATCCTTCCAATGGTAAGGAGATATAGCAGTGTGCCAACACGGCCAAGTCACAGGCCCTGCACACCATCCCAATGAGGCAAACATTCGACCAAGGTCAAACAAAAACCCACCAAGGGGCAAAGGAGGCCTTCATGCGGACTGAACAAATTATTTGTCTAAATCGCGACGGAAGTAAGGGCTAGGATTGTGGCCACGTAAAATCGATTTAAGCCCCCCAGTGGAAATCTTCCACTGACCGTTCCAAGGCGGCTCTTCTGTGGCGATTTATTTATGTTGTTGTTTGTTACTTACTGTGTGTATCACTTGTGTCTTTTAATTTTGGATGGCCATATGGCCATTTTGTGGGAAAGTAACTGTCCTTATGGCCTTCCTTTGTTTAGGTTTCCATTATGGTCTGGTCGCTTAATGTTTGTATTTCTTTCCCTTTGGTGTCTTTTATTGGTGGAGTAAGTTAATTGTATGGGTGGAGTAAGTTAATTGTATCAATTCCTGATCTTTGTTTTACTTCTACCTTGCAGACATGAAACCCAGCATCCAAACTCCCGACCCCCAACCAGGACCACCACCCCGAGCCACCACGGTCTGATTAGGGGAAAAACCAAACAAGAGGGCCCAATGGACCTATATCCGTCACCTGTGTACCAGAAAATCATTAGTGTAGGAGACCACTTGACATTGCTATATACTAAATATCTAAGCTCAGGCAAAGCGGTGTCCATGCTTATAAACCCTACTGGTTTCATTGGGGGACAGGGCTTGAGATGTAATTTCATCTCAATGTCGGGTAAAAGTCCCACAAAATTGGAAGAGGCATCTCCAAAATGACCTATACAGTATTGCCGGGGATGTAAAACCTCAAATCAAACAAACTCTGTGCCTTATGGTTTTGGAGAAAAAGTTTTTTTTTTTAAGTTTTTTCCAGTATAAGTCTATAGGAGCTAATGAGCCCTGGGGCTTGGCCAATTTTGACCCAAAGGGCATGGTTGGCAGGATTTATGAAGGCGACCATTTTGTGTTGCTATATACTAAATATCTAAGGTCTGTACTTCATGGTTTCAAAGAAGATGTTTGAAGCTTTTTTCCATTATAAGATTGTTGGAGTTAAGGGGCCACAGGATTTGGACCCCAGGGGCATGATTGGCAGGATTCATGTAGGCGACCACTCGACATTGCTACATGCTAAATACCTAAGCTCTGGGACTTATGGTTTCAGAGAAGAAGATTTTTGATGATTTTTTTCCCCCATTTCAAGTTGTTGTTTTTTTGTTGTTTTTTTTTTTTCATTATAAGGGCCCTGTGGTTTCAGAGAAAAATTTGAAGTTTCTCCAATTGTAAGTCAATGGAAGCTAAAGAGCCCTGGGGTGTGGCCAATTTGGATCCCAGGGGCATAACTGGCAGGATTTATGTAGGTGGCCACTTGACGTTGCTACATACTAAAAATCTAAGCTCTGGGCCTTATGGTTTCATAGAAGATTTTTTTTTTTTTTTTCCATTATAAGTCTATTGGAGGTGATGAGCTCGGGCATGGCCAATTTTGACCCCAGGGGCAGGGTTAGCAGGATTTATGTAGCTGGCTATTTTATGTTGTTACACACTAAATATCTAAGTTCTGTGCTTCACAGTTTCTGAAAAGAAGATTTTTGAAGCTTTTTCCATTATGAGTCTATGGGAGCTAAGGGGCCCAAGGGCGTGGCCCATTTGGACCCCATGGGGCATGATTAGCAGGAAATATGTAGGAGACCACTTGCCGTTGCTACATGCTAAATATCTAAGCTCTGGGCCCTGTGGTTTCAGGGAAGAAGATTTATGAAGTTGTTTTTTTTTCCATTATGAGTCTATGGGAGCTATGGGGGTCCCAGGGTGTTGCCCATTTGGACCCCAGGGGCATAATTGGCATGATTTATGTAGGTGACCACTTGTCATTGCTACATGCTAAATGTCTAAGCTCTGGGCCCTGTGGTTTCAGAGAAGAAGATTTTTGAAGCTTTTTCCATTATGTGTCAATGGGAGCTAAGGGGCCCCGGGGCGTAGCCCATTTGGACCCCACGGGCATGATTGGCAGGATTTATGTAGGTGACCACTTGCCATTGCTACATACTAAATATCTAAGCTCTGGGCCATGTGGTTTCAGAAGAAGATTTTTGAAGCTTTTTTTTCTATTATAAGTTTATAGGAGCTAACTGGCCCCGGGGTGTGGCCCTTTTGGACCACAGGGGCATGATTGGCAGGATTATGTAGGTGACCACTTGCCGTTGCTACGTGCTAAATATCTAAGCTCTGGGCGCTGTGGTTTCAGAGAAGAAGATTTTTTAAGCTTTTTTTTTTCCATTATGAGTCTATGGGATTGAAGGGCACCGGGGCGTGGCCCATTTGGAACCCAGGAGCATGATTGGCAGGAATAATGTAGGTGACCAATTGGCATTGCTACATGATAAATATCTAAACTCTGGGCCCTGTGGTTTCAGAGAAGAAGATTTTTAAAGCTTTTTTTTTTCCATTATGAGTCTATGGGAGCTAAGGGGCCCCGGGGTGTGGCCCATTTGGACCCTAGGGGCATGATTGGCAGGAATTATGTAGGTGACCACTTGCCCTTGCTACATGCCAAATATCTCAGCTCTGGGCCCTGTGGTTTCAGAAAAGAAGATTTTTGAAGCTTTTTTCCATTATGAGTCTATAGGAGCTAAAGAGCCCCGGGGCGTGGCCCCTTTGGACCCCAGGGGCATGATTGGCAGGAATTATGTAGGTGACCACTTGCCATTGCTACATGCTTAATATCTAAGCTCTGGGCCCTGTGGTTTACGATAAGGTTTTTGAAGCTTTTTGTTCCATTGTGAGTCTATGGGAGGGAAGGGGCCCCGGGGCATCGCCCATTTGGAACCCAGGGGCATGATTGGCAGGAATGATGTAGGTGACCACTGGCCGTTGCTACATGCTAAATATCTAAGCTCTAGGCCTTGTGGTTTCAGAGAAGAAGATATTTTAATTTTTCTATTGTAAAGCTATGGGAGATATATGTTGCCATAGCAACCAGAATTCCAATCTGATCAGCCCAAAAACCTTATGCAGCCTTTCCCCCTACCTGATGATGCTTCTCATGAAATTTGATCAAGATTGACTATGGGGTATTAGAGATATACTTATTTGAAATTGTTTACGGACGCACGGACGGACGGATGCATGCACAACGGACGACGGACAAAAAGTGATCCCAAAAGCTCACCTTGTCACTAAGTGACAGGTGAGCTAAAAACCCAAACAAGTGACCCTCAACTTTGAACTCTACCTTGAGTTGGCATAGCCCATCCATGGACCCGGCACATCAGCTAACCGTGGGAATATTTGACTGAAGTCTTATGAAAATCCATCAAAGGTCTAGAGATACGGAGCAGACAAGAAAGTGTTATAGACAGACAAAGGGCACTATCACCGCCCATCTGCCTTGACGAAGGGGATTAATGACCAAACTAAGTCTTACACTCATGACACAGAAGTTATTATATATCCAAAACACAATGTTTTTCTGATTACAATAGGCAGAGACACTAAGTAAAATAGAAAGAGACACTAAGTGGCATTCCAGGACAAGTGAGTGTGTATGAGTTTTATGTCCCACCAATAGCTAAGGTCATACGGAGACTGGACCTCAGTATAAAGACTCATCCGAAAGTCTGGAGAAGCCCGGGATCAAACCTGCGATCCCTGGTTTACAAGGCGAGTAGCATAACCACTACACCACGGAGGCTTCTATATTCTTAGTATACTTTTCAGTATAGTTACAAAAGGTTTGTTAATGAACGAATACTAACCCTGAGACCTACAAATGATAACACCAGTGTCTCCGAGTCAAAAAATAAAAGTATGATTTACTGTATAATATCAAAGCCTGATAAAAAGTTTGTTTGTTTGTTTGATTTGAGGTTTAACGTCCCTGTCAACACTGTAAAGGTTATTTTGGAGACGTTGCTTCCAATTTTGTGGGACTTTTACCAGACATTGAGATGAAATGACATCTCACGCCCCACGAAACCAATAAGGTTTATTAGCATGGACGGTCTGCCTCGCACCGCTGTTCCTGGACAGGCTTAGATCCTCTAAGCGGTTTACCAGTACTAGTGTGCAGGCCGGATTCAGCTCTGCGTGGAAGCATCATGCAGCCCATATATTTCTTCAAGCCCCTATGGGCGGGGGCCGTGATAAAAAGTTAGTGTCAGAATGTGGTAAATAGTGCAGACCACCAGGCTTTTGAATAATAAGGGGAGGAATTCTACTTTCTCCTACTTTTTAAAAAATTGGCCATAACTTATGATTGGTGATATGGATTTTTCATTTCACCTCTGCATTCCTGCATCAAGACCTTACTGGTGATTAGACAATTTTGGACCGGATACCTTGAACTTGATTTTTGACTTTTTTCAAAACTTTAACATTGGACATTATTTTCAATTGTTAAGTGATAGAACTTCTATATTTCATGTGTGCATACTTCGTCACAAGATCTTTCAGGTGATACCATATATTTTTACCTAATGACCTGGATTTTGATGTTTGACCTTGACCTTTATGTTTGACATTTTTAAAATAACATTGGCCATAACTTTTTATTGTTAAGTGATTGGACTTGCATAACTCATGTCTTGTCTAAAGACCTTTCCAATGGTACCATAATTTCCTAGTCCTTGACATTTGACCTACTTTAAAAATGACTATAAAATTGGCCATAACTTAAGTGATAAGGCTGTCATATTTCACATGTACTTTCCTTGTTAGAAGACCTTTCTGGTGATACCGGTGATACCATAATGTTTTGCCTTATGACCTTGATCAGGTTTTACCATGAGGTTTGGATCATCCAGGACATGTTAACCTGGGAATTTGGGTTCGGTCACCTAATAGTATTTCAGGTGGTCCAGTGTTGAAAAACCAAGTTGTTGGGATTTAGAACTTAAGCACAGCATCTATATGCCTAGAAGAGGTAATACTACAGTAAACTAAATTTAGAATCATTTTTCAGATAAAACAAAATCCCCAGGAGTCCATCCTGCTTTGTGACATTTTAAGACCTTTCTTGTTTCAACAGGCCTTCATGGCCTAGTGGATAAGAGCACTGACTCTTAATCATTAGGCCTCTCACAGCCTGGATTGGATCACATGTGAGATGCCAAGTTCTGCAATGGAAGGCCAGGCAATTTAATTCCAGGTGTTTTGTTTTTTGTTCAACTGACAATTGGCTCAATGTAAGTGAAATAACCTTCAATGGGCTGTAAACCCCCCCCCCCCCCCCCAAAAACGAGGCATCGCATGCGATACAAATCCCCTCGCACTAGACAACTTCGTGTGGAAAACACTGAAATGGCAAAAGTCCAACTTGCTTGAGATATCATATGCAACATTTGTGTAAAGTTTGTTTAAAAATCCATCAATAAATGTACGTTCTAGAGTGATGACAATGTTTCTCTAAAAATAGCCATAGTGACCTTGACCTTGTGGAACTCGCTAGCGATATTGTCATAAGGAACATTTGTCTGAAGTTATATTGAAATTGGTGAACAAATGTAAGCGCTAGAGCGATGACCACGAAAGTAGATCTTGCTCAAGATATTATCATAAGCATCTTTTGTGTGAAGTTACATTAAAATCTGTTAATAAATGTAGGCGGTAGAGCGATGACAAAGTTTTTCTAAAAAAAGCCACAGTGACCGTGACCTTGAGGTCATGACCTTGAAAGTCAAAGCAACTTGAGATATCGTAAGAAACATTTGTGTGAAGTTCTATTAAAATCCATCAATAAATGTGGGCTCTAGAGGGATGACAAAGTTTTTCTAAAATAGCCACAGTGACTGTGGCCTAGACCTTGAAAGTTGAAATAGCTCGAGATATTGTCATCAGGAACATTTGTGTGAAGTAATATTGAAATTGGTGAAAAAATGTAAGCGCTAGAGCAATGACAAAGTTTTTCTAAAAATAGCCGCAGTGACCTTGACCTTGAGGTCATGACCTTGAAAGTCAAACTCGCTCGAGATATTGTCATAAGGAACATTTGTGTGAAGTTATGTTGAAATCAGTGAAGAAATGTAGGCGCTAGAGCGATGACAGTTTTTCTAAAAATAGCCATAGTGACCTTGACCTTGAAAGTTGAAATGGCTATTTTGTGGGAAAGTAACTGTCCTTATGGCCTTCCTTTGTTTAGGTTTCCATTATGGTCTGGTCGCTTAATGTTTGTATTTCTTTCCCTTTGGTGTCTTTTATGGGTGGAGTAAGTTAATTGTATCAATTCCTGATCTTTGTTTTACTTCTACTTTGAGATATTGTCATAAGGAACATTTGTGTGAAGTTATATTGCAATCGATGAAGAAATGTAAGCGCTAGAGGGATGACAAAGTTTTTCTAAAAATAGCCACAGTGACCTTGACCTTGATAGTGGAACTCGCTAGCGATATTGTCATAAGAACAATTGTGTGAAGTTATATTGAAATTGGTGAACAAATGTAAGCACTAGAGCGATGACAGTTTTTCTAAAAATAGCCAATGTGACCTTGACCTTGAGGCCATGACCCTTAAATTCGCTCGAGATATTGTCATAAGGAACATTTGTGTGAAGTTATATTGAAATCAGTGGAGAAATGTAGGCGCTAGAGCGATGACGAAGTTTTTCTAAAATTAGCCACTGTGACCTCGACCTTGAGGCCATGACCTTGAAAGTCGAACTCGCTCGAGATATTTTATAAGGAACATTTGTGTGAAGTTATATTGAAATTGTTGAAGAAATGTAGGCGCTAGAGCGATGACAGTTTTTCTAAAAAATAGCCAGTGACCTTGACCTTGAGGTCATGACCTTGAAAGTCTAACTCACTCCAGATACTTTTATAAGGATCATTTGTGTGAAGTTATATTAAAATCGGTCAAGTAATGTAGGCGCTAGAGCGATGACAAAAGTACATACGTACGTACTAAGTACAGGACAAATGCTATATCCTCCCCTCACAACTATGTTGTGCGAGGGGATAAAAAACACTAATTTTCGTCTTGATATAAAATTGGAAGCTGCCCTTTCCATCCATCTAGTTTTTTGGTAGTAACTTTTATGCAAATTAATATCACTGGTTTATGATAGCTATTCTGTTTGTGTCTCTTAAGCTTGATTTGGCGCTTGTCTTGCGCCCTGAGACTTCAATTTTCTTTAAATTACTCTGTGGACTTGTAGTACTACTGTCTCCTTTCAGCTTTAAAATCTTAAAAATTAAATAGGAAAATAAATATTAAAATAAAACAAAAAGAAAAAAAAAAAACAACAAAAAAACATAAAATCTTATGAATTAATAAATAACTAAACAATTGAAAAATTAAACCCTTAAGTAAATAGTTAAACTAATATGTAATTAAACAAATATATAAATAGATAAATAACTAGACAAAAGTGCCCAGTGGGGCACGTATACCCCCGGCCAGTGCCGAACTACAAAGGGAAATAACTCTAAAAGGCCTGACCCCTTGGCCCTTATTTTCTTTCCCACAATATAAGTAGTCATACTGATCATGTGTGCAAAATTTCAAGTTTCTATGTGAAGCAGTTCCTGAGATATCTTTGACACAAAATAATTGTTTACGGACAGACAGACAGACGGAAAAGACAAAAACTATATACCCCCATTGCATACTTCGTATGCCGGGGGTATAATAATGCCACACTTAGCCTGTTTGGTTTTGACATTGGTCATTATATGTAGATGTAATGTGATAGTTGGATGGACTGATAGACTGGGGATTGCTTGGTCATTGTATCAGATTGTCCAGTGGTAGTTCTGGCGGTGTAATACACAGTGATAGGACTAGAAACTACATTTTATAGTGATGGACAGGGAGTTTAACGGCAGCTGTTGTGATGTTCAATGTTCTATCAGTTAACCTCAAATAAATGAAAAAGTTGACTTTGGAGGCAAAGAATACATATTAGAGTGAAAACCGTAACTGTTTTATTGAGTTTTTTCATAAACAGCAGTTGTCTGCAAGGCTGAATACGCCCATTAGGCCCCCTCCAAGCCTTGTTAGATAAATGAACTTGTTATTGATTCTGTATTAAGAGCTAGCGAAATTTGTTCAATGTAATGTAAGTTTTGATCTGGCCGCTAATTGCTTGGATGCCTAGCTCTAAATAACCTAGCTAATGTTGCTTGGCCTGTGCAAAGTCCAACAATTTACATAAAATGCTAAGCATCAATCTTTAATAACATGTTTTTATATTTTATATTTTTTTTCATTCTAGTGCAGCACAGCCAATCATAATGTGAAAGATATCCAGCAGTTGTATACTGAATTGGGAATATTGCTCGGCTGTCAGGATACAACTACGCTACTACAGCTTCTCCTCGACTGCAGTGCAGTAGCAGCGGACCTTCAGTTGACTAATGCAGATATCATCTCCACAGAAAGACAGATGAGACCGCTTTGCCACGCACTCCATATCGAAAGGTTCAAGCAGCTGCCCGCCACTGTCACTAAACGTATAAGAACTAAATGCAAACCAGGTCGCGGCACAAACCAGTAGGGAAGATGTACATATTCTTTCTAAAGTGTAAATAGGGTGACGGGAAAAGACTCATTTTATCCCCCATTAACGACGTGTGCTAAGAGGACTCCATAAGGAGGTTTGCCTTCATTGGCAAAAGCTATCACAACCAGTAACCAGTGTGGCGTATGATAGTCATGGTAATGGCCATAGTGATAGTCTTGTGGATTATGAGATGGTCATTTAGTGATGTGATAGTCAATTGTTGGTCATCTCTTGGCTGGAGTAGAGGTGTTTACATTCCAGATTGTAATGGAGTCTGATGTTATCCTAGCAGAAGAGCATTGGTGAAACCGAGGGATGCTCCCCGAAGATGGGCAGTAGTAGGAGGGTTATTTTAGTGAAATGATCCTATACACTTTGAAGTTTGACAAGATTTGTTTGAAGACAAAGGTTATGGGTACTTGTTAGAATCGTCTGAGGCGGTTCTAATGAGTACCCTCAGCTGATGTTTGGAGTACAAATAAAGAAAATAGGTAGTAATTTTCAACAAAGAATGAAAAAAAAAGTGAACTGTAAGGCCCCTTCTCTGCAAGAACCTGTAAATATTAAACGAGAAGGCTAAGAAACTCATTTTGTGCTCCCTAGTAAGTGGTTTTCAATGGAAAATGTCACAAGGAATACACATGTGAAACATGAAAGCCCTATTACCCATGGTTATGAAATAACAGGAGATATTTTTTTTTGAAAAAGGGGAGATAATTCAGTGAAAATAAGCAATATAGTTATGGCCCTTTGTCAGGATGTAGGTTGTTGTGATGTAAGAATGTGTGTGAAGTTTCATGAGAGTACGACAAATACTTTTAAAATTTTGACTGGAAGTTGTTTGGGTATGGCCTGACAAACACACACCCAAAAGCAATTTGTCAGGATGTAGGTCTTGTAATGGTAATTATGTGTGTGATGTTTCATGAGAGTAGACAAAATACTTTTGAAGTTATCACCGAGGTTAAGGTTTTTGGTTTAGGTGTGACAAACACACAAGTTATTCTCCTTCGTCAGAGTGTAGGTCTTGTGATGGTATGTGTGTGAAGTTTCATCAGAGAAGGGCCAATTCTTTTGAAGTTATGACCAATGTTAAGTTTTTTGGTAAAGGCGTGACAAACACACGTTCCGTGGCGTCTGATCTGGGCCTGCACTGTTTGCCACTTACCCATTTTGGGGTTTCCGTTACCAAATGGGTTTAACCAAAAGTCTAAGAATTCCCTAGTTAGTGATTTTCAACAAATACTCCAAAAATAAGGAGAACTGTAAGGCCCCTTCCGTGCAAGGGCATGTAAATCTTAAACCATAAGACAAAGAAACTCAGTTTTGTGTTCCCTAGTAAGTGATTTTCAATGAAGAATGCATACCTGTGATAATCTTATGTTGACCATGAGGGAGATTTGCTTCTCAGATGAGGGAGATTGGGGTCCCAATGAGGGAGACTTTCTGACGGCATGTTTAAGTCTTTTTTCTTATCATTTTTTGTGGTTTAAATGTACAAAGGAACTGGAACTATTTAATTAAAATGATAAGAACATATTTTGTGAAGTTTAATTTCAAAATAGCAAGTTGTAGGTTGTTTACAAACAATGCTGTAACCACAAGAAATGAAATGGTAGGTAATATAGTACGGTGCCTTGTCAGAAGGAGCATACATGCCAAATATGAAGGATATATCTCAAATGGTTCATAAGTTATGGAAAGGAAGGTCATGGTCAAACTTTTTGTATGAGTGGGAAGCCCCTCTCACAAGGAATATGCATGCCAAATATGAAGGCTCTATCTCACATGGTTCAAAAGTTATGATTAAATAGGTCATGGGTCAAGGTCAAAATGTTTTGTATGAGCGGGAAGACCTTGTCACAAGGAACCTACATGCCAATTATGAAGGCTCTATGTTAAATGGTTAGAAAAAGTTATGACAAAAATGGTCAAGGTCACGGATCAAAAATTTTGTATGTGTGGGAAGCCCTTGTCACAAGGAGCCTACATGCCAAATATGAAGGCTCTATATATCTCAAATGGCTCAAAGGTTATGGTGAAGTAGGTCAAAGATCAAGTCGCAGGTAAAATTGTGTGTATGGGTGGGAGGCCCTTGTCAGAAGGAACATACATGCCAAATATGAAGGCTCTATCCCAAATAGTTCAAAAGTTATGATTAAGTAGGTCAAAATTGTTGTATGGGTAGGAAGTCCTTGTCACACAGAACAAACATTCCAAATATGAAGGCACTATCTCAAATGGTTCAAAAGTGATGATAAAGAAGGTCACATGTCAAGGTTACAGGTTATTTTTGTTTGAGTGGAAGCCCTTGTCACAAGGAACCTACATGCCAAATATGAAGGCTCTATCTTAAACAGATCAACAGTTATGACACAATAACCTAATGATCTACTTTTTGATTTTTAAACTTGACCAAGATACATGTATTGTCAAGATGATCATTCTGGGCAAGTTTGATAATAATCCGACTAAAATTGTGGCCTCTAGTGTGTTCAGAACGTTTTTCTATGATTTGACCTACTGACCTACTTTTTGACCCGAGATGACCCATATTCAAACTTAACCGAGATATTGTCAAGAAGATCATTCTGAGCAAGTTTGATGATGATCAGACCAATACTGTAGCCTCTAGTTTGTTCACAAGGTTTATTAATGATTTGACCTACTGACCTACTTTTTGCCGAACTTGACTTAGATATTGTCAAGATGAGCTTTCTGAGCAAGTTTGATAAAAATCAGATTAAATCTGTGGCCTCTAGTGTGTTGACAAGGGTTTTCTTCGATTTGACCTACTGACCTACTTTTTGACCCAACATGATCCATATTCAAACTTGACTGAGATATTGTCAAGATGATCATTCAGATTAATGATGATTGGACCAAAACTGTGGCCTCTAGTGTGTTCACAAGGTTTTTCATTGATTTGACCTACTGACCTACATTTGACCCAACATGACCTATTTTCGAAATTTACTTAGATATTGTCAAGATGTTCATTCTAGGCAAGTTTGGTGATGATCAGACTAAAACTGTGGCCACTAGTGTGTTCAAAAGGTTTTTCTTTGATTTTACCTGACCTACTTTTTGACCCATATTCAAACATGACAGAGATATTGTCAAGATGATCATTCTGAGATAAATTGATGACGATTGGTCCAATACTGTGGCCTCTAGTGTGTCCACAAGGTTTCTCTATGATATGACCTACTAACCTACTTTTTGACCCGACATGACCCATATTCGAACTTGACTGAGATATTGTCATGGTGATCATTCTGACCAAGTTTTATGATGATTGGCCCAAAACTGCGACCTCTGGTGTGTTCACAAGTAAAGTTTACGCACGGACGATGGACGACGCACGACGACGCCGGACATCTCACATTCACAAAAGCTCACCCTGACCTTCGGTCATTTGAGCTTATAAATGCACATTAATTATAGATTTCACTAACATGAAATTCCCGGTCACAAATATTTTTAAATACAGTACTTGTAAAAAGCTTACTCAAGGGGAGCAATTTCCAAATAAGAAAATCTGCTGTTGATTTCATGACTTTTAGTAATTACTCGTTGATTAGTAAATAATAACTATTTTCCACTTTCAAAATCAAAATTTCTAACTTTACATAAAGTATTAAAACAAAAGACATATGGAGAGAGTGATATAAAAGGAACAAACAGTGATAAAAAAATGGGAAAATAAACCACAATTTCAATTTAAATCTAAGCTAAATATGAGTAAAATAGTACTGTTACTTCACCATACAAAAGCTGCTCAGTATCTGTACTACTCAGTGCAGATGCACCTCTCTCGTAAGAGATAACGGTAAATAAATTACGTCAGCTTATGTGATATTTACTGGCAGCCAGATCATGTTTACTCTGTGCAGTCAGCTAAGAGAGAACAAAGGATTATCGGCTTTTTGAAGTTGATGTTTACCGTTAAGTGTCCGATATATTTCTCCTGCTTGTTTGTTACTTGGCTTCAGCAGTGACAATTTTAAGTCTGTTACCGCTTAATACC
The DNA here is from genome assembly GCA_963580285.1 of Lucinisca nassula. Lineage (NCBI taxonomy): Eukaryota > Metazoa > Mollusca > Bivalvia > Lucinida > Lucinidae > Lucinisca > Lucinisca nassula. Next base: position 112,224,456 of record OY757014.1, on the reverse strand, counting down.
GCAAATGGTAGATCTGGAAAAAATCGGGGACTGGAAAATTGCAAATGCGGGAGATTCTGTCTCCCGGACGGGAGAGCGGGAGGTATGCTTCAAATGCGGGAGCCTCCCGCATGATCCGGGAGATATCACAGGTATGAGAATGTCACCAGGAATACATATGTGAAATATGAAAGCCCTATTACCCATGGCTATGAAACAACGGGAAATTTTTTGAAAAAGGGGAGATAATTCAGTGAATATAAGCAACATAAATATGGCCCTTTGTCAGAATGTAGGTTTTGTGATGGTAAGTATCTGTGTGAAGTTTCATGAGAGTAGGACAAATACTTATAAAATTTTGACCGAGTTTAAGCTGTTTGGTTATGGCCTGACAAACACACACCAAAAAGCAATATAGTTATGGCCCTTTGTCAGAATGTAGGTCTTGTGATAGTAAGCGTGTGCAGTTTCATGAGAGTAGGGCAAATACTTTGAAGTTATGACTGAGGTTAAGTTTTTGGGTTAGGACATTACAAACATATGGACAAAAGCAATATGGTTTGTCAGAATGTAGGTCTCGTGATTGTTAGTATTAGTGTGAAGTTTCATGAGAGTAGGGATAATACTTTTGAAGTTATAACCGGTTAAATGTTTTGGTTTAGATTTGAAACTGACTTGCAAGGAGATTACTATAGGGCACCCAAAATACTGTGTGGGGCCCTATTTAAGAAGGGAAGTAACTCCGTAAACACTGTTGGCAGGGTTATGCTTCTTGCATTCTGCGATTTCTCTCATAGCCCCCTATCAGTGTATCAGGTTTCATTAAATTACCTCTAAAACTTTTAGAGATATGCTTCGGACAAGCTTAATATAGCAAAAACTAAAAAGGGGAAATAACTCTGTAATTACTTGTGATAGAGTTACAGTTCTTGCACTCTGCACTTCCTCTGATGGCCATCTATCAATGTATCAAGTTTCACTCAAACCCCTTCTATACTTTCAGAGATATGCTCCGGACAATATTTTTATTGAAATAGTTAAGAAGGGAAGTAATTCCATAAATACTGGTGACAGGGTTAAGGTTCTTGTATATTTCCATTCCCCTCATCACCCTATATCAGTATATCAAGTTTCACTTAAATACCTTTAATACTTTTAGAGATATAGTGTGACGGATGGACGGACGGACGGACAAAGCGGCGACTATATGGCTCCCCCTTCGGGGAGCATAAAAATGTAGTTGTATTAAACTGCACAGCATTTGTAATTTGCATTTTTGGTCCCAAGGCTATAATTTGAACCATCTTAGTAAAGGTTCACCAGGTAAAGCTTCACACCAAATATTAAAGACCTGGGCCTTGTGGTTTTAGAGAAGATTTTTTAATGATTTTCCCTATATAAGCCTATGTAAAATCATAGGCCGCCAGGGCGGGGGCATTTTGGCCCCCAGGGCTATAGTTTGAACAATCTTGGTAGAGGTCCACTAGATGAAGCTTCACACCATATATCAAAGATCTGGGCCTTGCTGTTTCAGAGAAGAAGATTTTTAAAGATTTTCCCTGTATAAGCCTATGTAAAAATAAAGGCCCCCGGCGCAGGGGCATTTTTGACCCCAAGGCTATAATTTGAAAAATCTTAGTACAGGTCCACTAGGTTAAGCTTCACACAAAATATTAAAGACGTGGGCCTTGTGGTTTCAGAGAAGATTTTTTAATGATTCTCCCTATATAAGCCAATGTAAAACCATAGACCCCCGGCGCAGGGGCATTTTTTGACCCCAAGGCTATAATTTGAACAAACTTGGTAGAGGTTCACTAGATGAAGCTTCACACCAAATATCAAAGATCTCGGCCACCTAAGGATCATTCCTGTTAAGTTTGGTCAAATCAGTGGTTTAGGAGGAGATGCCGTTTGAAGAAATTGTTTACGCAAGGATGACAGACAAAAAGTGATCCTAATATAAACACAAGAGGGCCATGATGGCCCTGGATCGCTCACCTGATCCATAGTGTAACAAGTGGGCCCCAGACAGGGCCTTTATTGGCCCTAGGGCTTTAATGTGCATTATGTTGAGGGAGGTCTTAAAGTTGAAGCTTCATACCAAACATCAACAAAGGCTATAATTTTAACAATCTTGGCAAAGGTCCACTAGATGAAGCTACACATCAAATATCAAAGACCTGGGCCTTGCGGTTTGAGAGAAGAAAATTTTTTTTAAAGATATTCCCTACATAAGCCTATGCAAAACCAAATGGCCCCGGGGCTATATAAATCTATGTAAAACCAAAGGGCCTTGGGATGGGGGCATTTGTGGCCCCAGGGCTATAATTTGAACAATCTTGGTAGGGGTCCACTAGATGAAGCTTCATACCAAATTTCAAAGTCCTGGGCCTTGTGGTTTCAGAGAAGAAGATTTTTAAAGATTATCCCTATATAAGTCTATGTAAAACCAAAAGGCCCCGGAGCAGGGGCATTTTTGGCCCAAGGGCTATAATTTGATAATTTGAACAATCTTGGTAGGGGTCCACTAGATGAAGCTTCATACCAAATATCAAACTCCTGGGCCTTGCAGTTTCAGAGAAGAAGATTTTTAAAGATTTTCCCTATATAAGCCTATGTAAAACCAAAGGGCCCCTGGGTGGGGGCATTTTTTGCCCAAGCACTATAATTTGAACAATCTTGGTAGGGGTCAACTAGATGAAGCTTCATACCAAATATCAAAGTCCTGGGCCTTGTGGTTTCAGAGAAGAAGATTTTTAAAGATTTTCCCTATATACGCCTATGTAAAACCAAAGGGCCCCCGGGCAGGGACATATTTGGCCTCAGTACTATAATTTGAATAATCTTGTTAGGGGTCCTTCAGATAAAGCTTCATACCAAATATAAAAGACCTAGGCCTTGTGGTTTCAGAGAAGAAGATTTTTAAAGATTTTCCCTATATAAGTCTACGTAAAACCAAAGGGCCTCGGAGCGGGGGCATTTTTGGCCCAAGGGCTATAATTTGAACAATCTTGGTAGAGGTCCTTTAGATGAAGCTTCATTCTAAATATCAAAGTCCTGGGCCTTGAGGTTTCAGAGAAGAAGATTTTTAAAGATTCTGCCTATATAAGCCTATGTAAAACCAAAGGGCCCCAGGACGGGGGCATTTTTTGCCCCAGCACTATAATTTGAACAATCTTGGTAGGGGTCCACTAGATGAAGCTTCATACCAAATATCAAAGTCCTGGGCCTTATGGTTTCAGAGAAGAAGATTTTTAAAAGATTTTCCCTATATAAGCCTATGTAAAACCAAAGGGCCCCGGGGCGGGGGCATTTTTGGCCCCAGCACTATAATTTGAACAATCTTGGTAGGGATCCACTAGATGAAGCTTCAAACCAAATATCAAAGACCTCTGCCTTGTGGTTTCAGAGAAGAAGATTTTTAAAGATTGTCCCTATATAAGCCAATGTAAAACCAAAGGGCCACAAGGCGGGGGCATTTTTTGTCCCAGCACTATAATTTGAACAATCTTGGTAGGGGTCCACTAGATGAAGCTTCATACCAAATATCAAAGTCCTGGGCCTTGTGGTTTCAGAGAAGAAGATTTTTAAAGATTTTCCCTATATAAGCCTATGTAAAACCAAAGGGCCCCGGGGCGGGGGCGTTTTTGGCCCAAGCACTATAATTTGAACAATCTTGGTAGGGGTCCAACAGATGAAGCTTCATACCAAATATCAAAGACCTAAGCCTTGTGGTTTCAGAGAAGAAGATTTTTAAAGATTTTCCCTATATTTCCCTATATAAGCCAATGTAAAACCAAAGGGCTCCGTGGCGGGGGCATTTTTTGTCCCAGCACTATAATTTGAACAATCTTGGTAGGGGTCCACTAGATGAAGCTTCATACCAAATATCAAAGTCCTGGGCTTTGTGGTTTCAGAGAAGAAGATTTTTAAAGATTTTCCCTATATAAGCCTATGTAAAATCAAAGGGCCCCGGGGCGGGGGCATTTTTGGCCCCAGCACTATAATTTGAACAATCTTGGTAGGGGTCCACTAGATGAAGCTTCATACCAAATATCAAACACCTCGGCCTTGTGGTTTCAGAGAAGAAGATTTTTAAAGATTTTCCTTATATAAGCCAATGTAAAACCAAAGGGCCCCGAGGCGGGGGCATTTTTTGTCCCAGCACTATAATTTGAACAATCTTGGTAGGGGTCCACTAGATGAAGCTTCATACCAAATATCAAAGTCCTGGGCCTTGTTGTTTCAGAGAAGAAGATTTTTCAAGATTTTCCCTATATAAGCCTATGTAAAACCAAAGGGCCCAGGGGCGGGGCATTTTTGGCCCCAGCACTATAATTTGAACAATCTTGGTAGGGGTCCACTAGATGAAGCTTCATACCAAATATCAAAGACCTGGGCCTTGTTGTTTCAGAGAAGAAGATTTTTTAAGTTTTGGTGAAAAAAATCTATTTTTGGCTCCTGTGACCTAGATGTGCAACGGACCGGAACCATTTGAACAACTTTGAAAGGGGACCACCTAAGGATCGTTCCTGTGAAGTTTGATCAAAATCCGATCAGTGGTTTAGGAGGAGATGTCGTTTAAAGAAATTGTTTACGCACGCACGCACGGATGCACGCACGCACGACGGACAAAAAGTGATCCCAAAAGCTCACCTCGTCACTACATGACGGTGAGCTAAAAATCGATAACGCGCTTTTTGAGTTATCGTCTGGAAACCAAGTCAACAGACCGACCGACCGACCGACAAGCTCACTCCTATATACCCCCCCAAATTTCATTTGTGGGGGTATAATAATTTGAACAATCTTGGTAGAGGTCCACTAGATGAAGCTTCATACCAAATATCGAAGACCTGGGCCTTGCGGTTTCAGAGAAGATTTTTAAAATTTTCGTTTAAAAAATCTATTTTTTGCTCCTGTGACCCAGATGTGCAATGGACCAGAACCATTTGAACAATTTTGAAAGGGGACCACCTAAGGATCATTGCTGTGAAGTTTGGTCAAAATTCGATCAGTGGTTTAGGAGATGTCATTTGAAGAAAAAGTTTACGCACACACACGCACGCACTGACGACGGACGAAAAGTTATCACAAAAGCTCACCTTGTCACTATGTGACAGGTGAGCTAAAAACAAGAGGACCAAGATGGTCCTTTATCGCTCATCTGAGCTAACAGATTCAGTTTCAGGAAGTGCCAATATTTCCTGAAGAATTTATTGGAGGACAAGGTGATGACATGGTAAAAATTTTCTGCAATCAAGTAGAATGTAACTATTATAAATCAGCTGACCTCACCGATTTTCAAACTCATTCAAGTTTTTATTCCCGACTTGCTTATATGTAACTTTCAAGTGACAAGGTCGAAAATCAGCATTTTCAGCAATCAAAGGGACGTAACTCTGATAAATGGGCCGATTTGGCTGGTTTTCAAACTCATCCAAGTTATTATCCCCAGCCACCCTACATATAAGTTTCAGAAAGATCCGATCAAAACTGAAGGGGCTATGGTGATGACAAGGTCAAAAATCGGCATTTCCAACAACCAAAGGGACGTAATTCTATGATAAATGGGTCGACTTGGCCTGTTTTCGAACTCATCCAAGGTTTTATCCCTAGCCACCTTACATATAAGTTTCACTAAGATCTGATCAAAACTGAAGGGGCTACAGTGATGACAAGGTCAACAAGAGGACCCAGAGGGCCCTGAATCGCTCCCCTGATTATCAGTGTCTCTAGTGTATTCTTGGCCCACAGGCTATAATTTGAAAAAACTTGGTAGCGGTCCACTAGATAAGGCTTCAGACCAAATATCAAAGACCTGCATGGGCCTTCTGGTTTCAGAAAAGAAGATTTTTAAAGGATTTCCCTATATAAGCCTATGTAAAACCAGCGGGCCGTGGCGCGAGGGCATTTTTGGCGGCAGGGCTATAATTTGACCAATCTCAGCAGAGGTTCACTAGTTGAAGCTTCACACCAGATATCAAAGACCTGGGCCTTCTGGTTTCGGACAAGAAGATTTTTAAAGGTTTTTTCCTATATATGCCTATGTAAAACTAGTGGGTCCCAGCGCAGGTACATTTTTGGCCGAAAGGCTATAATTTGAACAATCTTGGTAGAGGTCCATTAGATGAAGCTTCATACCAAATATCAAAGACCTGGGCCTGGCGGTTTCCGAGATTTTCTAAAGATTTTCCCTATATAAGCCCATGTAAAAACAAAGGGCCCGGGGCGGGGCATTTTTGGCCCCAGCACTATAATTTGAAAAATCTTGGTAGAGGTCCACTAGATGAAGCTTCATACCAAATATCAAAGATCTGGGCTTTGTGGTTTCAGAGAAGAAGATTTTTAAAGATCTTCCCTATATAAGCCCATGTAAAACCAAAGGGCCCCGGGGCAGGGGATTTTTGGCCACAGCACTATAATTTGAACAATCTTGGTAGGGGTCCACTAGATGAAGCTTCATACCAAATATCAAAGATCTAGGCCTTGCGGTTTCAGAGAAGATTTTTAAAGATTTTCCATATATAAGCCAATGTAAAACCAAAGGGCCCCAGCACTATATTTGAACAATCTTGGTAGAGGTCCACTAGATGAAGCTTCATACCAAATATCAAAGATCTGGGCCTTGCGGTTTCAGAGAAGAAGATTTTTTAAAGATTTTCCCTATATAAGCCCATGTAAAACCAATAGGCCCTTGGGCGGGGGCGTTTTTGGCCCCAGCACTATAATTCGAACAATCTTGGTAGGGGTCCACTAGATGAAGCTTCATACCAAATATCAAAGACCTGGGCCTTGTGGTTTCAGAGAAGAAGATTTTTTAAGTTTTCGGTGAAAAAAATCTATTTTTGGCTCCTGTGACCTAGATGTGCAATGGACCGGAACCATTTGAACAACTTTGAAAGGGGACCACCTAGGGATCATTCCTGTGAAGTTTGGTCAAAATCCGATCAGTGGTTTAGGAGACGTCGTTTTAAGAAAAAGTTTACGGACGGACGCACGCACGGCGGACAAAAAGTGATCCCAAAAGCTCACCTCGTCACTACGTGACAGGTGAGCTAAAAATCGGCATTTTCAGCAATCAAAGGGACGTAACTTTGATAAATGGGCCGACCTGGCCGGTTTTCGAACCCAGTTTTTTTACCCAGCCGCCTTACATATAAGTTTCAGAAAGATTCAATAACCAGAGGACCAGTGGTCCTGTAAACGCTCACCTGACACCTGGTCCTGGTGTACATTTTAATGTTTTTATATTTGACATTGCCGTAAAATAGGTAAAGGTCAACCCAGGGTAACCATTTGAACAAATTATGATAGGCCCGTGTACCAGATGCTTCCTGCCAAGTTTCAAGGTCATTTGCCTTACGGTTCTGGAGAAGAAGAATTTCGAAGTGTTTTTACCATATATGGGCATGGCCACCATCTTGGTCATGTGACCTGGACCATATGAGCAAATTTTCATTTGTTCATCATATAAAGGATCCATATCAAATTTCACTTGAATTGGGCCAGCGGTTTCTGAGAAAAACTTTGAAATATGGAACCTGGTTAATCTTGGTCCCAGGTCACTGAATGATGACTTTTCTTACCCATGAATCTTCATGTATTCATTTACTTTACCTGATCTACCAATTTGGTGACATTGTCTTCAATGGTTTCCTAAAAATCCATTATTTTCACTTTTTCCCATGCAAAAGCCTAAGTTGACAAATTTGACACTGCCATAAAATAGGTCAAGGTCAACCCAGGGTCAGCATTTGTAAAAACTATGACGAGCCCGAGTACCATATGATATATGCCAAGTTTCAAAGCCATTGGCCTTACGGTTCTGGAGAAGAAAATTTTTGAAGGCTTTTTACCATATATGGGCGTGGCGGCCATCTTGGTCATGTGATCTAGACCGTACTGGCAACTTTTCATTTGTTCAACTCACAAAAGCTCCATATTGAATTTCACTTAAATTGGCTCAGTAGTTTGAGAAAAAATGTTTTTTTTTTTAAATATGAAATCGGAGTGACCTTGGTCTAAGGTCAATGAATGACCTTGACCTTTCTTACCCATAGATCTTCATGTATTCAGTTACTTTACCTAATCTACAAATTTTGGTGACACGGTCTTCAATGGTTTCCCTAAATATCCATTATTTTCACTTTTTCCTATAAGCCTAAGTCAGCAAATTTGACATTACTGTAAAATAGGTCAAGATCAACCCAGGGTCACCATTTGAACAAATTATGATAGGCCCGAGTACCATATGCTACATGCCAAGTTTCAAGGCCATTGGCCTTACGGTTCTTGAGAAGAAGAATTTCGAAGTTTCTTTACCATATATGGGCGTGGTGGCCATCTTGGTCATGTGATCTAGACCATGTTGGCAGCTTTTCATTTGTTCAACTCCCAAAGGCTCCATATTGAATTTCACTTCAATTGGCTCAGTAGTTTCTGAAAAAATGTTTGAAATATGGAACCTGCGTGACCTTGGTCTAAGGTCAATTAATGACCTTGACCTTTCTTACACATAGATCTTCATGTATTCAGCTACTTTACCTTATCTACTAATTTTGGTGACACTGTCTTCAATGGTTTCCTAAAAATCCATTATTTTCACTTTTTCCCATGCAAAAGCCTAAGTCGGCAAATTTGACATTGCTGTAAAATAGGTCAATGTCAACTCGGGGTCACCATTTGTACAAACTATGATGGGCTTGAGTACCATATGCTACATGCCAAGTTTCAAGGCCATTGGCCTTACGGTTCTAGAGAAGAAGAATTTTTAAGGCTTTTTACCATATATATAGGCATGACGGCCATCTTGGTCATGTGATCTAGACTGTATTGGCATTTTTTCATTTGTTCAACTCACAAAGGCTCCATATTAAATTTCACTTAAATTGGCTCAGCAGTTTTGGAGAATAAAATGTTTGAAATATGGATCCTGAATGACCTTGGTCTAAGGCCAATGAATGACCTTGACCTTTCTGACCCATAGATCTTCATGTATTCAGTTACTTTACCTGATCTACAAATTTTGGTGACACTGTCTTCAATGGTTTTCCTATAAATCCATTATTTTCACTTTGCCCCATGCAAAAGCCTACTTCGGCAAATTTGACATTGTTGTAAAATAGGTCAAGGTCAACCCGGGGTCACCATTTGTACAAACCATGTAGGCCCGAGTACCATATGCTACATGCCAAGTTTCAAGGCCACTGGCCTTATGGTTCTGGAGAAGATTTTTGAAGGCTTTTTACCATATATGGGCATGGCGGCCATCTTGGTCATGTGATCCAGACCCCGCGAACAAACTTTCGTTCCCCCATCCCACTGAGGCTCCATATGAAATTTGGCTTTGATTGGCCCTGCAGTATAGGAGAAGAAGATCTTTGAAAATGGTGGACGGACGACGGACCATGGCTATACTATAAGCTCACCTATGAGCCTAAAGGCTCAGGTGAGCTAAAAACTGAAGGGGCTACCATGATGACAAGATAAAAAATCGGCATTTTCAGCAATCAAAGGGATGTAACTGACAAATGGGCCGACTTGGCCGGTTTTCAAACTCATCTGAGGTTTTATCCCCAGCCACCTTACATATAAGTTTCAGAAAGATTCGATCAAAACTGAAGGGGCTACGGTGATCACAAGGTCAAAAATCGGCATTTTCAGCAATCAAAGGGACGTTACACTATGTTAAATAGGCAGACTTGGCCGGTATTTGAACTCATCCGAGGTTTTATCCCCAGCCACCTCACATATAAGTTTCAGAAAGATCCTATCAAAAATGAAAGGGCCACGGTAATGACAAGGTCAAAAATCGGCATTTTCAGCAATCAAAGGTACGTAACTATAATAAATGAGCCGACTTAGCCGGTTTTCGAAATCATCCAAGGTTTGATCCCCAGCCACCTTACACATAAGTTTCAGAAAAATCCGATCAAAACTGAAGGGGCTACAGTGATGACAAGGTAAAACAAGAGGCCCATGGGCCACAATGCTCACCAGAGCTCAGGGGGCCACTGCCCACTGGCAGCAATGTATTTTGATTAACCATGGAAGCCCTGTGCCCAAGGATGCTACAGATAAAATTTGGATCCAATCAGCCTAGTGGCTTCAGATTCTGATGTCGCTTGAATGTGTTGTTGCCTGACAAATGATGACAATTGACAATTTCCCATCTGTGGCAACAAATAGGCCAAAAGGAACATAATTAAAGGAAAATTTTTTATGAAAGTGTGGCAAAATATCTTGAAAGATATTAATGTCATTTTTCAATTTTCCCCATTAAAAGTCAATGGAAACTTAACTTGGCATAGCAAACAAACCAATGAGCTAAATTTCATAAACCAGAGCTCAGGTGGACACTGCCCAATGGCAGACATGTATTATAACATATGATTTTAATATACCAATTATAAAGTCTCCCAAACAAACCCCATACCCAAATGAGCACCCATGTGGACTGTATCTGAAATATTAGGTGTTTTATAAAGTAAAGAGGGTGGGGCATGACCCAATGGAGCCCTGGTTGGTGTCAATAAATGCGTCTTATCAAAAGAAACAGAGACATAGATGGTTTAGCAGTGGGGATATGTATGGTTCCTGAGATGCAAGGCCTTTTAAGCAATGGAGGGATTCGGGCATGGCAGATCCCAGAAAAGCCCAAGATTGTTGTCAGTGAATATGTCTTATCATAAGGACCAAGAGTATATATGGTTAAACGGTGGGGATCTGAATGGTTTCTGAGATATACGGCCCTTTTATGAAGTTGCAGGATGAGAAATGGCCCCTGCTGACCCCCCAAGACGGGGATGGCTGAATGTGTCTATTAACAATGAACAAGAATATATGCGATTATAGGATGGGGAATTGAATGGTTTCTGAGATACATGGTCTATTATGAAGTGGAGTCTTATCATAAGGAACAAGAATATATACTACTCAAAATTTGATAGGGATCACTTTTTCAATGCAAAATAATTTTTGGATGAATTAATTAGCTGAATCCAAATTTGATACATAATGATAGAAAACGTATCCTTCACAAAACCTAGTGATTAATTTTGTCAACTGGTACTGCATTCAAGCGTGACAACAGCAACCGTCTTGGCACCCCCAAAATTTGCCGTAACACGAAGGGATTTGGACAACTGATTTGTCGCAAAGTTCCAAATCTGTTTAGACAAACGTGCCCAATAACGTGTTTGGCGTCCACGGGCATCAAGTACGGCATCGCCTGCGCATGCTCGTAATCTGAGTCTGTATCCAGTTTTGTGGAATCAGCTTTCATTCAGCAACCAATGCATCTTTGAGCCCCTGTAAAGTCCTCGGATGCACAAGTCGAGCTGAAACAGCACACTGTAGCATGTCCCGCGCATGCTCAATCGGATTTAAGTCCGGTAACCGAGCAGGCCAGTCCATACAAACGATTGTCTCACGTTCCAGATAGTAATCAGTGACGTTGGCAGGGTTGGGACGAGCATTATCGGATATCAGAATAAAGTAAGAGCCCAAAGCATCTGCATATGGTCTCACAAACGCATCAAGGATATCATTACAGTACCTCCCTGCCATTAACGTTCCGTTTTCAACGACGTACAAGTCAGTTTTGCCGTTCACGCTTATCCCAGCCCAAACAATGAATGATCCCTTTCCATAGCGATCATGCTCTGCCACATTCAAGTCAACGAATCGCTCTTTAGACATTCACCACACTAATTGACGTTTATAAGTGAAGTCTAGACAGAATCTGGACTCCTCAGAAAACATTACTGGCGTCAAGTCACGAACCCTCCACCTGACGTGAGTTCTGGTAAAGTCCAACTGGTCTAGCACGTGCTGTCTCGTCAACGGAACATGTACAGCAGGCCTCAAACCCGTTTCTGACATTTTGTATAGAAATTCGTACTCCAGTTCCGTTCCTAAGCTCGTTATGCAAACGCATAGCGTTCAGGAACAGTTGTCGTCGAGACTGAATCAACAAGCAACGGCCCTGACGTTGAGTTGTAGCCCTTTCTCGACCCCTGTGTCTGTGTGAAGGATTTCCGTGGGTAAGTTGCAGACTCCACATTTGGTAAACCACGCCATGAGACACATTCAGAATCCCAGCAACACGACGTTGAGAGACGCCAGATTCCAACATTCCGACGCCACGATTCATTTCTTTGGGGCTCAGACGGTTTCTTAATTGTCCCCTAGGCATTTTAGTGTTTCACAAATCAAATGAAGTCCTTTTTACGCTTGGTAAAGGAACACTGGCAAGTTTGATTGGTCTGTTGGAAAGCAGTGCTACGCAAGATTATGGGGGTACATGAATTCATTTGCGAAGTGTGAGAAGTGTGCACTTTTATGAGTACTGAACTGCACACAAGTTTCTGCTTAAGATATTTATCAATATACCGAGTACAAATTATGTCAAGAAATTTTAAATTTTCAGTGCAAAATTTGGTATATGAAAAGTGATCCCTATCAAACTTTGAGTAGTATATATGGTTAAGGGGTGGGGATCTGAACAGTTTCTGAGATATATGGATTTTAATGAAGTAAAGGGGTGGGGCATGGCCCGTGGCACCCCTGGGGGAACCGCCATGCTGGTGTCACTGATTGCGTCTTATCACAAGGAACAAGAATATATATGGTTTAGGGTTGGGGCTCTGAACAGTTTCTCAGATATATGGTCTTTTGTGAAGTCAAGGGGTGGAGCATGGCCCGGGTGTGCCCTGGGTGACCCCTAGGTTGGTGTCATTGAATCTGCCTTATCAAAAGGAACAAGAATATATATGGTTTAGGGGTGGGGATCTGTAAGGTTTCTGGAATATTTGGCCTTTTATGAAGTGGAGGAGGTTGGGCATGGTCCCGGTACATCCCGGGGGACCCCCAAGTTGGTGTCACTGAATGCAACTTATCATAAGGAATGAGAATATATATGGTTTATGGGTGGGGATCTCAATGGTTTCTGAGATAAATGGCATTTAATGAAGTGGAGAGGGTGGGGCATGTCCCCGGCACACCCAGGGGCACCCACAGGTTTGTGTCACTTAATGTGTCTTATCTTAAGGAACAAGAATATATATGGTTTAGGGGTGGGAATCTGAATGGTTTCTGAGATAAATGGCCATTTATGAAGTGGAGGGGTCGGGGCATGTCCCCGGCATATCCCGGGGGACCTCCAGGTTTGTGTCACTTAATGCATCTTATCATAAGGAACAAGAATATTTATGGTTTAGTGGCGGGGATCTGTAAGGTTTCTGAGATATAAGGCATTTTATGAAGTGGAGGGGGTGGGGCATGGCCCCGGCACAACCTAGGGGTGCCCCAGGTTGACAAAAATGCATAGGGCTAAGAGAAGTTTACTCAAGGAACATTTCTATCTAAGCTTTGTCAAAATATCTACAATGACTTGGCAGAAAATGCCATATTTCAGTTTTCCCCATTATAAGTCAATGGAAACTAAGTTGCCATAGTAACAAAACTAAAAGGCCAAATTTCATAAAAAACACAACCTGTAAAGGCAAATATGGTGAATATTTTCATAAAGTCTCCAACTCCTAGAGCTTACGGTTTCTGAGGAGATGATTTTTTCCATTCTTCAAAGGACATCTCCTCCTGCACCAAAGGTCAATTTGATCTGAAACTTGATGGGAGGCATCAGGGTGACCTGGAGATTCAGATTTGCCAAAATCATTCCGTTCTGGAATCCAAGATGGCCATCATGGCAGCCATCTTGAAATTCTTCGAACATCATCTCATCTCCCAGCTTCAGAATTGATAGACAAAAGCTGATAGACAAAAGCTGATAGACAAAATGGCCACCAAGGCACATTGTAATATATGATCAGCCTCATCCAGGTGAGCGATTCTGGCCCACTTGGGCCTCTAGTCTTCCTAGGACTACCCCGGATAATTCGAGTATCAGCCAAGTACCATTTTTCACGCCTTTGTTGCAAAAAGGCTAAAATCTTGTGCAGTGGAATTCATAAGTTATCCTTGCGCAGTGGAATCACTAAGATAAGTCCTTAAAGAAAATTGTAATAGTAAGTTGCTCATATAATGACCATTGGAAATCAACCAAAAGATGTGTGTCACAGGATTAAGACTTCATGATTTAAGACTATTTTTTTTTTTATTTTGTAGCCTGTACCAAACTCTTACGCAGATTCCATGCCAAAAAATGTTTTAATTCCCCATCAGGAAGACGATGGGGGACCACAAACGATCTGCCTATAGCCGCACTGCTCGGTCAGCATCTCCAGAGTCCTCCAACAGACTTCCATGAAACCCTGGCCAAATATTCCCTTCGGTGAGCTGACACACAGAACCCATAAATAAACTATGCTGATTCGGCCCCCGCACATGAGGGCTTGAAGAAATAGATGGGCTGCATGATGCTTCCACGCAGAGCTGAATCCGACCCTCACATGAGTACTGGTAAACCACTTAGAGAATCTAAGACTGCCCAGGCAAAGCGATGTGAGTCGGACCGCCCATGGTTATAAACCCTTTTGGTTTCACTGGGTGGCAGGGCTTGAGATGTCATTTCATCTCAAATGTCTGGTAAAAGTCAGAGTTGGAAGCAACGTCTCCAAAATGACCTTAACAGTGTTGGCAAAGACGTTAAACCTCAAATCAAACAAACAAAACTATGCCGATTCAAGGCCATGGCCACAGTTTCAGTAAACTTTGGCCAAAGATACCCCACCAGTCAGAATCCCTGAATCCTGTGCCTGCTCCACACCCTGTAGGACTCCCATTGGCCTAACTGAGTATGTGCAAAACCCCTAACTCAACCACGCCAACCCAATGTGAAGCCACAACTGAAGGCCATCATTATGAGCCTTGAATTTCCTATACATTTTATTATCTCTTTAACCCCCGATTCCCACCAGCCCTGGTCAAACACCGCCACAGTGAGCTCTGCAGAATGCATAACCACACCATCACAACACGAGCTGAAGGCCATAGCTGAAGACCAGGAGTCCGAGCACTGAATCCCATGTCTACTCCATATCTATTTCACCACCTGGAAGATTTTCATTCAACTCCGGCAAAACACTTGCCCCAGTGAGAAGATGTGCAGAAACTGCAACTCAGTCATGCAGACACATGATCATGGTCACAATTAAAGGTAAAGAGCCAGATCCTCAAACTGGCTCCCCTCCATATCTCCCTAACCCCAGAATGACCCTCATTCAACTTTGGTCCAATGAAGATCTGAATATGATGATATTCTGAACCCACAGCTCAACCATGCAAACTTCAGGTGAAGGTCACAAATGAAGGTCACAAGCTCCAGCTGTGAATTTCCTGTTTGCTCCACATACCCCGCCCCCCACCCATGGAAAGATTCTCACTAAACCTAGGTCAAAGGAGGGCCAAAAAAAGATTATGAGCAGAACCTGCAACTCAAACATCCAGGGCCAAACTGTGTTGTGGGACATAGCTGTCTCTCAGCCTGCTCTATTCAATTTTGTAACTGTGCCAAACACATTGTTTCGAAATCTGGAAGAAATATTTTTTTGCAATAGTCACTAGGTATTTAGTCACTTTTCAATAGAAAACACCAAATTAGCTAATTGAATGAGTACACTCTAGCAGCATATCAATAGTAAAGTAACTTGTAGCATGACTATCCTGCCCACTTCCTAACAGAATTTATCTTTACCTATTTTAATTATTTAATGACTATTTATTTATTTATTCACTAAGCTATTGATTTTTTACTTTACTATTACTTTTTTATATTTATTTACATAATTTTTTACTTATTAATTTATTTCTTATTTATTTCTTCATTATTTAATTTTTATGTTATTTATTTATTTACTTTATTGTTAAGTCAACAAAACAGTCATTCTACAAGTTCACAAAGTTAGCAAAACTTGATCAAGAAAGCAATCGTAAGGACAGCCATATCGCCCTGCCACAGCCAAACCCAGAATGCCCAAGCCACAGGTTCCACTCATCATCCTACCTAGGCCATAATTTGAGTAAAGTTCAATAAAAATCCCTCCATAGGCAAAAGGGATATAGAGCTGACAGGAAACCCCATGGCTCAACCGTATGACCCTCATCTGCAATCCTCACCCAGAGCCTGCATGACAAAGCTATGGGTTCAGCATATCATCCCACTCTGTCCAACACTACACCAAAGCCCAATGAAAATCCTTCCAATGGCAAGGAGATATAGCTGAGAAACAAATATTGAGGCCCAAACTCCCGACCCCTAACTGTGACCATGACCAAGTGCCAACACGGCCAAGTCACAGGCCCCGCACACCATCCCAATGAGGCAAACGTTTGACCAAAGTCAAACGAAAACCCACCAAGGGGCAAATGAGACAGCGCCGGCATGAAACCCAACGTCCAAACTCCCGACCCCCAACCAGGACCAAAACCCGAGCCCCCACGGTCCTATAAGGCGCCTGCAAACCAGTGCACCGAGGCAAATATTTGACCAAAGCTCAATGAAAACTGCTCAAGTGGTATAAGAGATTGTTACAGGAAGTTCAAGGATCAAACTCCTAACCCTCAATTTAGGCCTTCACCTTGAAGCTGAGTCAGGTACCATACATCAACTCAATTAGGCCATCATTTGTCCAAAGTTTAATGAAAATCCCTAAAGGGCCAACGGAGATATGGAACAGACACAAAACGCAAACAAGTGACCCTCAACTATGAACCCAACCTCGAGTCTGCATAACCCATCCATGGGCCCCACACACCAGCTCACTGAGAACAATTGACCACGTCTTATGAAATTCCATCAAAAGTCTAGAAGATACTGAGCAGACAAGAAAGTGTTATAGACAGACTGACAGGCAAAGGGCACTTCTATCATGCCGAAGGGGATTAATGAAAAAAATGAGTTTTACACTCATACACAGAAGTCATTATAAATCCAAAAACACAATGTTTTTCTGATCACTATAGGCAGAGATACTAAGTAAAATCCAAACAAGTTGTCATGGCATTCCAAGACAAATAACAAAAGAAAAGAACTGCCATATACTTCACATACTTTTCAGTATAGTTACAAAAGATTTGTCAATGAAGGAATACTAACCACTGAAACCTCCAAATAATAACACCAGTGTCTTTGAGTCAATCAAATAAAAGTAGGATTTACTTGATAAAATGTTTGCATCTAAACTATACCAAAAGCCTGATAAAACAGTGTTAGAATGTGCTAAATAGTGCAGACTACCAGGCTTATTCCTTGCTTCCAAAGGATAAACTTTTTATAGAACATATTTAACGTCACCACAGCTGGTGTCTGGGAATGTGTGGCGGCCGTAAAAAGTCTCCCTGTCCTACATCATAGTGTAGTTAATATTTTCTTGTCCTTTTGGATCATTGATTCCATTGTGGATTTTTGAAAATATCTGAGGGTCACTGATGAGGCCTATTTGGCTGAAACTAGCTAGTTTGGCCCAGAAAACATGTACACTTCATATTTTCCAGTTCTGTGGTGTATTCCTTGCTTCCAAAGGATAAACTTTTTATAGAACATATTCTGAATAATAAGATAATTATTGACAGCCTGTGAATTATCATAAGGAGACCACAAAAGGTCCATTTTTCAATAAATCTCTTAACCGATGCTTTCCTGTCAGGAATACAAAGTATCCTGAACAGGTCACACCTGTATTCTATTTGTATAATATTCTGATACAGCTTAAAGATAAACCAATCAAAAAGAAAGTAGAATCCCTACCCACTAAATTTCTTGCGACTCTCAAACCAAATG
The DNA here is from genome assembly GCA_963580285.1 of Lucinisca nassula. Classification (NCBI taxonomy): domain Eukaryota; kingdom Metazoa; phylum Mollusca; class Bivalvia; order Lucinida; family Lucinidae; genus Lucinisca; species Lucinisca nassula. The sequence continues at coordinate 112,206,734 of OY757014.1, read as the reverse complement.
CAATCTTGCTAGGATAACACCAGACTTTATTCCAGATTTAATACAGGCACTTCTTGACCACCACCATGACCATTATGTTTTCACATGACAATGTGCCTTGGTGGCCATTTTGTCTATCAGATCACATTGCCTTTAGCAATTCTGAAACAGGGAGATGAGATGATGTTCGAATAATTTCAAGGTGGCGGCCATCTTGGATACCAGAATGGAACGATTTTGGCAAATCTGAATCTACGGGTCGCCCTGATGCCTCCCATCAAGTTTAAGATCAATCTGATCTTTGGTTCATGAGATGTCCTTTGAAGAATGGATATAGGAAAGGAAAGATTTAAGCAAATCTCAATCTCCATGTCGTCCCCATGCCTGCCATCAAGTTTCAGCTCAATTCGACCTTTGGTACGGGAGGAGGTCACTTGAAGAATTTCAAGATGGCAGCCATCTTGGATATCGGAATGGAACATTTTAAGCAAATCTGAATCTCCATGGCATCCTGATGCCTCCAAGTTTCACCTCAATTCAACCTTTGGTTTGGAATATATGTAATTTGAAGAATTTCAAGATGGCCGCCATGACTGCCATTTTCGATATCGGAATGGAATGATTTTAGCTAATCTGAATCTCCATTTCACCCGGATTTTTTTTTTGGTTTTGGCCCTTTCAAGATTATTTCACTCATATCAAGCCAATCTTAAATCAGGTGGGCGAAAATCTGAGTACCCGGAGAAAAACCACCTGACCTTCCGTTGCAGAACTTGGCGTCTCACATGTAACTCAGGCGAGGCTAGATCCACAGCGGTGAGGGACCTAATGATCAAGAGTCCGCGCTTTTAACCACTAGGCCACAGAGGCCCGTCCATTTCACCCTGATGCCTCCCATCAAGTTTCAGCTCAATTCGACTTGGTTCAGGAGATATCGTTTGAAGAATTTCAAGATGGCCACCACGGTGGCCATCTTGGATATTGGAATGGAACAATTTGATTGTTTGATTTGAGGTTTAACAACCCCGTCAACACTATAGGTCATTTTGGAGACGTTGCTTCCAATTTTGTGGGACTTTTACCCGACATTGAGATGAAATGACTTCAAGCCCTGCCGCCCAATTAAACCAATAGGGTTTATAAGCATGGACGGGCCGACATGCACTGCTTTGCCTGGGCAGGCTTAGATCCTCTAAGCGGTTTACCAGTACTCGTGTGCGGTCAATTTCAGCTCTGCGTGGAAGCATCATTCAGCCCATCTATTTCTTCAAGCCCCGATGGGCGGGGGCCGACAGAACATTTTGAGCAAATCTAAATTTCCATGTCACCTCCATGCCTCCCATCAAGTTTCAGCTCAATTCGACCATTGGTTCAGGAGGAGTTGTCGTTTGAAGAATTCCAAGATGGCCCCCATGGTGGCCATGTTGGATATCTGAATGGATTGTTTTTAGCAAATCTGAATCTCCATGTCACGCCGATGCCTTCCATCAAGTTTCAGCTCAACTCAACCTTTGGTTTGGGAGAGCTCTTTGGATGATGATATATATGGTTTAGGGGTGGGAATCTGAACAGTTTCTGAGATTTGAGGCCCTTTTATGAAGTGGAAAGGATAGGAATGGCCCCTGCGAACCCCCCTACAGTAGGTGTGCAAATAATAAGGAACAGGAACATATATGATTATGGGGTGGGGATTTGAATGGTTTCTGAAATATAAAGCCTTTGATGAAGTGGAAGGGTGGGGCACATTGCCTCAAGCACAAAGTGACCCACAGGTTGGTGTAATTGAACGAGTCTTATCATAAGGAACAAGTATATGGTTGAGGGGTGGGGATCAGAACTATTTCTGAGATATATGGCTTTTAATGAAGTAAAGCGATGGGGCATGGCCTGGGCATGCCCTGGGGACTACCAAGCTGGTGTCACTGAATGCGTCTTATCACTAGACAAAAGTGCCCAGTGGGGCACGTATACCCCCGGCCAGTGCCATCACCTCAGCTGAAACAAGTAGTCATACTGGTTGTTGCTACCAAATTTTAAGTCTCTATGTACAGTAGTTATTGAGAAATCTTTGACACAAAATAATAAAAATATACACTATTAAACAGCAAGAACTACAAAGGGAAATAACTGTAAAAGGCCTGACCCCTTGGCCCTTATTTTCTTTCCCACAATACAAGTAGTCATACTGATCATATGTGCAAAATTTCAAGTTTCTATGTGAAGCAGTTCCTGAGATATCTTTGACACAAAATAATTGTTTACGGACACACAGACAGACAGACGGAAAAGACAAAAACTATATACCCCCATTGCATACTTCGTATGCCGGGGGTATAATAAGGAAGATGAATATATATGGATTAAGGGTGGGGCTAAGAACAGTTTCTGAGACATAAGGCTTTTTGTGAAGTGGAAGGGGTGGGGCAAGGCCCCCGGAAAACTCCAAGGTTGGTGTCAATGAATGTGTCTTATCATCAGGGACAAGAATATATATGGTTTAGGGGTAGCCATCTGTAGGGTTTCCGAGATATTGTGAGATTATGAAATGGAGGGGGTTGGGCATGGCCCCAGCACATCCCTGGGGACCCCCAGGTTGGTGTCACTGAATGCGTCTTTATCATAATGAACAAGAATATATATGGTTTAGGGGTGAGGATCTGAACAGTTTCTGAGATATATGGCCTTTTGTGAAGTGAAGGGGTGGGGCAAGGCCCCGGCGCATCCCTGAGGACCCCCAGGTTGGTGTCACTTAATGTGTCTTATCATAAGGAACAAGAATATATATGGTTTAGGGGTGGGGATCTGAATGGTTTCCAAGATATTGGGCCTTTTATGAAATGGAGGGGGTTGGGCATGGCCCCGGCGCATCCCGGGGACTCCCAGGTTGATGTCACTGAATGGGTCTTATCATAAGGAACAAGAATATATATGGTTTAGGGGTGGGGATCTGAATGGTTTCCAAGATATTGGGCCTTTTATTAAGTGGAGGGGGTGGGGGCATGGCCTCGGCGCATCCCTGTGGACCCACAGGCTGGTGTCACTGAATGCGTCTTAACAATAGGAACAAGAATATATATTGTTTAGGGGTGGGGATCTGTAGGGTTTTCAAGATATTGGGCCTTTTGTGAAGTGGAGGGGGTGGGGCATGGCCCCGGCACAACCAGGGGGACCCTCAGGTTGGCATAAAAGCATATGGTTGAGAGGAGTTTACTCAAGAAACATTTGTATAAAAGTTTTTTGTCAAAATATCTGCAATGACTTGGCAGTAAATGCCATTTTTTCAATTTTCCCCATTATAAGTCTATGGAAACTAAGTTGCCATAGCAACCAAACTAATGAGCCGATTTTCATAAAAAACACAAACTTTCAATCTCCCAGCCCAAGGATGCTACAGATAAAATATGGGCCCAATCGGCCCAGTGGCTTCAGAGGAGAAGATGTTTAAAAGTGTTGACGCCAGACATACGACGACGACCACCACGACGGACAACTGCCAATCCCATAAGCTCCCACGGAGCCTTCCGCTCTGGTGAGCTAAAAATTATGAGCTCCAATGTGAGCTCGACATTTCAGCTCGACATTTCAGTTTGACATTTCAGCTCCACATTTCAGCCCGAGGTGGTTACGAACGCGACATACATAGGTACGCACGTAACATCACGGTGAAACACTATATGCCCCACTCCTGCCAACGCAGGTGGGGGCATAAAACAAGAGGCCCATGGGCCACAATGCTCACCAGAACTCAGGCTGACACTGCCCACTGGCAGCCATGTATGGTTTCAGGTTTTAATTTATTGCTTATAAAGTCTCCCAAACAAACCCCCATTTCAAAATGAGCACCCATGTGGACTCTGTATCTGAAATATTAGGCCTTTTATGAGGAGGAAGGATGAGACATGGACCCAACAAAGCCCTGAATGGTATCACTGAATCCATCTTATCATAAGGCACATGAATATATATGGTTTAGGGGTTGGGATGTGTACTGTTCCTGAGATATAAGGCCTTTTAAGCTGCGAAGGGGTTGGAGCATAGCCCTGGCAGACCCCAGGAAAGCCAAGATTGTTGTCACTGAATGTGTCTTATAATAAGGACCAAGAAAATATATTGTTTAGGGGTGGGGATATGAACAGTTTCCAAGATATGAGGCCCTCTTATGAAATGATGAGGAGAGGAATGGCCCCTGTGGACCACCAAGTTTGTGTGACTGAATGTGTCTAATCATAAGAAACAAGAATATATATCATATGATTATGAGGTGGGGATCTTAATGGTGTCTGAGATATATGGCCTTTTATGAAGTAGAGGCGTGGGCCATGGCATCAGCATGTTGCCCTAGCACATAGACGCATTGATGTGAGTGAATGAGTCTTATTATAGGGAACACAAATATACATATTTTAGGGGTGGGGATCTGAACAGTTTCTGAGATATATTGCATTTTATGAAGTGGAAGGGTGGGGCATAGCCCCAGCACACCCCCAGAGACCCCTAGGTTGGTATTACTGAATGTGTCTCATCATAAGGAACAAGAATATATATGGTTTAGGGGTGGGGGTTCTGAATGGTTTCTGAGATATTGAGCCTTTTACGAAGTGGAGGGGGTTGGGCATGGCCCGGGCACATCCCAGAGGACCCCCAGGTTGGTTTCAATGAATGCGTCTTATCATATGAAACAAGAATATATATGGTTTTGGGATGGGGATCTGAATGGTTTCCGAGACGTATCACCTTTTATGAAGTGGAGTTGTGGGGCACAGCCCCCGTGCGGCCCGGGAGACCCTTAGATTGGTATCACTGAATGCGTCTTATCATAAGTAACAAGAATTTATATGCTTTAGGGGTGGGGATCTGAACGGTTTCTGAGATATTGGGCTTTTACTAAGTGCAGGGGGTGGGGCATAGCCCTGGCACATCCTAGGGGACCCCCAGATTGGTGTCACTGAATGCGTCTTTTCATAAGAAACAAGAATATACATGGTTTTGGGGTGGGGATCTGAAGGGTTTCCAAGATATATCACCTTTTATGAAGTGGAAGGTTGGGGCATAGCCCTGGTGCGGCCTGGAAGATCCTTAGGTTGATATCACTGAATGCATCTTAGCATAAGGAACAAGAATTTATATGGTTTAGGGGTGGGGATCTGAACGGTTTCTGAGATATTGGGCCTTTTATGAAGTGGAGGGGTCGGGCATAGCCCCCGTGCGGCAAGGGAGACCCTAAGGTTGGTATCACTGAATGCGTCTTATCATAAGGAACAAGAATTTAAATGGTTTCGGGATGGGTATCTGAACGGTTTCTGAGATATTCAGCCTTTTACGGAGTGGAGGGGGTGGGGCATAAGCCCCGCCACATCCTAGGGGACCCTCAGATTGGTGTCACTGAATGCGTCTTATCATAAGAAACAAGAATATATATAGTTTAGGGGTGGGGATCTGAATGGTTTCTGAGATATATGGCATTTATGAAGTGGAAGGGTGGGGCATGGCCCCAGCGCACCCCAGAGAGACCCCAATGTTGGTATCACTGAATGTGTCTTATCTTAAGGAACAAGAATATATATGGTTTAGGGGTGGGGATCTCAATGGTTTCTGAGATAAATGGCATTTTATGAAGTGGAGGGGGTGGGGCATGTCCCTGGCACATCCCGGGGGGACCCCAAGGTTGGTGTCACTTAATGCATCTTAGCATAAGGAACAAGAATATATATAGTTTAGGGGTGGTGATCTGAATGGTTTATGAGATAAATTGCATTTTATGAAATAGAGGGGGCAGGGCATGTCCCCGGCACATCCCGGGGGACCCCCAGGTTGGTGTCACTTAATGCATCTTATCATAAGGAACAAGAATATATATGGTTTAGGGGTTGGGATCTGTAAGGTTTCTGAGATTTAAGGCATTTTATGAAGTGGAGGGGGCGGGGCATGGCCCCGGCACAACCTAGGGGACCCCCAGGTTGACATAAAAGCATTATGGCTGAGAGAAGTTTACTCAAGGAACATGTCCATGTAAGTTTTGTCAAAATATCTGCAATGACTTGGCAGTAAATGTCATTTTTCAGTTTTCCCAATTATAAGTCAATGGAAACTAAGTTGCCATAGCAACAAAACTAAAAGGCTAAATTTCATAAAAAACACAAAACCTGTAAAGGTAAATATGGTGAATATTTTCATACAGTTTCGGCCTGCTAGAGCATATGGTTTCTGAGATGATTTTTTTTTTCTATTTTTTGCATTTTGGTTTCCATGGCAACCAATAACAAGAGTTGTCAGAAGACAACATAGCTCGCCTTTGGGGGCCTAAGATGGATTAGGGCAAGTTATCAAAATTTTTTCTTCTGTAAAAAAGCCCAACAGACTGCAGCAAATGAAAGAGAACCAAAAAGTACCCCTAATCATCCTGTTTTCAAGCCTTTCCACTGTAAAAAAAAAAAAGATGAAAAAGAAATCTATATTAAATTAAAAAAAAAAATCTACAAACTTCCAAGTAATAACAAGGCATCACAACCAATACAAATTCCCTCGTGCAAGACAAATTAAAAAAAGCCTAGACTCTGAAAGTCGAACCAGCTCGAGATATCATCAAACCCAAAGTTTGTGTAAAGTTATATTAAAATCCATCCATAAATGTAGGCACTAGAGCGATCACAGTTTTTTCGAAAAATAGCCACAGTGACCTTGACCTTCAGCTCCTGAACCTGAAAGTTGAACTTGCTAGAGATATCATCATACCCAACATTTGTGTGAAGTTATATTAAAATCCATCAATAAATTAAGGTGCAAGAGCGATGACAATGTTTTTTAAAAAAAATAGCCACAGTGACCTTGACCCAGTGACCCTGAAAGTAGTGACCTTGACCTTAAGCCCCGGACCCTGAAAGTCAAAGTCACTCGAGATATCATTATACCCAAGTTATATTAAAATCCATCAATGAATGAAGGGGCTAGAGCGATGACAATGTTTTTTTCTAAAAATAGCCACAGTGACCTTGAGCCCCAGACCCGCTATGTTTTCAAACATAAAAAAAAAAAAAATAAAAAGAAAAGAAAAAAAAACAAAAAAAAACCAGAGGACCAGTGGTCCTGAACCGCTCACCTGTCTGGTGACAATTTTCCTACTTAGATCAGCAGAAAATGTCATTTACCCTGCTCATAAATTTTAAAATGCCATCTCAATATTTGTTGGCATGCAAAAGCCTAAGTCGGCAAATTTGACATTGCTGTAAAGTAGGTCAAGGTCAACCCAGGGTCACCATTTGTACAAACCATGATGGGCCCGAGTACCATATGCTACATGCCAAGTTTCAAGGCCAATGGCCTTATGGTTCTGGAGAAGAAGATTTTTGAAGGTTTTTTACCATATATGGGCATGGCAGCCATCTTGGGTCTAAGGCCAATGAATGACCTTGACCTTTATCACCCATAGATCTTCATGTATTCAGTTACTTTACCTGATCTACAAATTTTGGTGACACTGTCTTCAATGGTTTCCTATAAATCCATAATTTTCACTTTGCCCCATGCAAAAGCCTAAGTCGGCAAATTTGACATTGCTGTAAAATAGGTCAAGGTCAACCCTGGGTCACCATTTGTACAAACCATGATGGGCCCGAGTACCATATGCTACATGCCAAGTTTCAAGGCCACTGGCCTTATGGTTCTGGAGAAGAAGATTTTTTGAAGGCTTTTTACCATATATGGGCATGGCGGCCATCTTGGTCATGTGATCCAGACCCCGCGAACAAACTTTCGTTCCCCCATCCCACTGAGGCTCCATATGAAATTTGGCTTTGATTGGCCCTGCAGTACAGGAGAAGAAGATCTTTGAAAATGGTGGACGGAAGGACGGACGGACGACGGACGGACGGATGACGGACCATGGCTATACTATAAGCTCACCTATGAGCCTAAAGGCTCAGGTGAGCTAAAAATCCATTATTTTCACTTTTTCCTATGCAAAAGCCTAAGTCAGCATATTTGACATTACTGTAAAATAGGTCAAGTTCAACCCAGGGTCACCATTTGAACAAATTATGATAGGCCCGAGTACCATACGCTACATGCCAAGTTTCAAGGCCATTGGCCTTACGGTTCTTGAGAAGCAGAATTTTGAAGTGTTTTTACCATATATGGGCATGGTGGCCATCTTGGTCATGTGATCTAGACCATATTGGCAGCTTTTCATTTGTTCAACTCTCAAAGGCTCCATATTGAATTTCACTTCAATTGGCTCAGTAGTTTCTGAGAAAAAATGTTTGAAATATGGAACCTGCGTGACCTTGGTCTAAGGTCAATTAATGACCTTGACCTTTCTTACACATAGATCTTCATGTATTCATCTACTACACCTTATCTACTAATTTTGGTGACAGTGTCTTCAATGGTTTCCTAAAAATCCATTATTTTCACTTTTTCCCATGCAAAAGCCTAAGTCGGCAAATTTGACATTGCTGTAAAATAGGTCAAGGTCAACTCAGGGTCACCATTTGTACAAACTATGATGGGCCTGAGTACCATATGCTACATGCCAAGTTTCAAGGCCATTGGCCTTACAGTTCTGGAGGAGAAGAATTTTTAAGGCTTTTTACCATATACGGGCGTGACGGCCATTTTGGTCATGTGATCTAGACCGTTTGGCATTTTTTCATTTGTTCAACTCACAAAGGCTCCATATTAAATTTTACTTAAATTGGCTCAGCAGTTTTGGAGAAAAAAATGTTTGAAATATGGATCCTGAATGACCTTGGTCTAAGGCCGATGAATGACCTTGACCTTTCTGACCAATAGATCTTCATGTATTCAATTACTTTACCTGATCTACAAATTTTGTTGACACTGTCTTCAATGGTTTCCTATAAATCCATTATTTTCACTTTGCCCCATGCAAAAGCCTAAGTCGGAAAATTTGACATTGCTGTAAAATAGGTCAAGGTCAACCCAGGGTCACCATTTCTACAAACCATAATGGGCCCGAGTACCATATGCTACATGCCAAGTTTCAAAGCCACTGGCCTTATGGTTCTGGAGAAGAAGATTTTTGAAGGCTTTTTACCATATATGAGCATGGCGGCCATCTTGGCCATGTGATCCAGACCCGCGAACAAGGCCAATGAATGACCTTGACCTTTCTGATCCATATACATTCATGTATTCAGTTACTTTACCTGATCTACAAATTTTGTTGACACTGTCTTCAATGGTTTCCTATAAATCCATTATTTTCACTTTGCCCCATGCAAAAGCCTAAGTCGACAAATTTGACATTGCTGTAAAATCGGTCAAGGTCTACCCAGGGTCACCATTTGTACAAACCATGATGGGCCCGAGTACCATATGCTACATGCCAAGTTTCAAGGCCACTGGCCTTATGGTTCTGGAGAAGAAGATTTTTGAAGGCTTTTTACCATATATGGGCATGGCGGCCATCTTGGTCATGTGATCCAGACCCCGCGAACAAACTTTCGTTCCCCCATCCCACTGAGGCTCCATATGAAATTTGGCTTTGATTGGCCCTGCAGTATAGGAGAAGAAGATCTTTGAAAATGGTGGACGGACGGACGGACGGACGGACGGACGGACGGACGGACGGACGACGGACCATGGCTATACTATAAGCTCACCTATGAGCCTAAAGGCTCAGGTGAGCTAAAAACATGCCTCCCCTGGGATTTGAACTCACGCAGCTTGGAGGTAAACTTTAACACAGGAAAGTAAGGGAGGTAATACAGAGGAAAATATTAACTTCTCAAAAAGACCAATTTAAGCCCAAAAACCTGTAAAATGAAGTACAATGATAATGTTAAATATATTTTTTAACCAATTTTTAATTAAATATTCAAAATAAACTTGTAAAACATCACATATAAGAGCTTGCAGGTAAACTTCAACCAAATGTGGACGCCGACGCCGACGACGGACGCCCAGGGGTATGGCAATAGCTCCCCCTTACTTTAGTAAGGCGAGCTAAAAATGAACAGAAGGCCTAAAATCATACGGCAGATAGTAGAGTGCCTATGGAACATTTCTATGCAAGTTTTGTCAAAATATCTGCAGAGGCTTGGCAATAAATGACATTTTTTAATTTTCCCCATTATAAGTCTATGGAAACTACAAGTTGCCATAGCAACCAAACTAATGAGCCGATTTTCATAAAAAACAAACTTTCAATCCCCCAGCCCAAGGATGCTACCGATAAAATTTGGGCCCAATCGGCCCAGTGGCTTCAGAGGAGATGTCGTTTGAAAGTGTTGACGCCAGATGACGACATACGACAGACGACGACGGACAGACGACGACGACGGACAACTGCCTATCCTATAAGCTCCCCCGGAGCCTTCAGCTCTGGTGAGCTAAAAAGGAGAAATGTAAGGCCCCTTCCCTGCAAGGACCTGTATTTTAATAAGGCTAAGAAACTCAGTTTTGTGTTCCCTAGTAAGTGATTTTCAAAGGAAAATGTCACAAGGAATACAAATGTGAAACATGAAAGCCATATTACCCATGGTTATGAAATAACAGGAGATATTTTTTTTATAACAAGAGGGCCAAGAGGGCCCTGGTTCGCTCACCTGATCCAATGTATAATAAGAGGGCCCAAGGCAGGGTCAATTTTGGCCCCAGGGCTATAATTTGAACAATCTTGGTAGAGGCCCACAAGATGAAGCTTCATATCGAATATGAAAGACCTGGGCTTTGTGGTTTCAGAGAAGAAGATTCTAAAGGTTTACCCTAAATAAAGAAGTCTATGTAAAACAAGATTTTCCCTAAATAAGTCTATGTAAAACCAAAGGGCCCAGGAGCGGGGGCATTTTTGGCCCCAGGGCTATCATTTGAACAATCTTTGTAGAGGTCCACTAGCTGAAGCTTCATAACAAATATCAAAGACCTAAGCCTTGTGGTTTCAGAGAAGAAGATTTTTCAAGATTTTCCCTATATAAGTCTATGTTAAACCAAAGGGCCCCGGAGCGGGGGCATTTTTGGCCCCAGGGCTACAATTTGAACAATCTTGGTAGAGGTCCACAAGATGAAGCTTCATATCAAATATCAAAGACCTGGGCCTTGCAGTTTCAGAAAAGAAGATTTTTAAAGATTTTCCCTGTATAAGCCCATGTAAAACCAAAGGGCCCTGGGGCGGGGGCATTTTTGCCTCCAGCACTATAATTTGAACAATCTTGGTAGGGGTCCACTAGATGAAGTTTCATACCAAATAGCAAAGACCTGGGCCTTGCAGTTTCAGAGAAGAAGGTTTTTAAAGATTTTCCCTATATAAGCCCATGTAAAACAAAAGGGCCCCCGGGCGGGGGCATTTTTGGCCCCAGCACTATAATTTGAACAACCTTGGTAGGGGTCCACTAGATGAAGCTTCATACCAAATATCAAAGACCTGGGCCTTCTGGTTTCAGAGAAGAAGATTCTAAAGGTTTACCCTAAATAAAGAAGTCTATGTAAAACAAGATTTTCCCTAAAGTCTATGTAAAACCAAAGGGCCCCGGTGCGGGGGCATTGTGGGCCCAAGCACAATAATTTGAACAATCTTGGTAGGGGTCCACTAGATGAAGCTTCATACCAAATATCAATGTCCTGGGCCTTGCGGTTTCAGAAGAAGATTTTTTAAGTTTTTGATGAAAAAAAACTATTTTTGGCTCCTGTGACCTATATGTGCAACGGACCGGAACCATTTGAACAACTTTGAAAGGGGACCACCTAAGGATCATTCCTGTGAAGTTTGGTCAAAATCTGATCAGTGGTTTAGGAGAAGTTTGAAGAAAAAGTTTACGGACGGACGCACGCACGCACGACGGACAAAAAGTGATCCCAAAAGCTCACCTTGCCACTACGTGACAGGTAGCTAAAAAAGGGGAGATAATTAGTGAAAATAAGCAATATAGTTATGGCCCTTTGTCAAAATATAGGTTTTTGTGATGAAAGTATGTGTGTGAAGTTTCATGAGAGTAGGACAAATACTTTTAAAATTTTGACTGGAGTTTAAGTTGTTTGGATGGCCTGACAAACACACACTCAAAAGCAATTTGTCAGGATGTAGGTCTTGTGATGGTAATTATGTGTGTGATGTTTCATGAGAGTAGACAAAATACTTTTGAAGTTATCACCGAGGTTAAGGTTTTTGATTTAGGTGTGACAAACCCACGAGTTATTCTCCTTTGTCAGAATGTAAGTCTTGTGATGGTAAGTATGTGTGTGAAGTTTCATAAGAGTAGGGCCAATTCTTTTGAAGTTATGACCAAGGTTAAGTTTTTTGGTTAAGGCGTGACAAAACACATTCCGTGGCATCTAAACTGGGCCTGCACTGTTTGCCACTTACCCCTTTTGGGGTTTCCGGTACCAAATGGGTTTAACCAAAAGTCTAAGAATTCCCTAGTTAGTGATTTTCCACAAGACTGCTAAAATAAGGAGAAACGCAAGGCCCCTTGCGTGCAAGGGCATGTAAATCTTAAACCATTAGACAAAGAAACTCAGTTTTGTGTTCCCTAGTAAGTGATTTTCAAAATGTCAAGGAATACATATGTGAAATATGAAAGCCCTATTACCCATGGTTATGAAACCAGGTATTTTTTGAAAAAGGGAAGATAATTCAGTGAAAACTAGAACTGTCAGAGGATCTGACTATAGCCCCGCTATAGCCCTGTCAGAGGAGATAGACTCATGAATTAAAGGTAAAGACTTGTGAGAGGGTTAAATCCCTAACAAGGTACCTACGCCTTATAGACTTTTCGCGTTATTAGATCTGAAAAACAGTCTAAGTTAAAAAATAGGTTTTGGATAATGAAAAAAGCGCATGCACATCTTCAGACCTATATGAAAACACCTGTTAAATTTCAAAAGGATTGACTAGAACTGTAAGAGGAGTTGCGATCACAAGGTAGCAACTCCCTATACATTTTAACATTAGTAGATCTCAAAAATTGTCTAAGTTAAAAAAGGTGAAATAAGTGAGAAAAATTATTTAAGGATGATGAAAAAAGAATATGCATATCTTCAGACCTATATGAAAACACCTGTAAAGTTTCAAAAGGATTGACCTAGAACTGTAAGAGGAGTTGCGGTAACAAGGTAGCTACTCCCTATACATTTTAACATTAGTAGATCTCAACAAGAGGGCCATGATGGCCCTGGATCGCTCACCTGATCCATAGTGTAACAAGTGGGCCCCAGAGAGGGCCATTATTGGCCCCAGGGTTTTAATGTGCATAATGTTGAGGGAGGTCTTAAAGGTGAAGTTTCATACCAAACATCAACAAAGGCTATAATTAGAACAATCTTGGCAAAGGTCCACTAGATAAAGCTACACATCAAATTTCAAAGACCTGGGCCTTGCAGTTTCAGAGAAGAAGATTTTTTTTAAAGATATTCCCTACATAAGCCTATGCAAAACCAAATGGCCCCAGGGCTATATAAATCTATGTAAAAACAAAGGGCCCCGGCCCGGGGTGGGGGCATTTGTGGCCCCAGGGCTATAATTTGAACAATCTTGGTAGAGGTCCACTAGATAAAGCTCCATACTAAATATCAAAGGCCTTGGCCTTGCAGTTTCAGAGAAGATTTTTAAAGATTTCCCTATATAAGTCTATGCAAAACCAAAGGGCCCCGGAGCGGGGACATTTTTGGTACCAGGGCTATAATTTGAATAATTTTGATAGAGGTCCACTAGATGCAGCTTCATACCAAATATCAAAGACCCAGGCCTTGTGGTTTCAGAGAAGAAGATTTTTGAAGATTTTCCCCATGTAAGTCTATGTAAAACCATAGGGCCCCAGAGTGGGGGCATTTTTGGCCCCAGGGCTATAATTTTAACAATCTTGGTAGAGGTCCATTAGATGCAACTTCATACCAAATTTCAAAGTCCTGGGCCTTGTGGTTTCAGAGAAGATTTTTAAAGATTATCCCTATATAAGTCTATGTAAAACCAAAGGGCCCCGGGACGGGGCCACTTTTGGCCCCAGCACTATAATTTGAATCATCTTGGTAGGGGTCCTTTAGAAGAAGCTTCATACCAAATATAAAAGACCTAGGCCTTGTGGTTTCAGAGAAGAAGATTTTTAAAGATTTTCCATATATAAGTCTATGTAAAACCAAAGGGCCCCTGAGCGGGGGCATTTTTGGCCCAAGGGCTATAATTTGAACAATCTTGGTAGGGGTCCACTAGATGAAGCTTCATACAAAATATCAAAGTCCTGGGCCTTGCGGTTTCAGAGAAGAAGATTTTTAAAGATTTTCCCTATATAAGGCCATGTAAAACCAAAGGGTCCCAGTCGGAGGCTTTTTTTGCCCCAGCACTATAATTTGAACAATCTTGGTAGGGGTCCACTAGATAAAGCTTAATTCCAAATATCAAAGTCCTGGGCCTTGCAGTTTCAGAGCAGAAGATTTTTAAAGATTTTCCCTATATAAGCCTATGTAAAACCAAAGGGCCCGGCGGCGGGGACATTTTTGGCCTCAGCACTATCATTTGAATAATCTTGTTAGGGGTCTTTTAGATGAAGCATCATACCAAATATAAAAGACCTAGGCCTTGTGGTTTCAGAGAAAAGGATTTTTAAAGATTTTCCCTATATAAGTCTATGTAAAAACAAAGGGCCCCTGAGCGGGGGCATTTTTGGCCCAAGGGCGATAGTTTGAACAATCTTGGTAGAGGTCCATTGGATGAAGCTTCATTCTAAATATCAAAGTCCTGGACCTTGCGGTTTCAGAGAAGAAGATTTTTAAAGATTTTCCCTATATAAGTCTATGTAAAACCAAAGGGCCCCTGAGCAGGGGGATTTTTGGCCCAAGGGCTATAATTTGAACAATCTTGGTAGGGGTCCACTAGATGAAGCTTCATACAAAATATCAAAGTCCTGGGCCTTGCGGTTTCAGAGAAGAAGATTTTTAAAGATTTTCCCTATATAAGCCTATGTAAAACCAAAGGGCCCCAGGTGGAGGCTTTTTTTGCCCCAGCACTATAATTTGAACAATCTTGGTAGGGGTCCACTAGATAAAGCTTAATACCAAATATCAAAGTCCTGGGCCTTGCAGTTTCAGAGCAGAAGATTTTTAAAGATTTTCCCTATATAAGCCTATGTAAAACCAAAGGGCCCGGGGGTGGGGACATTTTTGGCCTCAGCACTATCATTTGAATAATCTTGTTAGGGGTCTTTTAGATGAAGCTTCATACCAAATATAAAAGACCTAGGCCTTGTGGTTTCAGAGAAAAGGATTTTTAAAGATTTTCCCTATATAAGTCTATGTAAAAACAAAGGGCCCCTGAGCGGGGGCATTTTTGGCCCAAGGGCGATAATTTGAACAATCTTGGTAGAGGTCCAATGGATGAAGCTTCATTCTAAATATCAAAGTCCTGGACCTTGCGGTTTCAGAGAAGAAGATTTTTAAAGATTTTCCCTATATAAGGCCATGTAAAACCAAAGGGCCCCGGAACGGGGGCATTTTTTGCCCCAGCACTATAATTTGAACAATCTTGGTAGGGGTCCACTAGATAAAGCTTAATACCAAATATCAAAGTCCTGGGCCTTGCAGCTTCAGAGCAGAAGATTTTTAAAGATTTTCCCTATATAAGCCTATGTAAAACCAAAGGGCCCGGGGGCGGGGACATTTTTGGCCTCAGCACTATCATTTGAATAATCTTGTTAGGGGTCTTTTAGATGAAGCTTCATACCAAATATAAAAGACCTAGGCCTTGTGGTTTCAGAGAAAAGGATTTTTAAAGATTTTCCCTATATAAGTCTATGTAAAACTAGAGTGTTCACAAGTTTTTTCTTTAATTTGACCTACTGACCTACTTTTTGACCCGAAAAGACCTTTATTCAAACTTAGCCAAGATATTGTCACAATGACCATTCTGAGCAAGATTAATGATTTAACCAAACTTGTGGCCTCCTGAGTATTCACAAGGTTTTTCTATGATTTGACCTACTGACCTACTTTTCAACCGGACATGACCCATATTCAAACTTGACCGAGATATTGTCATGATGATCATTCTGAGCAAGTTTGATTATGATTGGACCAAAATTGTGGCCCCTAGGGTGTTCACAAGGTTTTTATATGATTTGACCCGCTGACCTACTTTTTAACCCGATATGACCCATATTCGAACTGGACTGAAATATTGTCACAATGGTCATTCTGAGCAAGTTTCATGATAATTGGACCAAAACAGTGGCCTTCAGAGTGTTCACAAGGTTTTTCTATGATTTGACCTACTGACCTACTTTTTGACCGGACATGACCCATATTCGAACTTGACCAAGATATTGTCATGATGATCATTCTGAGCAAGTTTGATTATGATTGGACCAAAATTGTGGCCTCTAGGGTGTTCACAAGGTTTTTCTATGATTTGACCCGCTGACCTACTTTTTAAGCCGACATGATCCATATTCAAACTTCACTAAAATATTGTCACAATGATCATTCTGAGCAAGTTTGATGATGATTGGACCAAAATTGTGGCCTCTCGAGTGTTCACAAGGTTTTTCTATGATTTGACCTACTGACCTACTTTTTTACCCGACATGACCCAAATTCGAACTTGACCGAGATATTGTCATGATTATCATTCTGAGCAAGTTTGATGATAATTGGACCAAAACTGTGGCCTCTAGTGTGTTCACAAGAAAAAGTTTACGCACGACGGACGACGGACGACGGACGACGCACGACGACGCCGGACATCTTACTGTCACAAAAGCTCACCATGACCTTCGGTCAGGTGAGCTAAAAATAGTCTAAGTTAAACAAGAGGGCCATGATGGCCCTGGATCGCTCACCTGATCCATAGGGTATCAAGTGGGCCCCTGAGAGAGCCATTATTGGCCCCGGGCTATAATATGAATAATCTTGGTAGTGGTCTAAAAGGGGAAGCTTCATACCAAATGTCAAAGGACGGAGACTTCTGGTTTCAGACAAGATTTTTTAAAGGTTTTCCTTATATAAGTCAACATAAACCTTGGGGTCCCCAGGGCGGGCCGTTTTTAGCCCCAGGGCTATAATTTTAACAATCTTGGTAGAAATCCACGAGACATAGCTTCATACCAAATATCAAAGACCTTGGCCTTCTGCTTTCAGACAAGAAGATTTTCAAAGGTTTTCATTGCCTAGACTTCTATTTTCTAGGGCTATAATTTGAACAATTTAGATGAAGCTTCACACCAAATATCAAAGACCTGAACATTGTGGTTTCAGAGTTGAATATTTTTTTAAAATTCCCTATATAAGTCAATGTAAAAACGAAGGGCCCCAGGACAAGGGCAATTCTGGCCCAAGGGCTATGATTTGAACAATCTTGGTAGAAGTCCACTAGATGAGGCTACACACCAAATTTAAAAGAACTGGGCCATCCCGTTTTGGAGAAGAAGATTTTCAAAGATTTTCCCTGTATAAGCCAATGTAAAACCAAAGGGCCTGCAGGTGGGGGCATTTTTCACCCTAGGCCTATAATTTGAACAATCTTGATAGAGGTCCACTAGATGAAGCTTCCCACCAAATATCAAAGAACTGGGCCTTGCGGTTTCAGAGGAGAAGATTTTTAAAACTTTTCCCTCCAGATATAAGTCTATGTAAAACCAAAGGCCCCCGGGCCAGGGGCATTTTTGGCCCCAGGGCTATAATTTGAACAATCTTGATAGAGGTCCACCAGATGAAGTGTCATACCAAATATCAATGATCTGGGCCTTGTGGTTTCAGGGAAGAAGATTTTTAAATATTTTCCCTATATAAGCCTATGTAAAACCAAAGGCCCCCGGGGCGGGGGCATTTTTGGCCCCAGGGCTATAATTTGAACAATCTTGATAGAGGTCCACTAGATGAAGCTTCAATCCAAATATAAAATACCTGGGCCTTGTGGTTTCAGAGAAGAAGATTTTTAAAGATTTTTCCTATATAAGCCTATGTAAAACCAAAGGCCCCCGGGGCGGGGGCAATTTTGGCCCTAGGGCTATAATTTGAACAATCTTGATAGAGGTCCAATAGACAAAGCTTCACACCAAATATAAAAGACTTGGGCCTTGCGGTTTCAGAGAAGAAGATTTTTAAAGATTTTCCCAATATAAGCCTATGTAAAACCAAAGCCCCCAGTGCGGGGGGGCATTTTTGGCACCAGGGCTATAATTTGAACAATATTGGTAGAAGTCCACTAGATGAAGCTTCATACCAAATATCAAAAACCTGGGCCTTGCGGTTTCAGAGAAGAAGATTTTTAAACTTTTTAGTAAAAAAATATATTTTTAGCCCCTGTGACCTAGATGTGCAACAGACCGGGACCATTTGAACAACTTTGAAAGGGGACCACCTAAGGATCATTCCTGTGAAGTTTGGTCAAAATCCGCTCAGTGGTTTAGGAGGAGATGTCATTTGAATAACAAGAGGGCCCAGAGGGCCCTGAATTGCTCACCTGAGAATCAGTGTCTCTAGTACATTCTTGGCTCAAGGGCTATACTAGGTGAAGCTTCATACCAAATATCAAAGACCTGAGTCTTGTGGTTTCAGAGAAGAAGATTTTTAAATATTTTCCCTATATAAGCCTGTGAAATACCGAAGGGCCCCAGGGATGGGGGCATTTTTGGCCCCAGGGCTATAATTTGAACAATCTTGGTAGAGGTCCACTAGATGAAGCTTCACACCAAATATCAAAGATCTGAGCCTAGGGGTTTCAGAGAAGATTTTTAAAGATTTTCCCTCTATAAGCCTGTGTAAAACCAAGGGCCCCCAAGGCAGGGGCATTTTTGGCTCCGGGGCTATAATTTGAACAATCTTGGTAGAGGTCCACTAGGTGAAGCTTCATACCAAATATCAAAGACCTGGGCCTTGCGGTTTCAGAGAAGAAGATTTTTAAAGATTTTCCCTGTATAAGCCTATGTAAAACCAAAGACCCCCGGGGCGGGTGCATTTTTGGCCCTAGGGCTATAATTTGAACAATCTTGATAGAGGTCCACTAGGTGAAACTTCACACCAAATATCAAAGACCTGGGCCTTGTGGTTTCAGAGAAGAAGATTTTTAAAGATTTTCCCTATACAAGCCTATGTAAACCCTAAGGCCCCTGGGGCGGGGGCATTTCTGGCCCAAGGGCCATAATTTGAACAATCTTGGTAGAGGTCCACCAGATGAAGCTTCATACCAAATATCGAAGACCTGGGCCTTTCGTTTCAGAGAAGAATATTTTAAAGATTTTCCCTATATAAGCCTATGAAAAACCAAAGGACCCTGGGGCGGGGGCATTTTTAGCCCCAGGGCTATAATTTGAACAATCTTGGAGGAGGTCCACTAGATGAAGCTTCACACTAAATATCAAAGATCTGAGCCTTGCAGTTTCAGAGAAGAAGATTTTTAAAGATTTTCCCTGTAAAAGCCTATGTAAAACCAAAGGCCCCCGGGGCGGGGGCATTTTTGGCCCTAGGGCTATAATTTGAACAATCTTGGTAGAGGTCCACTAGGTGAAGCTTCACACCAAATAACATAAACCTGGGCCTTGTGGTTTCAGAGAAGAAGACTTTTAAAGATTTTCCCTATATAAGCCTATGTAAACCCAAAGGCCCCCGGAGCGGGGGCATTTCTGGCCCAAGGGCCATAATTTGAACAATCTTGGCAGAGGTCCACTAGATGAAGCTTCATACCAAATATCCAAGACCTGGGCCTTTCTGTTTCAGAGAATAATATTTTAAAGATTTTCCCTATATAAGCCTATGTAAAACCAAAGGCCCATGGGGCGGGGGCATTTTTAGCCCCAGAGCTATAATTTGAGCAATCTTGGCTGAGGTCCACTGGATGAAGCTTCACACTAAATATCAAAGATCTGAGCCTTGCAGTTTCAGAGAAGAAGATTTTTAAAGATTTTCCCTGTAAAAGCCTATGTAAAACCAAAGGCCCCCGGGGCGGGGGCATTTTTGGCCCTAGGGCTATAATTTGAACAATCTTGGTAGAGGTTCACTAGGTGAAGCTTCACACCAAATATCAAAGACCTGGGCCTTGTGGTTTCAGAGAAGAAGATTTTTAAAGATTTCCCTATATAAGCCTATGTAAACCCAAAGGCCCCCGGGGTGGGGGCATTTCTGGCCCAAGGGCCATAATTTTAACAATCTTGGTAGAGGTCCACTAGATGAAGCTTCATACCAAATATCGAAGACCTGGGCCTTTCGGTTTCAGAGAAGGAAGATTTTTAAAGTTTTCATTTTAAAAATCTATTTTTAGCTCCTGTGACCTAGATGTGCAATGGACCGGAACCATTTGAACAACTTTGAAAGGGGACCACCTAAGGATCATTCCCGTGAAGTTTGGTTAAAATCCGATCAGTGGTTTAGGAGATGTCATTTGAAGAAAAAGTTTACGCACACACGCACGCACACACGCACGACGGACGCCGGACAAAAAGCGATCCCAAAAGCTCACCTCGTCACTACGTGACAGGTGAGCTAAAAAGTTTACGCACGCACGCACACACGGACGGACCCACGCACGCAGGAACGACGGACGACGGACAAAAAGTGATCCCAAAAGCTCACCTCGTCACTACGTGACAGGTGAGCTAAAAAGGTGAAATAAGTGAAAAAAATTATTTAAGGATAATGAAAAAAGAATATGCACATCTTCAGACCTACATGAAAACACCTGTACAGTTTCAAAAGGATTGACCTAGAACTGTAAGAGGAGTTGCGGTAACAGGGTACCCACTATCAAATATTACGGACAGACAGACAGACAGACAGACGGAATTCCGGACAAGCCAAATCCAATATAGCCCCCACTTTTTCAAAGCGGAGCTATAATAAGCAACATAATTATGGCCCTTTGTCAGAATGTAAGTTTTGTGATGATAAGTATGCATGTGAAGTTTCATGAGAGTAGGATAAATACTTTTAAAATTTTGACCAAGTTTAAGTTGTTTGGTTATGGCCTGACAAACACACACTGAATAGTTATGGCCTTATGTCGGAATGTAGGTCTTGTGATAGTAAATAAGTGTGTTCAGTTTCATGAGAGTAGGGCAAATACTTTTGAAGTTATGACCGAGGTTAAGATTTTTGGTTAAGGCGTGACAAACACACCGACAAAAGCAATATGGTTTGCCAGAATATAGGTCTTGTGATTGTTAGTATGAGTGTGAAGTTTCATGGGAGTAGGGATAATACTTTTGAAGTTATAACCGGTAAAATGTTTTGGTTTAGATTTGAAACTGACTGACAAGGAGATTACTATAGGGCACCCAAAATACTGTGTGGGGCCTTAAGAAGGGAAGTAACTCTGTAAATACTGTTGGCAGGGTTATGCTTCTTGCATTCTGCGATTTCTCTCATAGCCCCATATCAGTGTATCAAGTTTCACTAAATTACCTTTAAAACTTTTAGAGATATGCTCTGGACAAGCTTAATATAGCAAAAACTAAAAAGGGAAATAACTAATTACTTGTGACAGAGTTAACTTTCTTACACTCCACACTTCCTCTGATGGCCATCTATTAATGTATCAAGTTTCACTTAAATCCCTTCTATACTTTCAGAGATATGCTACGGACAATCTTTTCATTGAACTAGTTAAGAAGGGAAGTAACTCCATAAATACTAGTGACAGGGTTATGGTTCTTGTATTCTTCGATTCCCCTCATCGCCCTCTATCAGTATATCAAGTTTCACTTAAATACCTCTAATACTTTTAGTGATATAGAGTGTGATGGACGGACGGACGGATGGACAGACGGACGTTCTCACGAACGGATACTTAAGGGGCTAGGTGTCGGGCGTCGGCATATTGACTACTTAAGCGGCAAATTCTCTTAAGCGGCAAGCCACATAAGAGCGAATTTTTGCCACTTAAGTACCAAAATAACGGAATAAACCCGATTTGGACTCACGAATATATACTTAAGTGTCAAAACTGTCCAAATTTTTTGCCGCCTAAATGTCGTTTCGTTGGTGCGGACAGACAGACGGACGGACTGACTAAGCAGCGACTGTATGGCTCCCCCTTCGGGGAGCATAACAAGTTATATCGTACTGTGTTATAATGAGGGCCCGGGGGTGGGGGCATTTTTGGCCACAGGGCTATAATTTGAACAATCTTGGTAGGTCCACTAGATGAAGCTTAATACCAAATATCAACAATCTGGGCCTTGCGGTTTCAGAGAAAAAGATTTTTAAAGATTTTCCCTATATAAGTTTATGTAAAACCAAAGGGCCCCGGGACGTGGACATTTTTCCCTTCTTGAATCAGCAGAAGGGAGAGAATGACCATAGCAACGATTTCATGATCAATCTGCATGAAAGAATGTTGCCGACCCCGGCAGGTATCGAACCCATGTCCTTCTGATCATCAGTCAGAGGCGTATCCGACTGAGCTACCTAGGCTGGCTATCAGTTTTGTGTCCCCTTCATAACTCTCCTACCATTTGAGATATTCAGACTTTTAGAGCACCATTAGTTGACGTGCAGAACATATGAACCATTTTTTTTTTTTTTTTGGTTTGGGTTTTACGGCCCTTTCAAGATTATTTCACTCATATCGAGCCGATCGTTAATCATAGGTGGGCGAAAACCACATATGAACCATAACTCTGATTTTCCTACTTTTAGATTTGTTGTCCCTTGAACCCAGCCCTGCCCATCGGGGCTTGAAGAAAATAGATTTGGCTGCATGCTTCTTCCATGCAGAGCTGAAACCGACCGCACAGGAGTACTGGTAAACCGCTTAGTTTTTAAGTTTTAAGCCTACCCAGGAATAGTGTTGAAAGTCCATGCATATAAATGTTATTGGTTTAATTGGGCAGCAGGGCTTGAGATGTCATTTCATCTGAATATTGGTAAAGTCCCATACAACTGACTCCTCCATATGCGCCGCTTAGCCACGCCCCGTTAAGGAACATAACTCTTTTGTTGCTACCTCAGACAAGCTATTAAAAATGGCGACGTAAGCAATAACTACACGAGCAACATTGAAAGATTTACTGGCCGATTTTTTTTTAAAGGACCGCCAATTAGAACAGGCTGCAGAAGAAGACTGTCACAATGTGAAAATGTTCTTTTTTTTCTTTTTGACATGTCGACTTAATTATAGAAACAAAAAAACACACTTAAAGAACATTTCCTGGAAGGTTCTGAAATCTTCATACAGTTTCGGGTATTGATGCACATCACAATAGAAACTCCTCGTTTCGATCTAAAACTTCAAAAGTCTCTAGAAAATCACCACGTTGAACCCCTGTATACTATATTTTAGTGGATATAAGAAAAATACCCCCTAAAACCCCACTTTTACTAAATAAAAGTGGTGTGTAAGGGGATCAGAATTATACAGGCATCTTTTCATGATGACTGGCTGAGCTTAAACAATTAATAATAAGAAGAGGAATTTACAGTGGACCCTCTTTATACCGACATTCGTTGCAACGACAAAAGATTATAACGACAATTTCCTCCGAATGAATCCTTAGCCCAAGGCTTAGCCTTGATTTTGATCAGCATGAGCATCCCTTTGGTTGGAAACGCCCATTTTGAATCCATAGTAATGAGATTCTTGTAATCTGGTACTCGTAGAACAAATATTCTAGACATTTGTCAGAATGGCCTCGACGAGGCGGTGCTAAAAATACCAATCACATTTCTTTCTTGGAGTAATTAAGGGGTAAAGGGCCTTTATTATCTATCATAATCATTGGCGTTCTTTGTAACGACAAATTCCTTATTAAGGCAAATATGTTAGGAACAAAACCTGTCGTTATAATGAGGGTACCTTATACTTGTGCAACATAATGTTATATATCATTGCTCAAGGAAAAGCAATTATCAGATGAAATGTTTTCACATTGTCTAGTCTACTCCAGACAGTGATTTTGAGTTCTCACAGGGGCGATTTAATGAGCACTTGTAATTTTTGTTTTAAAAGCAGAACAAATGTTGTCTGAACAAATATTTCATTGTTAAAACCTTTTGACTGATCCCCTTATACGAGGTTACAATCTGTATATATTAAAGTGAGGTTTTCCAGTATGTCCATTTTTGGACTTGTTAGCGGTTTTTGTACTGAATGGAATCTCCCTTATATAATGCAGGAGTCCATTTCAACATTAAGGGTGCGTAATTTGAGAGAGTTGTTCTAAAAATGGTTGAAATTCCTGCCATAATTAAAGACCCTGATCAGACGTGGCGTTCTATGGCGTGATCTGGGCCTGCACTGTTTGCCACTTTCCCATTTTGAGGTTTCCAGTGCAAAATTGTTTTACACATCATGAAGTTACTACCGTTCATCTTGTGTGTGTTTATGTTTGTTTTTTTTTTCCTAGAAAAATGAAAGTTCACGTATCTGAAAGGGTTTGAAAACTGTCCAATCACGTTGTCGAATCACTTTGGCTTCTCAACAAACTTTTAATCACTGTTTTTCAATCCCTTGATATTCTATTGTTAGACACGTTGTTAGAGGTTAGCTTGTCTAAGGTTATGGAGGTTAGCACAGCCAGCGCGCGCATCGCTGAATATCGATCGAACGATTGGCTTGAATACCTGTCAATCAACTCTTGCGGAGGGGTCAATTGGAAGCAACCTCTCCAAAATGACCTATACAGTGATACGGGACCTCAGTTTAAAGACTCATCCCAAAGTCTGGAGAAGCCCTGGATCGATCCTGCAACCCCTGGTTTACAAGGCGAGTAGCGTAACCACTGTGCCACAGTGGCTTCTGTTGACTGGAAGTCACACTCCAAACTAGCTTGAGCTTTGTGTGCCATAACAGGTTCCAAATAATTGTGACAAAGCCTGTTACCACCTTGCCAATCTGAAGCTCACCAGTCGAAGGCTCCCAGGGAGCTTATAGGATAGGCAGTTGTCTTTTTTTCAACACTTTCAAACGACATCTCCGAAACATCTGGGCCGATTGAGCCCAAATTTCATGTGTAGCATCCTTGGTTTGGGGGATTGAAAGTTTGTTTATGAAAATCGGCTCTTTGCTATGGCAACTTTCCATAGACTTATAATGGGGAAAATTAAAAATTGGCATTTGATGCAAAGTCACTGCAGATATTTTGACAAAACTTTAATCCAAATGTACTTGAGTAAACTTCTTTCAGCCATACGCTTTTATGCCAACATGAGGGTCCCCCAGGTTGTGTCAGGGCCATGTCGCACCCCCTACATTTCGTTAGATCATATATAAAGATAAAAGATGAAGACTTAATTTAACTTCACATATCGGAAACAACTACCATAAGCTCTGTAGAGCTCTTATTGTGACAATGTTTTCTTCAACATTCATTTATTAGCTCACCTGGAGAACAGGTCAGCTTATGCCGTGGCCTGTTGTCTTTCGTAAGCTTTTCACATTTTCGACATCTCTTCCCAAACCGGAAGTCAGATTAAGCTGATACATGGAGGTTCAGATTTGCTAAAATGGTTCCGTTTGGATTTCCAAGATGGCCGCCATGGCAGCCATGATCTTGAAATTCATCCAACGTCCACTCCCAAACCAAAGGTCGAGTTGAGCTGAAACTTGATGGAAGGCATCGGCGTGACATGGAGATTCAGATTTGCTAAAATCGTTCGGTTTGGATTTCCAAGATGGCCGTCATGGCAGCCATCTTGAAATTCATCCAACGACCTCTCCCAAACCAAAGGTTGAGTTATGCTGAAACTTGATGGAAGGCATCGGCTTGACATGGAGATTCAGATTTGCTCAAAACAATCCATTCAGATATCCAACATGGCCACCATGGGGGCCATCTTGAAATTCTTCAAATGACATCTCTGGAACCAATGGTCAAATTGAGCTGAAACATGACAAGAGGCATCGGGTTGACATGGAGATTCAGATTTGCTCAAATTGTTCCTTTCCAAAAGACAAGATGGCCACCGTGGTGGCCATCTTGAAAGTCTTCAAAAGACATCTCCTCCCAAACCAAAGGTCGAATTGAGCTGACACTTGATGGGAGGCATCAGGGTGAAATGGAGATTCAGATCAGCTAAAATCATTCCATTCAGATATCCAAAATGGCAGCCATGGTGGCCATCTTGAAATTCTTCAAATGACATATGCCAAACCAAAGGTTGAATTGAGGTCGAATTGAGGTGGAATTTGATTGGAGGCATCAGAGAAGGACATGGAGATTCAGATTTGCTTAAAAAGTTCCATTCCGATATCCAAGATGGCCGCCATCTTGAAATTCTTCAAATGACCTCCTCCTGAACCAAAGGTCGAATTGAGCGGAAACTTGATTGCAGGCATGAGGACGACATGGAGATTAGATTTGCTAAAATCTTTCCGTTCCTATATCCATTCTTCAAAGGACATCTCCTGCACCAAAGGTCAAATTGATCTGAAACTTGATGGGAGGCATCAGGGTGACCTGGAGATTCAGATTTGCCAAAATCTTTCCGTTCTGGAATCCAAGATGGCCACCATGGCAGCCATCTTGAAATTCTTCGAACATCATCTCATCTCCCAGCTTCAGAATTGATAGACAAAATCTGATAGACAAAATGGCCACCAAGGCATATTGTAATATATGATCAGCCTCATCCAGGTGAGCGATTCTGGCCCACTTGGGCCTCTAGTCTTCCAAGGACTACCCCGGATAATTCGAGTATCAGCCAAGTACCATTTTTCACGCCTTTGTTGCAAAAAGGCTAAAATCTTGTGCAGTGGAATTCATAAGTTACCCTTGTGCAGTGGAATCACTAAGATAAGTCCTTAAAGAAAATTGTAATAGTAAGTTGCTCATATAATGACCATTGGAAATCAACCAAAAGATGTGTGTCACAGGATTAAGACTTCGTGATTTAAGACTATTTTTTTTTTTAGATTTTGCAGCCTGTACCAAACTCTTACGCAGATTCCATGCCAAAAATGTTTTAATTCCCCATCAGGAAGAGGATGGGGGACCACAGAAACGCTCTGCCTATATCCGCACTGCTTGGTCAGCATCTCCAGAATCCTCCAACAGACTTCCATGAAACCCTGGCCAAATATTCCCTTCAGTGAGCGGACACACAGAACCCATAAATAAACTATGACGATTCGGCCCCCCGCACATTGGGGCTTGAAGAAATAGATGGATTGCATGACGCTTCCACGCAGAGCTGAATCCAACCCTCACACGAGCCGTGGTAAACCACTTAGAGAATCTAAGACTGCCCAGGCAAAGGGGTGGGAGTCAGACCACCCATGCTTATAAACCCTTTTGGTTTCACTGGGCGGCAGGGCTTGAGATGTCATTTCATCTCAATGTCTGGTAAAAGTCATACAGAGTTGGAAGCAACGTCTCCAAAATGACCTTTACAGTGTTGACGAAGACGTTAAACCTCAAATCAAACAAACAAAACTATGCCGATTCAAGGCCATGGTCACAGTTGAAGGTCTTAATTTTGTGCCCGCTCTATCTCTTACAGCCCCGGAAGGATTTTCAGTAAACTTTGGCCAAACATACCCCACCAGTTAGAATCCCTGAATCCTGTGCCTGCTCCACACCCGGTAGGACTCCCATTGGCCTGAGTATGTGCAAAACCGCTAACTCAACCACCCCAACCCAATGTGAAGCCACAACTGAAGGTCATCATTTTGAGCCTTGAATTTCCTATACATTTTATTATCTCTTTAAAACCAATTCCCACCAGCCCTGGTCAAACACCACCACAGTGAGCTCTGCAGAACGCATAACCACACCATCACAACACGAGCTGAAGGCCATAGCTGAAGACCAGGAGTCCGAGCACCGAATCCCATGTCTACTCCATATCTATTTTAGCCCCTGGAAGATTTTCATTCAACTCCGGCAAAACACTTGCCCCAGTGAGAAGATGTGCAAAAACTGCAACTCAGTCATGCAGACACATGATCATGGTCACAATTAAAGGTAAAGAGCCAGATCCTAAAACTGGCTCCCCTCCTTATCTCCCTACCCCCAGAATGACCCTCATTCAACTTTGGTCCAATGAAGATCTGAATATGATGATATGCTGAACCCACAGCTCAACCATGCAAACTTCAGGTGAAGGTCACAAATGAAGGTCACAAGCTCCAGCCGTGAATTTCCTGTTTGCTCCACATCCCCCGCCCCCCACCCATGGAAAGATTCTCACTAAACCTAGGTCAAATGAGGGCCCAAAAAGATTATGAGCAGAACCTGCAACTCAAACATCCAGGGCCAAACTGTGTTGGGGGACATAGCTGTCCCTCAGCCCGCTCTGTTCAATTTTGTAACTGTGCCAAACACATTGTTTTGAAATCTGGAAGAAATATTTTTTTGCACTAGTCATTAGATGTTTAGTCTATTTTCAAGGGAAAACACCAAATTAGCTAATTGAATGAGTACACTCTAGCAGCATATCAATAGTAAAGTAACTTGTAGCATGACTATCCTGCCCACTTCCAAACAGAATTTATCTTTACCTATTTTAATCATTTAATGACTATTTTTATTTATTTATTCACTATACTATTGATTTTTTACTTAACAATTACTTTTTATATTTATTTACTTTAAAAATAACTTATTTATTAATTTATTTCTTATTTATTTATTCATTATTTAATTTTTATGTTATTTATTTATTTACTTAAATGTTAAGTCAACAAAACAGTCATTCTACAAGTTCACAAAGTTAGCAAAACTTGAACAAGAAAGCAATCCAAAGGACAGCCATATCGCCCTGCCACAGCCCAACCCAGAATGCCCAAGCCACAGGTTCCACTCATCATCCTACCTAGGCCATAATTTGAGTAAAGTTCAATAAAAAATCCCTCCATAGGCAAAAGGGATATAGAGCTGACAGGAGACTCCATGCCTCAACCGTATGACCATCATCTGCAATCCTCACCCACAGCCTGCATGACAAAGCTACTGGTTCAGCATATCATCCCACTCTGTCCAACACTACACCAAAGCCAAATGAAAGTCCTTCCAATGGCAAGGAGATATAGCGGAGAAACAAATATTGAGGCCCAAACTCCCAACCCCTAACCGTGACCATGACCAAGTGCCAACATGGCCAAGTCACAGGCCCTGCACACCATCCCATTGAGGCAAACATTTGACCAAAGTCAAACGAAAACCCACCAAGGGGCTAATGAGACAGCGCCGGCATGAAACCCAACGTCCAAACTCCCAACCCCCAACCAGGACCAATACCCGAGCCCCCACAGTCCTATAAGGGACCTGCACACCAGTGCACAGAGGCAAATATTTGACCAAAGCTCAATGAAAACTGCTCAAGTGGTATAAGAGATTGTTACAGGAAGTTCAAGGATCAAACTCCTGACCCTCAATTGAGGCCTTCACCTTGAAGCTGAGTCAGGTACCATACATCAACTCAATTAGGCCAACATTTGTCCAAAGTTTAATGAAAATCCCTAAAGGGCCAAAGGAGATATGGAACAGACACAAAATCCAAACTAGTGACTCTCAACTATGAACCCAACCTTGAGTCGACATAGCCCATCCATGGGCGCCACACACCAGCTCACTGTGAGAACATTTGACCAAGTCTTATGAAATTCTATCAAAAGTCTAGGAGATACTGAGCAGACAAAGTGTTATAGACAGACTGACAGGCAAAGGGCACTTCTATCATGGCGAAGGGGATTAATGAAAAAAAAATGAGTTTTACACTCATACACAGAAGTCGTTATAAATCCAAAAACACAATGTTTTTTTGATCACAATAGGCAGAGACACTTAGTAAAATCCAAACAAGTTGTCATGACATTCCAAGACAAATAACAAAAGAAAAAAACTGCCATATACTTCGCATACTTTTCAGTATAGTTACAAAAAGATTTGTCAATGAAGGAATACTAACCACTGAAACCTCCAAATGATAACACCAGTGTCTTTGAGTCAATCAAATAAAAGTAGGATTTACTTGATAAAATGTTTGCATCTAAACTATACCAAAACCTAATAAAACATTAGTGTTAGAATGTGCTAAATAGTGCAGACTACCAGGCTTATTCCTTGCTTCCAAAGGATAAACTTTTTATAGAACATATTTAACGTCACTACAGCAGGTGTCTGGGAATGTGTGACGGCCGTAAAAAGTCTCCCTTTCCTACATCATAGTGTAGTTAATATTTTCTTGTCCTTTTGGATCATTGATTCCATTGTGGATTTTTGAAAATATCTGAGGGTCACTGATGAGGCCTAATTAGCCGAAACTAGCTAGTCTGGCCCAGAAAACATGTACACTTCATATTATCCAGTTCTGTAGTGTATTCCTTGCTTCCGAAGGATAAAACTTTTTATGGAACATATTCTGAATAATAAGATAATTATTGACAGCCAGTGAACTATCATAAGGAGACCACAAAAGGTCCATTTTTCAATAAATCTCTTAACCGATGCTTTCCTGTCAGGAATACAAAGTATCCTGAACAGGTCACACCTGTATTCTATTTGTATAATATTCTGATACAGCTTAAAGATAAACCAATCAAAAAGAAAGTAGAACCCCTATCCACTAAATTTCTTGTGCATCTCAAACCAACTGCAATCTTGCTAGGATAACACCCGACTTTATTCCAGATTTAATACAGGCACTTCTTGACCACCATCATGACCATTATGTTTTCACATGACAATGTGCCTTGGTGGCCATTTTGTCTATCAGATCACATTGCCTATAGCAATTCTGAATCTTGAAGATGAAATGATATTCGAATAATTTCAAGATGGCAGCTAGCATGGATACCAGAATGGAACAATTTTGGCAAATCTGAATCTACAGGTCGCCCTGATGCCTCCCATCAAGTTTAAGATCAACCTGACCTTTGGTTCAGGAGGAGAAGAATGGATATAGGAAAGGAAAGATTTAAGCAAATTTCAATCTCCATGTCGTCCCCATGCCTGCCATCAAGTTTCAGCTCAATTCAACCTTTGGTACGGGAGGAGGTCACTTGAGGAATTTCAAGATGGCAGCCATCTTGGATATCGGAATGGCACATTTTAAGCAAATCTGAATCTCCATGGCATCCTGATGCCTCCAAGTTTCACCTCAATTCAACCTTTGGTTTGGAATATGTAATTTGAAGAATTTCAAGATGGCCGCCATGACTGCCATTTTCAATATCGGAATGGAATGATTTTAGCTAATCTGAATCTCCATTTCGACCGGACTTTTTTTTGGGGTTTTGCTTTTGGCCCTTTCAAGATTATTTCACTCATATGAGCCGATTGGTAAATCAGGTGGGCGAAAATCTGAGTACCCGGAGAAAAACCACCTGACCTTCCGTTGCAGAACTTGGCGTCTCACATGTAACCCAGGCGAGGCTCGATCCACAGCGGTGAGGGACCTAATGATCAAGAGTCAGCGCTCTTAACCACTAGGCCACTGAGGCCCGTTCATTTCACCCTGATGCCTCCAATCAAGTTTCAGCTCAATTCGACTTGGTTCGGGAGATGTCGTTTGAAGAATTTCAAGATGGCCACTATGGTGGCCATCTTGGATATTGGAACGGAACAATTTGATTTGTTTGTTTGATTTGAGGTTTAAGGACCCCGTCAACATTATAGGTCATTTTGGAGACGTTGCTTCCAATTTTGTGGGACTTTTACCAGACATTGAGATGAAATGACATCAAGCCCTGCTGCCCGATGAAACCAATAGGGTTTATGAGCATTGACGGGCCGACATGCACTGCTTTGCCTGGGCAGGCTTAGATCCTCTAAGCTGTTTACCAGTACTCGTGTGCGGTCAATTTCAGCTCTGCGTGGAAGCATCATGTAGCCCATCTATCTCTTCAAGCCCCGATGGGTGGGGGCCCGACAGAACATTTTGAGCAAATCTAAATTTCCATGTCACCCGATGCCTCCCATCAAGTTTCAGCTCAATTCGACCATTGGTTCGGGAGGAGACGTCGTTTGAAGAATTTCAAGATGGCCCCCATGGTGGCCATGTTGGATATCTGAATGGATTGTTTTTAGCAAATCTGAATCTCCATGTCACCCCGATGCCTTTCATCAAGTTCCAGCTCAACTCAACCTTTGGTTTTGGAGAGTTCGTTTGATGAATTTTAAGATGGCTGCCATGGTGGCCATCTTGGAAATCCAAACGGAACCATTTTAGCAAAATCTGAATCACCATGTATCAGGTTTGGGAACAGATGTAGAAAATGTGAAAAGCTAATGACGGACAACAGGCCACAGCATAAGCTGACCTAGAGCTTTGCTCCAGATGAGCTAATAAATGAAGGCATTTAAGTATTTGTTAAAGGATACTTTGTCACAATAAGAGCTCTACAGAGCTTATGGAAGTTGTTTCCGATAAGCGCTGTTAAATAAGTCTTCTTTGTCTTTCATATATATATATATATATATACATGATCTTATGAAACGGAGGTGGGACATGACCCCCAACACAACCTGGGTGACCCTCATGTTGGCATAGAAGCGTATGGCTGAAAGTACTCAAGAAACATTTCTATTAATATTTGGTCAAAATATCTGAAGTGACTTGGCAATAAATGCCATTTTTCCCCATTATCAGTCTATGGAAACTAAATTGCCATAGCAACCAAACTAAAGAGCCAATTTTCAGAAACAAACTTTCAATCCACCAGTCCTAGGATGCTACACATGAAATTCGGGCTCAATCAGCCCAGATGTTTCTGAGAAGCTGTCGTTTGAAAGTGTTGACAACAACGGACAACTGCCTATCCTATAAGCTCCCAAGGAGCCTTCGACTCTGGTGAGCTAAAACTGAATGCATAAACAATCAATGCTCCAGATTTACAAGGTGGTAACAGGCTTTGTCACAATCATTTGGAACCTATTATGGCACACCAAGCTCAAGCTTGTTTTGAGTTGGACATCCAGTCAACACATATGCTTGCACTGAGCCTCTCAGTTTACCAAACCACTCTTTCCTGAGCAGTACACTGAACACTCTTCTGCCCAAACTGGCAACTGCAATTCTTTAACCCTTTTTGTACCAAATGGAATCTTCCTCCTTATATATAGCAGGGGTCCATTTAAAAATTTAGGGGTGTCAGGTTGTTTTCTTCAAAACTGATTTGAAAATTGACTTAACTTTTTCTCTGTCTCTGGTCGGGCCCATTGGAGTCTAGGCCCATCGGAGTCTAACTGTTGGGTTTTCTTTTGCTCCAGCATTTCAGTGGTTTCTTGCTGTCGAGTCCTCACCATAGTCTCACCTCTGTGGTTCTTTGATTATTTGTGTTCACGAAGATGTTGCACTGATGATTTAGGAGGCCTTCATGCGGACAAAAAATTATTTGTCTAAATCGCGACGGAAGGGCAAGGATTGTGGCCACGTAAAATCGATTTAAGCCCCCCAGTGGAAATCTTTCCACTGACCGTTCCAAGGGGGTTCTTCTGTGGCGGTTTATTTATGTTGTTGTTTGTTACTTACTGTGTGTATCACTTGTGTCTTTTTATTTTGGATGGCCATATGGCCATTTTGTGGGAAAGTAACTGTCCTTATGGCGTTCCTTTCTTTAAGGTTTCAGTGATTTTTTTACAAATTTTCAACTATGCGTCCTGGGACTCGCTCAACCAAAAAACTGTGCGTCCCAAATCTGAAAGTATGAGTCCAAATATTTGGAGGGAAAAATAGGAAGTACAAAAAAGATCGGTTCAGTATAAAATGCCATTATTCATAGTTAAAAATAATGCGGTCTATTATCTTTTATTTGCAATGAACAGAATCAATCAACTTGTGTTGTTTACTAGCCCAAAGAAATCCTGCTAAAGTGTACGTTTTTTAGTCTATTTTTCTGTAATGTTTTCTACTTTCGTTTTCGATAAATGCGCACCGCACATGTGCGTGAAATTTACTTCATGCACAATGGAGATAATATTCCGAACCATTATCGACAAACGTTTCCTTCCCTGATAGGGACACCAGCAGGACGCAGGGGTAAAAAAATCACTGAGGTTTCCATTATGGTCTGGTTGCTTCATGTTTGTGTTTCTTTCCCTATGGTGTCTTTGATAGGTGGAGTAAGTTAATTGTATCGATTACTGATCTTTGTTTTACTTCTATTTAGCAAACAGTGGAGGTCCTGATCAGATGCCGCGTTCTGCGGCGTCTGATCTGGGCCTGCACCTTTTGCCAGGGTACCCATTTTGGAGTTTCTGGTATTAAATGTGTTAAGCATCTTTAGTGTAACATGACCTAAGAAAAGTTTTCATTGAGATGGATATTGTTCAAGGGGCAATTTTTTGTTTGATTTGAGGTATAATGTTCCCGTCAACACTGTATAGGTCATTTTGGAGACATTGCTTCAAATTTTATGGGACTTTTATCCAATATTCAGATGTAATGACATCTCAAGCCCTGTCGCCCAATGAAACCAATAATGTTTATATGCATGGATGGTCAGACTTGCAACACTATTCCTGGGTAGGCTTAAAACCTAAGCGGTTTACCAGTACTCCAGTGTGGTCGGTTTCAGCTCTGCATGGAAGCAACAAAGTATCCTGAACAGGAAACACCTGTATTCTATTTGTTTAATATTCTGAAGAGTCTAAGTGCCCCTAGTCCCCTAAGCCACAAGTTACAGCCACTTTTCTGCAGGGTTACTTAAAAACAAGCATGTCAGTTTCATTCTAACAATTCTAAATGATGCAGACATAAGTTTTGGGTACACTTCTGAACAGTATGAAATACAAGCAGATCATCAGAATGATTATGCAGTTCATAAATTTGTTTTCATCTAAAAATATGTTTCCATTGCCACCAACCAAACACAAGATATTTAAAACAATCTTAACTCTTATACCATCTTGAAAACTGGGACAATACCACAATCCTACATAAAACTGCACCTGTATACATTTCTGTAGTATTAGGGCTTGAAAAATGTCTATTAAAGTTACGTGCAAAATTGTGATAAAAATATATGCCTATCTTCAGACCATGCTAAAAGCATTTGTAGAGTTTCAAAAGGATTCGCCAAAAACTGAAGGAGGAGTTGCGCACACAAGGTACATACTCCCTATACATTTCAAGTCCAAGTTGAAAATGCAGAAGAGTGATAAAAATAGATTCAGGATTCTGAAAAAACAATACCGTATTCGGGTGTGTATTACCCGCATTTGCGTACTACCCGCACCCCCTTTTTTTGCCAAAATCTGGGGGAAAACTGTTATACTGTTGTATTACCCGCATGGAACATTTGCTGAAATTTTGGTGGATGCGTAAGTGAGAAAAAGTAAGAATTTGGCCAGTTTTTGTAGCACACAACGGAACGTGCGGTCGTCTTCAAAAGGCGGGAAAATGCACGTGCGTGCGAGTATCACCAGAAAGCATGTATTTTGCATTAAAATGTTGAAAAACTTTACCTGTTCACCATTGTTATTTATTTATTAACCCACATATGCCCGCGGCTCTTTTTTGGGACATCGGCAAACAGTGCAGTCCCAGATCAGACGCCTCAGAAAGACGCCGCAGACGTTTCTTTTTTGGGACATCTGCAAACAGTGCAGTCCCAGATCAGACACCTCAGAAAGACGCCGCAGATGTCTGATTTGGATTTACACTGTTTATTGATTTATAACGGTTCAATTATGACCCTATTGTTAATCCCTGTCATATAATTGCCACCCTGCGGTGCGTGTCGATAAGGTGTGAAAATATGGTCAAGTTATGTCTCTAATTTGCGTTTATTCCCCAATCATAAAATTTAATCCGCAATCAGTGTGAAAATTATTTAATTGCTCCTAAGACAGTTGCTACGACTATTCTGCTATCTCATGAATGGTTATGTTTTGGCGCCAAATTGCAGACGCTTGGCGAGAAAAGTTGAACTCTTTGTGTTTTCTGTTGTTGGTTATTGACACGGAGCTTACGGAAAGCGCTGTGTTGCTAGCGAGAATACTTTTACCGTTGTCAAACATTTTTTTATGAGACAGATACGCCCCATTAAGATAAAACAATAGACACGTGTGGGGTTGCTGGGGTACGATGACGTCATTTACCGATCGCGTGCAGAAAAAAAACTAGCGGTGATCTGTGGGCGGCAGTTTGGATGCCGGAAAACTTCGCATTGAACTTGCTTGTTTATTTTGTTTAAAATCAGAGTTTTAGGAATAATACTCACAAAATCGGGCTTGCAAGTAATAGAGATTGTTATATTACTCATGTGTAAGTAAAATTGAGTGGACAATTAAACGTTATTTATGTCGGGAATCGTAAAAGGA
Organism: Lucinisca nassula; assembly: GCA_963580285.1. Lineage (NCBI taxonomy): Eukaryota > Metazoa > Mollusca > Bivalvia > Lucinida > Lucinidae > Lucinisca > Lucinisca nassula. Next base: position 112,170,618 of record OY757014.1, on the reverse strand, counting down.
TAGAGCATAACATGAGATGCATCGTATTTTCAGCTGACAAAAGTAAAAATAAAATGGTCCAAAAATAATTCGGGCGGATTACCCGCACCCAGAACTTGGGCCTGTAATTTGAGGGGAAAAAACTGCGGGTAATACACGCCCGAATACGGTATGCATACCTTCAGACCATCTTCAAATCACATATAAAGTTTCAAAAGGATTGGACTACAAGAGGCTCAATGAGCCTAACCGCTCACCTGAGGAACATTTAAGTTAGCTGTTTTACTCATGGTCTTTGAGCATAATTTTTTTTGAAGGTCTTCCTAATGGAACACGGCATTGTCAATTTGGACCCTAGGGGCAGGTTTGGTAGGATTAATGTAGGTGACCACTTGACATTGCTACATGCTTAATATGTAAGCCTTGGGCTTAGTGGTTTCAGAGAAGAAGATTTTTGAAGTTTGTTTTTTTCAATTATAAGTCTATGGGGGCTAATGGGCCCCAGGGCGTGGCCAGTTTAGACCCCAGGGGCATGATTGGCACAATTTATGTAGGGGACCACTTGACATTGCTACATGCTTAATATGTAAGCTCTGGGCCTAGTGGTTTCAGAGAAGAAAATTTTTTAAGTTTGTCTCCTTGTAAGTCTATGGGAGCTATATGTTGCCATGGCAACACCAGTTTCAATCTGAATTACCCCAAAACATACTGCATCTTCTCCCCCAATCGGATAATGCTTCTCATGAAATTTGTTCATGATTGGCCAAGTGGCTTTAAAGATATACTTATTTGAACATGTGAACGGACGCCAGACCATTGGCATACCAATACCTCACATGAGCCTTCGGCTCAAGTGAGCTAATAATACTAGCGGTTTCAGAGAAGATATTTAAGCTTTTTTTCCATTATAAGTCTATGGGGGCTAATGGCCCAAGGGCGTGGCCAGTTTAGATCCCAGGGGCATGATTGGCACAATTTATGTAGGGGACCACTTGACATTGCTACATGCTTAATATGTAAGCTCTGGGCCTAGTGGTTTCAGAGAAGAAGATTTTTTAAGCTTTTTTCCCATTGTAAGTCTATGGGGGCTAAGGGGCCCCGGGGCGTGGCCAGTTAGACCCCAGGGGCATGATTGGCACAATTTATGTAGAGGACCACTTGACATTCCTACATGCTTAATATGTAAGCTCTGTGCCTAGCAGTTTCAGAGAAGAAGATTTTTTAAGCTTTTATTTCCATTATAAGTCTATGGGGGTTAAGGGACCCCGGGGCATGGCCAGTTTAGACCCCAGGGGCATGATTGGCACAATTTATGTAGGGGACCGCTTGACATTGCTACATGCTTCATATGTAAGCTCACGGCCTATTGGTTTTGGAGAAGAAGATTTTTTTAGCTTTTTTCCATTATAAGTCTATGGGGGCTAAGGGGCCCCAGGACGTGGCCAGTTTAGATCCCAGGGGCATGATTGGCACAATTTATGTAGGGGACCACTTGACATTGCTAAATGCTTAATATGTAAGCTCTGGGCCTAGTGGTTTCAGAGAAGATTTTTTAAGCTTTTTTTCCATTATAAGTCTATGGGAACTAAGGGGCCCCGGGGCGTGGCCAGTTTAGACCAAAGGGGTATGATTGGCACAATTAATGTAGAGGACCACTTGACATTGCTACATGCTTAATATGTAAGCTCTGTGCCTAGCGGTTTCAGAGAAGATTTTTTAAGCTTTTATTTCCATTATGAGTCTATGGGGGTTAAGGGACCCCCGAGGCGTGGCCAGTTTAGACCCCAGGGGCATGATTGGCACAATTTATGTAGGGGACCACTTGACATTGCTACATGCTTCATATGTAAGCTCACATCCTAGTTGTTTCAGGGAAGAAGATTTTTTCAGCTTTTTTTCCATTATAAGTCTATGGGGGCTAAGGGGCTCCGGGGCATGGCCAGTTTAGACCCCAGGGGCATGATTGGCACAATTTATGTAGAGGACCACTTAACATTGCTACATGCTTAATATGTAAGCTCTGTGCCTAGCGGTTTCGGAGAAGATTTTTTAAGCTTTTATTTCTATGGGGGGGGGTTAAGGGACCCCGGGGCGTGGCCAGTTTAGACCCCAGAGGCATGATTGGTACAATTTATGTAGGGGACCACTTGACATTGCTACATGCTTCATATGTAAGCTCTGGGCCTATTGGTTTCAGAGAAGAAGATTTTTTAAGTTTTTCCCATTGTAAGTCTATGGGAGCTATATGTTGCCATGGCAACAAGAGTTTCCATCTGATCTGCCCCAAAACATAATGCATCTTTTCCCCCAACTTGATAATGCTTCTCAGGAAATTTAATCATGATTGGCCAACTGGCTTTAAAGATATACTTAGTTGAAAATGTGAACGGACGACGGACGCCGGATCATTGGCATACTAATACCTCACATGAGCCTTTGGCTCAGGTGAGCTAAAAACTGTAGGAGTTACACACACAAGGTACATCTCCCTATGTTTGTTGTATTAGGGCGCGAAAAACGTCTAAGTAACAAATGCTAAACCAGAGGACCAGTGGTCCTGAACCGCTCACCTGTCTGATGACAATTTTCCTACTTAGATCAGCAATTTTTTCATTTGTTCAACTCACAAAGGCTCCATATTAAATTTCACTTAAATTGGCTCAGCAGTTTTGGAGAAAAAAATATCTGAAATATGGATCCTGAATGACCTTGGTCTAAGGCCAATGAATGACCTTGACCTTTCTCACCCATAGATCTTCATGTGTTCAGTTACTTTACCTGATCTACAAATTTTGGTGACACTGTCTTCAATGGTTTCCTATAAATCCATTATTTTCACTTTGCCCCATGCAAAAGCCTAAGTCGGCAAATTTGACATTGCTGTAAAATAGGTCAAGGTCAACCCAGGGTCACCAGTTGTACAAACCGTGATGGGCCCCGAGTACCATATGCTACATGCCAAGTTTCAAGGCCACTCGCCTTATGGTTCTGGAGAAGAAGATTTTTGAAGGCTTTTTACCATATATGGGCATGGTGGCCATCTTGGGTCTAAGGCAAATGAATGACCTTGACCTTTCTCACCCACAGATCTTCATGTATTCAGTTACTTTACCTGATCTACCAATTTTGTTGACACTGTCTTCAATGGTTTCCTATAAATCCATTATTTTCACTTTTCCCCATGCAAAAGCCCAAGTCGGAAAATTTGACATTGCTGTAAAATAGGTCAAGGTCAACCCAGGGTCACCATTTGTACAAACCATAATGGGCCCCGAGTACCATATGCTACATGCCAAGTTTCAAAGCCACTCGCCTTATGGTTCTGGAGAAGAAGATTTTTGAAGGCTTTTTACCATATATGGGCATGGCGGCCATCTTGGTCATGTGATCCAGACCTGCGAACAAGGCCAATGAATGACCTTGACCTTTCTCACCCACAGATCTTCATGTATTCAGTTACTTTACCTGATCTACAAATTTTGTTGACACCGTCTTCAATGGTTTCCTATAAATCCATAATTTTCACTTTTCCCCATGCAAAAGCCTAAGTCGGCAAATTTGACATTGCTGTAAAATAGGTCAAGGTCAACCCAGGGTCACCATTTCTACAAACCATGATGGGCATGAGTACCATATGCTACATGCCAAGTTTCAAGGCCACTGGCCTTATGGTTCTGGAGAAGATTTTTGAAGGCTTTTTACCATATATGGGCATGGCGGCCATCTTGGTCATGTGATCCAGACCCCGCGAACAAACTTTCGTTTCCCCATCCCACTGAGGCTCCATATGAAATTTGGCTTTGATTGGCCCTGCAGTATAGGAGAAGAAGATCTTTGAAAATGGTGGACGGACGGATGGACAGATGACGGACCATGGCTACACTATAAGCTCACCTATGAGCCTAAAGGCTCAGGTGAGCTAAAAATCCATTATTTTCACTTTTTCCTATGCAAAAAGCCTAAGTCAGCATATTTGACATTACTGTAAAATAGGTCAATTTCAACCCAGGGTCACCATTTGAACAAATTATGATAGGCCCGAGTACCATATGCTACATGCCAAGTTTCAAGGCCATTGGCCTTACGGTTCTTGAGAAGAATTTCGAAGTGTTTTTACCATATATGGGCGTGGTGGCCATCTTGGTCATGTGATCTAGACCATATTGGCAGCTTTTCATTTGTTCAACTCCCAAAGGCTCCATATTGAATTTCACTTCAATTGGCTCAGTAGTTTCTGAGAAAAAATGTTTGAAATATGGAACCTGCGTGACCTTGGTCTAAGGTCAATTAATAACCTTGGCCTTTCTTACACAGGCTTTCTTACACATAGATCTTCATGTATTCAGCTACTTTACCTTATCTACTAATTTTGGTGACAGTGTCTTCAATGGTTTCCTAAAAATCCATTATTTTCACTTTTTCCCATGCAAAAGCCTATTTCGGCAAATTTGACATTGCTGTAAAATAGGTCAAGGTCAACTCAGGGTCACCATTTGTACAAACTATGATGGGCCTGAGTACCATATGCTACATGCCAAGTTTCAAGGCCATTGGCCTTATGGTTCTGGAGGAGAAGAATTTTTAAGGCTTTTTACCATATATGGGCGTGATGGCCATTTTGGTCATGTGATCTAGACCGTATTGGCATTTTTTCATTTGTTCAACTCACAAAGGCTCCATATTAAATTTTACTTAAATTGGCTCAGCAGTTTTGGAGAAAAAAATGTTTGAAATATGGATCCTGAATAACCTTGGTCTACGGCCAATGAATGACCTTGACCTTTCTGACCCATAGATCTTCATGTGTTCAGTTACTTTACCTGATCTACAAATTTTGGTGACACTGTCTTCAATGGTTTCCTATAAATCCATTATTTTCACTTTGCCCCATGCAAAAGCCTAAGTCGGCAAATTTGACATTGCTGTAAAATAGGTCAAGGTCAACCCAGGGTCACCAGTTGTACAAACCGTGATGGGCCCCGAGTACCATATGCTACATGCCAAGTTTCAAGGCCACTCGCCTTATGGTTCTGGAGAAGAAGATTTTTGAAGGCTTTTTACCATATATGGGCATGGTGGCCATCTTGGGTCTAAGGCAAATGAATGACCTTGACCTTTCTCACCCACAGATCTTCATGTATTCAGTTACTTTACCTGATCTACCAATTTTGTTGACACTGTCTTCAATGGTTTCCTATAAATCCATTATTTTCACTTTTCCCCATGCAAAAGCCCAAGTCGGAAAATTTGACATTGCTGTAAAATAGGTCAAGGTCAACCCAGGGTCACCATTTGTACAAACCATAATGGGCCCCGAGTACCATATGCTACATGCCAAGTTTCAAAGCCACTCGCCTTATGGTTCTGGAGAAGAAGATTTTTGAAGGCTTTTTACCATATATGGGCATGGCGGCCATCTTGGTCATGTGATCCAGACCTGCGAACAAGGCCAATGAATGACCTTGACCTTTCTCACCCACAGATCTTCATGTATTCAGTTACTTTACCTGATCTACAAATTTTGTTGACACCGTCTTCAATGGTTTCCTATAAATCCATAATTTTCACTTTTCCCCATGCAAAAGCCTAAGTCGGCAAATTTGACATTGCTGTAAAATAGGTCAAGGTCAACCCAGGGTCACCATTTCTACAAACCATGATGGGCATGAGTACCATATGCTACATGCCAAGTTTCAAGGCCACTGGCCTTATGGTTCTGGAGAAGATTTTTGAAGGCTTTTTACCATATATGGGCATGGCGGCCATCTTGGTCATGTGATCCAGACCCCGCGAACAAACTTTCGTTTCCCCATCCCACTGAGGCTCCATATGAAATTTGGCTTTGATTGGCCCTGCAGTATAGGAGAAGAAGATCTTTGAAAATGGTGGACGGACGGATGGACAGATGACGGACCATGGCTACACTATAAGCTCACCTATGAGCCTAAAGGCTCAGGTGAGCTAAAAATCCATTATTTTCACTTTTTCCTATGCAAAAAGCCTAAGTCAGCATATTTGACATTACTGTAAAATAGGTCAATTTCAACCCAGGGTCACCATTTGAACAAATTATGATAGGCCCGAGTACCATATGCTACATGCCAAGTTTCAAGGCCATTGGCCTTACGGTTCTTGAGAAGAATTTCGAAGTGTTTTTACCATATATGGGCGTGGTGGCCATCTTGGTCATGTGATCTAGACCATATTGGCAGCTTTTCATTTGTTCAACTCCCAAAGGCTCCATATTGAATTTCACTTCAATTGGCTCAGTAGTTTCTGAGAAAAAATGTTTGAAATATGGAACCTGCGTGACCTTGGTCTAAGGTCAATTAATAACCTTGGCCTTTCTTACACAGGCTTTCTTACACATAGATCTTCATGTATTCAGCTACTTTACCTTATCTACTAATTTTGGTGACAGTGTCTTCAATGGTTTCCTAAAAATCCATTATTTTCACTTTTTCCCATGCAAAAGCCTATTTCGGCAAATTTGACATTGCTGTAAAATAGGTCAAGGTCAACTCAGGGTCACCATTTGTACAAACTATGATGGGCCTGAGTACCATATGCTACATGCCAAGTTTCAAGGCCATTGGCCTTATGGTTCTGGAGGAGAAGAATTTTTAAGGCTTTTTACCATATATGGGCGTGATGGCCATTTTGGTCATGTGATCTAGACCGTATTGGCATTTTTTCATTTGTTCAACTCACAAAGGCTCCATATTAAATTTTACTTAAATTGGCTCAGCAGTTTTGGAGAAAAAAATGTTTGAAATATGGATCCTGAATAACCTTGGTCTACGGCCAATGAATGACCTTGACCTTTCTGACCCATAGATCTTCATGTATTCAATTATTTTACCTGATCTACAAATTTTGTTGACACTGTCTTCAATGGTTTCCTATAAATCCATTATTTTCACTTTGCCCCATGCAAAAGCCTAAGTCGGAAAACTTGACATTGCTGTAAAATAGGTCAAGGTCAACCCAGGGTCACCATTTGTACAAACCATAATGGGCCCGAGTACCATATGATACACATGCCAAGTTTCAAAGCCACTGGCCTTATGGTTCTGGAGAAGAAGATTTTTGAAGGCTTTTTACCATATAAGGGCATGGCGGCCATCTTGGTCATGTGATCCAGACCCGCGAACAAGGCCAATGAATGACCTTGACCTTTCTGATCCATATACATTCATGTATTCAGTTACTTTACCTGATCTACAAATTTTGGTGACACTGTCTTCAATGGTTTCCTATAAATCCATTATTTTCACTTTGCCCCATGCAAAAGCCTAAGTCGACAAATTTGACATTGCTGTAAAATAGGTCAAGGTCAACCTAGGGTCACCATTTGTACAAACCATGATGGGCCCCGAGTACCATAGGCTACATGCCAAGTTTCAAGGCCACTGGCCTTATGGTTCTGGAGAAGAAGATTTTTGAAGGCTTTTTACCATATATGGGCATGGCGGCCATCTTGGTCATGTGATCCAGACCCCGCGAACAAACTTTCGTTCCCCCATCCCACTGAGGCTCCATATGAAATTTGGCTTTGATTGGCCCTGCAGTATAGGAGAAGAAGATCTTTGAAAATGGTGGACGGACGACGGACAGACGGACGGATGGACGGACGACGGACCATGGCTATACTATAAGCTCACCTATGAGCCTAAAGGCTCAGGTGAGCTAAAAAGTGATAAACAAGAGGGCCATGATGGCCCTGGATCGCTCACCTGATCCATAGTGTAACAAGTGGGCCCCAGGGAGGGCCATTATTGGCCCAAGGGCTTTAATGTGCATAATGTTGAGGGAGGTCTTAAAGGTGAAGCTTCATACCAAACAAAAACAAAGGCTATAATTTGTACAATCTTGGCAAAGGTCCACTAGATGAAGCTACACACCAAATATCAAAGACCTGGGCCTTGCGGTTTCAGAGAAGAAGATTTTTATAAAGATATTCCCTACATAAGCCTATGCACCAGGGCTATATAAGTCTATGTAAAACCAAAGGGCCTTGCAGTTTCAGAGAAGAATAGTTTTAAAAATTTCCCTTTATAAGTCTATGTAAAACCAAAGGGTCTCTGGGGGACGACATTTTTGGCCCCAGAGCTATAATTTGAACAATCTTGGTAGAGATCCACTAGATGACGCTTCATACCAAATATCAAAGACCTGGGCCTTCTGGTTTCAGACGAGAAGATTTTTAAAGGTTTTCCCTATATAAGCCTATATAAAACCAGTGGGCCCTGGTGCGGGGGCATTTTTTGGCCCCAGGGCTATAATTTGAACAATCTTGGTAGCGGTCCACTTGACGAAGCTACTTACCAAATACATCAAAGACATGGGCCTTCTGGTTTCAGACAAGAAGATTTTTAAAGGTTTTCCCAATATAAGCCTATGTTAAACCAGTGGGCCCCGGGGTGGGGCCGGTTTTGGGCCCAGGGCTATAATTTGAACAATCTTGGTAGAGGTCCACTATATGAAGCTTCATACCAAATATCAAAGAGCTGGGCCTTCTGGTTTCAGACAAGAAGAATTTTAAAGGTTTTCCCTATATAAGCCTACGTAAAACCAGTGGGCCCCGGGGCGGGGCTGTTTTTGGCACCAGGGCTATAATTTGAACAATCTTGGTAGTGGTCCACTAGACGAAGCTACATACCATATATCAAAGACCTGGGCCTTCTGGTTTCAGACAAGAAGATTTTTAAAGGTTTTCCCTATATAAGCCTATGTAAAACCAGTGGTCCACTGGGCGGGGCCGTTTTTGGCCCCAGGGCTATTAGTCCATCCACTGGTTAAGCAGGAGAAGCTCTGGTGGCCACTTTGTTCACCCGAGCGGAACAGTATGAGCAATTTTGGTAAAGGGACGACAAACGAACATTCCTGTGAATTAATTTCAAAATCCATCCACTGGTTAAGGAGAAGAAATCGTTTAAAGGTTTTTCTATTTTTAGCTCTGGCGGCCATTTTGTTCACCCGAGCAGAACGGTACAAGCAAGGTGGTAGAGATTCACCAAAGGAACATTCCTGCGAAATAATTTCAAAATCCATCCACTGGTTAAGGAGAAGAAGTCGTTTAAGGGTTTTTCTATTTTTAGCTCTGGCGGCCATTTTGTTCACCCGAGCGTAACAGTTTGAGCAATTTTGGTAGAGGGTCACCCAAGGAACATTCCAGTGAAATAATTTCAAAATCCATCCACTGGTTAAGGAGACCAAGTCATTTAAAGGTTTTTCTATTTTTAGTTCTGACGGCCATTTTGTTCACCCGAGCGGAACGGTTTGAGCAATTTTGGTAGAGGGTCACCCAATGAACATTCCAGTGAAATAATTTCAAAATCCATCCACTGGTTAAGGAGAAAAAGTCGTTTAAAGGTTTTTCTATTTTTAGCTCCGGCGGCCATCTTGTTCACCCGAGCGGAACGGTTTGAGGAATTTTGGTAGAGGGTCACCCAAGGAACATTCCTGTGAAGTTATATCAAAATCCATCCACTAGTTAAGGAGGAGAAATTGTTTAAAGGTTTTTCTATTTTTAGCTCTGGCAGCCATCTTGTTCACCCGAGTGGAATGGTTTGAGCAATTTTGGTAGAGGGTCACCAAAGGAACATTCCTGTGAAGTAATTTCGAAATCCATCCACTGGTTAAGGAGAATAAGGCCTTCAAAGTTTTTTCTATTTTTAGCTCTGGCGGCCATTTTGTTCACCCGAGCGGAACGGTTTGAGCAATTTTAGTAGAGGGTCACCAAAGGAACATTCCTGTAAAATAATTTCAAAATCCATCCACTGGTTAAGGAGAAGAAGTCGTTTAAAGGTTTTTCTATTTTTAGCTCCGGTGGCCATTTTGTTCATCCGAGCGGAACGGTTTGAGCAATTTTGGTAGAAGGTCATCCAAGGAACATTCCTGTGGAATAATTTCAAAATCCATCCACTGGTTAAGCAGGAGAAGTCGTTTAAAGGTTTTTCTATTTTTAGCTCTGGCGGCCATCTTGTTCACCCAAGCGGAACGGTTTGAGCAATTTTGGTAGAGGGTCACCCAAGGAACATTCCTGTGCAATAATTTCAAAATCCATCCACTGGTTAATGAGAAGAAGTCCTTTAAATGTTTTCCTATTTTTAGCTCTGGCGGCCATTTTGTTCACAAGAGCGGAACGGTTTGAGCAATTTTGGTAGAAGGTCATCCAAGGAACATTCCTGTGAAATAATTTCAAAATCCATCCACTGGTTAAGCAGGAGAAGTCATTTAAAGGTTTTTCTATTTTTAGCTCTGGCGGCCATCTTGTTCACCCGAGCGGAACAGTTTGAGCAATTTTGGTAGAGGATCACCCAAGGAGCATTCCTGTGAAATTAGATCAAAATCTGTCCAGCAGTTTTGGAGAAGAAGTTGTTTAAAGCAAAAGTTGACGACGGACGCACGGACGACGGACGATGGACGACGGACAAAGACCGATCCCAAAAGCTCACCTTGAGCACTTCGTGCTCAGGTGAGCTAAAAACCAAAAGATTCTGAAAAAAATAATAATTATGCATATCTTCAGACCATCCTAAAAGCACCTGTAAAGTTTCAAAAGGATTGGCCAAAAAAATGTAAGAGGAGTTGCGCACACATGAATGGTGTGGGGCGCTGATGGACGGACAGACGGATGAACACTCAAAATTTCGGAGGGTATAACAGAAACCCCCACTTCCCGTGGCGGGGCATAATAAAATGGGAATCATTTTTGTTTGATACAGCTGAAATATATACCAATCAAGGAGAAAGTAAAATCCCTACCCTCTTAATTTCTTGTGCAGCTCAAACCAACTGCAATCCTGCTAGGATAACACCTGACTATTCCAAATTGAATACAGGCACTTCTTGACCATCACCATGACCATTATGTTTCCACATGACCATCACAATCACATGACCATATTTCCACATGACCATCACATCTCCACATGATCATCTTCACAGGACAACCACCATGACCACATGATCACTCATCACTGGGCAATCACATCTCCACATGACCATATCAACCCAACATGACCATCACAACCCCACAGGATCATCATCTCAGGACCACCATGACCACACGATCACTCATCACTGGGCCATCATATATCCACATGACCATCACAATGGTCATGTATCCGCAAGAACATCTCAATGGCCACAACAACACCACATGACCACGTTATCTCCAAACAACAATCACAACCTGTGACCATGACCATTACCATCTGGTCATGCTATATGCCAGACTCACAGAATGGTTGGCTATGCTGCACTAAAAAGAAAAAAAAAATAATGCATAAACAATCACTGCTCTAGATTTACAAGTTGGTAAGAGGCTTTGTACATAATCTTTTCCAGTTCTATGGTGTATTCCTTGCTTCCAAAGGGTAACGTTTTTATACAATATATTTAATGTCAGAGGTCCCCGGCCATCTGGGCTTTAAGGCAAAGCAGTGTGAGTCGGCCTGTCCACGCTTATAAACCCTATTGGTTTCATTGGGCGACAGGGCTTGAGATGTCATTTCATCTCCATGTCTGGTAAAAGTCGCACAAAATTGGAAGCAACGTCTCCAAAATGACCTTTACAGTGTTGACGGGGATGTTAAACCTCCAATCAATCAAATATTTAACGTTACTGCAGCTGGTGTCTGGGAATGTGTTGCTGCCAAAAAATGTCTCTCTGCCCTACATCATAGTGTAGTTTATATTTTCTTGTCCTTTTGGATCAATGATTCCATTTTTGAATTTTGAAAATATTTGAGGGTCACTGATGAGGCTTAATTGGCCGAAACTAGCTAGTCTGGCCCAGAAAACATTACACTTAATATTTTCCAGTTCTGTGGTGTATTCCTTGCCCTTTTATAGAACATAAATATTTGACAATTATCTGGCACCTTTGATGGCACACAAAGCTCAAGGCTTGTTTGGAGCACGACGTCTGACTTCTGTCATTCAGTTTTTTTAATTTGAACAAAATCATATGTAATCTGATTGGCTGCTAGTCAGAAATAGGCGTGGTTAATTTTAATATTCAGCTGGATAAGGGTTAATTGTAATGTGCAGTCCTTTGTTCTTGTTCTTCGTATTCTTGTTCCATTGTATAATTTTGAAAATATATTAGGGTCATTACTGACACCTCGGCAGCCGAGACTAGCAAGTCTGGTCCAGAAATCTTGTACACACTATAGCTATCAGTTCTGTTTTCCTTGCTTTCAAAGTAGAATTTCTTAAAGAAATAATACAGTAACTCCGCACAGGGGAGCGAATGTAAAATATTGAAATAGCGTTTGAAAATTGTTTCCATGGTCCTTTTTCCTCAACCTCCGGCCTTTAGAAGACCTGGTTTTAAATGTTCATAAAATACATACCTCAGATGTGCAGGCAGCTCCATCAAGGGCAATGCACTCCCAACACTGCTAAACCATATTTTCCAAAGGCTTGCTACATATAAAAAAAAAACTATTAAAGGGTCTTAAGAAGTTTACGACTGCCAGAAAACAAAAAGATTGAAAACAGCTTGAAAACAAGCTGTAGCAAGCTTGAAAACAAGCTGTAGCAAAATCCATCAACATCACAAAAGATCAATAAACAGTCTAAAGCAGCTATCAAATGCATATTACACTGCCAAACATACCAATAGACTCACTTGACCAAGCAATACCCAATCAAAAATCACAGTCCACCTTCAGCACCAAGATCAGTTACAAAACTAACAAGAAAACGGTTACAAGGAGCTTACATGTAGTTCAAGCAGGGATGAATGTCCATTTATCATCCCTACTGGCAGCAAATTTTATTGACCATGTGCTTTTCTCCAGAGCAACCTATTTCCTCTAAACATAAAGGCTACCACGCACCATCAGTGACTCATATACGCTTCAAGACATTTATATGAAATATATTACTGAAGTAACATCTTAAAACAATGCTAGAAATAGGAAAAAGGGAACCCAAACATTGTCACTAATTTGACTAGAGAGACATATGGCTAAATGGGACTGAGCAACTATATATACTCCTCCATACAAGCAGGGTGTCACATGATATAAGGCTTCCTGATTTAAACATTTTTTTTTCGTATCTGTTAAAATCACCACTTCTGAAAATGTGAAAATAGAAGTGGAGGCAATGATCAGAAATCGATACAATTAACCCACAGCTCCCATCAACACCAACTGCGGAAAGCCCAAAGGACTTACTTTACCACAAAATGGCCAATAGGCTATCCAAAATAATATAAGTGACACAAACACCCAAAGACAAACCATAACAAAAACCACGACAGAAGAACTGCCTTGGAACGGTCAGCAGAAACTAATTCCACTAGGGGTTTAAATCAATTTTACGTGGCCACAATCCATGCCTTACTTCCGTCGCGATTAAGAAATAATTTGTTCAGTCTGCATGTAGGCCTCCTAACTAATCAGTGCAACATCTCCGTGAACACATAAATCAAACAATCACAGAGATGAAACAATGGTGAGGACTCAACAGCAAGAAACAACTGAAATGCTGGAGCAAAAGAAAACCAACAGTTAGACTCTGATGGGCCTGACCAGAGACAGAGCATCGGGTACCAACCAACATAAGCCTTTACATTTGAACCGTCATAAAATCTGAGGCCTGACCAACATGCGTGCAATTAAAGAGGGAAGCAAAGTGGTCAAGCGTGATTGGGTTAACTACCATGCATGCAGTCTGTCGTATAACAATGCTGTACCCAATCTATAACATTAATGCTGTACCCAATCTTTTTATATTGAAGAATGATTTTACGAAATTGGGTGCTGAAATTATTGGGGTTATAAATTTTCTGAATTTATATACTAGGTCACCTTAAAATTTGTGTTCCGATAGACCTTGTTGCAGAAGAGATTAAGTCCAATATTGAATTTTGAAATAAAATCAGAATTTTGGAAAGGCTTTGCATAGTTTATGGTACCGATAACCCTGATCAAGAAGTTTAGCTGTCAACAATTTATTACGAGTCAGTTACATGACTACACACTCTGGCAAATCCAATTAATTGCGAAATATAAACGTCATAGGATGGCGCACGAGGAACATCACCATCCAAAAAGGAAAGTTTACAATCTCAAAATCAAAATCATCGCGTTTATCATAAATTTTGCAAGAAACAAACCTATCTACAATAGATATAAATCCAAAAACAGGGCCTCAGTACAGAAGAATTTGCTTTATTTAACTGAAGTTTGAGGGGGGACCTCTAAGTATCACCTTGAAATTGGAGGCATTAAAAAGTTCCTAGAGAAATAAGGAAGTTATTGACCATACACAAAAAAGCTCTTTTTTACCTTTGACCTATTTGACCTCTAAGTATGGCCTTGACCTTTGAGGTAGAACACATCGTCTCATGATAGTTAACATTTCTGCCAAGTAACTTCATAATCCATCAAAGAATAACAAAGTTATTGACTGTACTCAAAAAAGGTCCCTTTTTGACCTTTGACCTCTAGGTATGACCTTGACATTGCAGGTATTGACCTCGTCTTGCACACGACTCATTGTTTAATGAAGGTGAGCATTGAGCATTTCTGCAAGGTTACTTTAAAAAGTCCATCCAGAAAAAAATGTTATTGACTGGACCCCAAAAAATACTTTTTTACCTTTGACCTCTTAGTATGACCTTGACCTTGGAGGTACCAACCTAGGTCTAGCGCATAACACATTGTCTCATGATGGTTAAAATTTCTGCCAAGTAATTTCACAATCTATCCAGCAATAAGAAATTTATTGACTGAACACTAAAAAGCCCCTTTTTTACATTTAACCTCTTAGTATGACCTTGACCTTTGAGGTACCAACATGGGTCCTGCAAGAGACACATCGTCTCATTGTGGTTAACATTTCTGCAGTAATTTCAAAATCCATCTAAAAATAAGAAAGTTATTGACCAAACACGAAAAAGAGGCCCTTTTTTTACCTTTGACCTCTCAGTATGACAAGACCGTTGAGGTACCGACCTGCGTCATATGCGCCACAGAGTCTCAAGGTGGTTAATATTTATGCCAAGTAATTTCAAAATCCACCGGAAAATAATAAAGTTATTGACCGGACAATCTGCCCATACATACCGACAAACCTCCAAGAAAGATATCTAGAAAAGTATAAATGCAAGAGTTATAGTTCTTGCGTTCTGCACATTGCCTAATATTGATTAATATTTAGAAGTTTTGTGGAGGTAGCTTGAACAGTTTTCAAGTTATAGAGTGGACACGATTTTGTGACAGACGGACAGATGGACGGATGGACAGACAGATGGAGAGGCAGACGCCCGGGGGAAAAACAATGTCTCCCTGAAAAAAAAATTTGGGGGGAGACCTAATAAATCATCCAAATATCTAGAAGTGGAGCTAAAAGCTTCAATGATTTCAGACAGGTTTTCAGAAGAAAGGAAGTCTCTCTCATAACAAAACAACCACTAGTTGTACCCAATTAGTACCCATCGGAATACCCACAACTTGTCTAAATAACTTAGTACCAAATCTTATGTAAATATTGCCAGGTAGAAAGGCGAGAGCTTCATACACTTTCTGACATGACCATAAAGTAGTTTTTTTTATGCTCTTCAAAAGTGATTACATGCAAGGTAGAGGGAGTCTTCCCTATGAAATGTCCATTCAATTAAATCAAGTTTTTCTTTTATAAGATTATGAGGAAGTGTAGTGTAAAGGGTGGAAAAATCTTAAGTAGACAGACTTGAAGCACGAAAACGCCTAGATTTATTTCAAACTTCATTGGAATTTTTTATAGACCAAAGATTTCTACATGCTCTTTCGAAGACTTGCAATATTTTATCATGCATTTTTGATGGCAGTAAAACATGAAGTTACTAATTTTGAGAGTTCAGTGGTGGTACAAGAGCTTGAATTTGCAATAAACCATGCTTTGTATGGTCTTTTATGACGTTTAGGTAACCAATATAACCTAGTAAGCTTTAACTTTAGGTAATCAATATAACGTAGGAAGCTTGTTTATGCAAAAAAGCTTGTGCTTTTGTGCATAAATCAATGGATATCAATTCACACAGTATTTTGAAAAAAAATCAAAGTACTGAGGAAAGTTGATTTGTGTGGAATAATTATTATAATAACAATGCCAGTCTTAGATCAAGTAGTTATCTAGACATTTTGTGAAGGTAAAAAAAATCGACGAAGAAAATAAAAATGATTCATCGATTGTTTTGAGTTTAACAACAGGTAAACCCTTGTGGATCATTTTGTCTTCTCCAAGAGGAAGGGGGGGGGGGGGGGGGGGGGTAGAAGAGATAGAAGAGATAGCAGAGGAGATGAAAGTGAGGGACAGAGTGAATATCAACCCTCACCATCTACCGTTACCTGCTGCAAGGACAACAGGCGTTGCCCAACTGTAAGTCAGTATCAGCTGGACTCCCCAGTGACACAAGATACATATCACCCGTGCCTCCCCCAACTAACCCCACGAAGAAAAAAAGGCGAAGAAAAAAAGGAAGAAAGAAAGATAAACGTGTCTGCTAATTTCTTCATGGTAAAACCATAAATTTATAAATTAGCTCAGTACATTCTGTGCTTGTCCCATCTGCTAATAATCTTATAGACAATTTCTCCTAGCGGGCACATGACGTCTTAGCAACGTCGCATCGATACGACGATGCACGTACGTTGTGCAGCCGCTTGGAGCTATGTTCCTTCGGGCGTTGGAAAACAATCATTTTTGGCTAAACCATTTGATTTAGACATTATAACCCTGATCAGGCGCCGTGTTTAGCGAACTTCGACTACCTAAGGCGAAATAAAATACGTTTATTCCCAATTAAAACAATAACCCGTAAATGCCAAATGTTTCAATACTGGGACATTCGGAAACAGTACTAGTGAAGACAGATTAGAGGCCACAGAATGTAGCGTCTGACCGGTGTCTTCACTATTTGCTAAATGTACGGAACTTGATGTAAAACTCACAGAGCTTACAACACGTTTTGTAATTAGAGCTCTCGAAAGCAGGTGAATAACTGTTTGATGTCGGTCAGTCATGGGTTATTTAGTCGGTCACTGATAATCACAGAGAAGCGAGCTAACCCTTTTAACCCTGTAGACCGGTGCAGACGCCGAGGTAGAAATACACTGTATCTCTGCAAACCTTGTAGATTTTGATAAGACGGTACGTAGCTAGCACGTCTCGCCAGAATCTACATGTACACTGTTTAATGCCATCATGTCAGTGAACTAATCATCCCTTTCTATAAGAATATACTTAAAGCGAAAAGAGTCCTGTCAGAAACTCAGGGATGAAAGAGTAAAACATAAATATCATCGGAAAGCGTGTAGGAAAATAGTCCTAGAGTATTGTTTTCTGTTCAGAATATGTCGTTTTGTTCCAATTTATATTCAATCCGTATAAAATCTCGAAAATTGAAATACTTTGAAAGACATTCCATGCCTGCAAAATTAGTTTTCAAGAGTTCCTTTGGACTATTTTATGCAGCGAACGAATAGCGGAAGTGGAGTTACGCGGTCCAGTACCGGAAGTAGAAATGTAATGACATAGAAACTTGATTTTATAAATCAACTTTCAAAAAGTGAGCCAAAACATAAATGAATATATTCTAGCATTATCAACAGAATATATTCTACCATCAGGTTGAAGACCACTATATAAAAAGAGGACCATGATGGTCCTATATCGCTCACCTCAGCTAGAGATTTACACATTGTCTTTATCTTCAAGTTTCCCTGGGTAGACTGTATAAATTTTAAGTTCTGGAATTTATGCCACACAGCTATAATTTGAATATTCTTGGTAGAGGTAAACTAGGTGTAGCCATTTATTTTAATTAATATGAAAGGCCAGGGCTTTACGGTTTAAGACAGATTTTTTAAGCTTTTCCCTTTATAAGCCTTTGTCAAACATATGGCCCGTAGGGTGGGAACATTTTTGGCCCCAGGGCTATAATTTAACCCTTTTTGTACCAAAAGGAATCTTCCACCTTAGTCAATTTCAAATTTTAGGGCTGTCAGGTTGTGTTCTCTTCAAAATTTATTTGGAAAATAGCTGAACTTTTTTGCAAACAGTGTAGGCCCTGATCAAACACCACATTCTGCGGCGTCTGATCTGGGCCTGCACTGTTTGCCAGGGTACCCGTTTTGGGGATCTGGAACTAAATTGGTTAATCTTGGTAGAGGTCCACAAGATGAGGCTTCATACCAAATATCAAAGACCTGGGCCTTCTGGCTTCAGACAGATTTTTAAAAGGTTTTCCTTATATAAAATAGAAGTGGAGGCAACGAATGATAAGGAATCGATGCAATTACCCCACAGCTCCCATCAGAGACACCAAAGGGAAAAAAACAAACTTGAAGCAATGAACCCCAATGGAAACAACAAGAGCGGAAAGCCAAAAGGACAGTTACCTTCCCACAAAATGGCTAATAGGCTATCCAAAATGAAATAATATATGCCATACAAACACCGAAAAAATTTCATACAAGAAGTTTTTTAAGGTTTTCCTATATAAACCCATGTAAAACCAGGAGGCCATGTGCAGGGGCATTTTTTGCTCCAGTGCTATAAGTTGAAAACTTGGTAGAGGTCCACAAGATGTAGCTTAATACCAAACAAGACCTAGGCAAGACAGGAAGTTTTTTAAATGTTTTTCCTACTGATCCCAGTACTATTATTGGAACAATCTTGTAAGGGCATTTTTTTTATCCCAGTACTATTATTGGAACAATCTTGGTAGAGGTACACAAGATGAAGCTTAATTCCAAATATCAAAGACCAGGACCTTCTGGTTTTAGACCAGAGATTTTTAAAAGGTTTTCCCTATATTTGCCTATATTAAACCAGTGAGCCCTGATGCAGGGGCATTCTTGGCCCCAGGCCAATAATTTGAACACTGGGTAGAGAGGTTCAATAGTGATATCAAAGACCTGGGCCTTCTGGTTTCATACAAGAAGATTGTTTTAAGGTTTTTCTCTATATAAGTCTATGTTGAACCAGTAGGCCCTTGTGCGGGGGCATTTTTGTCTTGAACACTCTTGGTAGAGGTCCACTAGATGATATCAAAAACCTGGGCCTTCTGGTTTCATACAAGAAGATTTTAAGGTTTTCCCTCCATAAGCCTATGTAAAACCAGTAGGTCCTGGTGCTGGGGGCAGTTTTTGATCACAGTACTAATTTTGGAACAATCTTGGTAGAGAGGTCCACAAGATGAAGCCTCATTCCAAATATCAAAGACCTGGACCTTCTGGTTTTAGACAAGAAGATTGTTTTAAGGTTTTTGTCTATATAAATATGTTCTAGAAAGGGTTATCCTTTGGAAGCAAGGAATACACCATAGAGCTGGAAAATATGGAGTGTACATGTTTTCTGGGCCAGACTAGCTAGTTTTGGCCATTTAGGCCTCATCAGTGACCCTCAAATATTTTCAAAATTCCACAATGGAATCAATGATCCTAAAGGACAAGAAAATATAAACTACACTATGATGTAGGGCAGGGAGACTTTTTACGGCCGCCACACATTCCCAGACAACAGCTGTAGTGACGTTAAATATGTTCTAGAAAGGGTTATCCTTTGGAAGCCTATGTAGAACCAGTAGGCCCTGGAGCAGGGTCATTTTTGGCCGAAGGGCTATAATTTGAACAATCTTGTTAGAGGCTCACTTGATAAAGCTTCATACCAAATATCCAAGACCTGTGCCTCCTGGTTTTATATGAAGATTTTTTAAAGGTTTTCCCTATATAAGCCTATGTAAAACCAGTAGGTCAAAGTGCTGGGGGGGGGGCATTCTTTGATCCCAGTACTATTCTTGGAATAATCTTGGTAGAGGTCCAAAAGATGAAGCTTTATTCCAAAATGCAAAGACCTGGACCTTCTGGTTTTAGACAAGAAGATTTGTAAAAGGTTTTTTCTATATTTGCCTATATTAAATCAGTAGGCCCTGGTACAGAGGCATTCTTGGTCCCAGGCCAATAATTTGAACACTTGGTAGAGTTTCAAAAGTGAAATAAAAAGACCTGGACCTTCTGGTTTCATACAAGGAGATTGTTTTAAGGTTTTTCTCTATATTAGCCTATGTAGAACCAGTAGGCCCTTGTGCGGCGGCATTTTCGTCTTGAACACTCTTGGTAAAGGTCCACTACATGATATCAAAGACCTGGGCCTTCTGGTTTAATACAAGAAGATTTTAAGATTTGTCTCTATATAAGCCTATGTAGAACCAGTAGGCCCTTGTGTGGGGGCATTTTTGTCTTGAAAACTTGGTGGAGGTCCACTAGATGATAGCAAAAACCTGGGCCTTCTGGTTTCATACAAGAAGATTTTAAGGTTTTCCCTCCATAAGCCTATGTTAAACCAGTAGGTCCTGGTGCTGGGGGCATTTTTTGATCACAGTACTAATTTTGGAACAATCTTGGTAGAGAGGTCCACAAGATGAAGCCTCATTCCAAATATCAAAGACCTGGACCTTCTGGTTTTAGACAAGAAGATGGTTTTAAGTTTTAAGATCCATTTTTCTCTATATAAGTCTATGTAGAACCAGTAGGCCCTTATGCTGGGGGGCATTTTTGTCTTGAACACTCTTGGTAGAGGTTCACTAGTTGATATCAAAAACCTGGGCCTTCTGGTTTCATACAAGAAGATTTTAAGGCTTTTCCTATATAAGCCTATGTAAAACCAGTAGGTCCTGGTGCGTGGGGCATTTTTTTGATCCCAGTACTATTATTGGAACAATCTTTATAGAGAGGTCCACAAGATAAAACTTAATTCAAAATTATATCAAAGACCTGGACCTTCTGGTTTTAGAAAAGATTTTAAAAGGTTTTCCCTATATTTACCTGTATTAAACCAGTGGGCCCTGGTGCAGGGGCATTCTTGGCCCCAGGCCAATAATTTGAACACTTGGTAGAGGTTCAAGTGATATCAAAGACCTGGGCCTTCTGGTTTCATACAAGAAGATTGTTTTAAGGTTTTTCTCTATAGAAGCCTATGTAGGACCAGTAGGCCCTTGTGCGGGGGCATTTTTGACTTGAACACTCTTGGTAGAGGTCCACTAAATGATATAAAAAACCTGGGCCTTCTGGTTTCATACAAGAAGATTTTAAGGTTTTCCCTCCATAAGCCTATGTAAAACCAGAAGGGTCCTGGTGCTGGGGGCAGTTTTTGATCACAGTACTATTTTTGGAACCATCTTGGTAGAGAGGTTCACAAGATGAAGCTTTATTCCAAATATCAAAGACCTAGACCTTCTGGTTTTAGACAAGAAGATTGTTTTAAGGTTTTTCTCTATATAAGCCTAAGTAGAACCAGTAGGCCCTGGTGCAGGGTCATTTTTGGCCGAAGGGCTATAATTTGAACAATCTTGTTAGAGGCTCACTTGATGACGCCATATACCAAATATCCAAGACCTGTGCCTCCTGGTTTTATATGAAGATTTTTAAAGGTTTTCCCTACATAAGCCTATGTAAAACCAGTAGGTCCAAGTGCTGGGGGGGGGGGGGCATTTTTTGTTCCCAGTACTATTATTGGAATAATCTTGGTAAAGAGGTCCACAAGATGAAGCTTTATTCCAAAATGCAAAGACCTGGACCTTCTGGTTTGAGACAAGAAGATAAATTTGTAAAAGGTTTTTCCTATATATGCCTATATTAAATCAGTGGGTCCTGGTACAGAGGCATTCTTGGCCCCAGGAAAATAATTTGAACACTTGGTAGAGGTTCAAAAGTGAAATCAAAGACCTGGACCTTCTGGTTTCATACAAGAAGATTGTTTTAAGGTTTTTCTCTATATATGCCTATGTAGAACCAGTAGGCCCTTGTGCGGGGGCATTTTCGTCTTGAACACTCTTGGTAAAGGTCCGCTAGATGATATCAAAAACCTGGGCCTTCTGTTTTCATACAAGAAGATTTTAAGGTTTTCCCTCCATAAGCCTATGTTAAACCAGTAGGTCCTGGTGCATGGGGCATTTTTTGATCACAGTACTAATTTTGGAACAATCTTGGTAGAGAGGTCCACAAGATGAAGCTTAATTCCAAATATCAAAGACCTGGACCTTCTGGTTTTAGACAAGAATATTGTTTTAAGTTTTAAGATCCAATTTTCTCTATATAAGCCTATGTAAAACCAGAAGGCACTTGTGCTGGGGACATTTTTGTCTTGAACACTCTTGGTAGAGGTTCACTAGATATCAAAAACCTGGGCCTTCAGGTTTCATACAAGAAGATTTTAAGGTTTTCCCTATATAAGACTATGTAAAACCAGTAGGTCCTGGTGCTTGGGGCATTTTTTTTGATCCCAGTACTATTATTGGAACAATCTTTGTAGAGAGGTCCACAAGATAAAACTTAATTCAAAATTATATCAAAGACCTGGACCTTCTGGTTTTAGAAAAGATTTTTAAAAGATTTTCCCTATATTTACCTGTATTAAACCAGTGGGCCCTGGTGCAGGGGCATTCTTGGCCCCAGACCAATAATTTGAACACTTGGTAGAGATTCAAGTGTGATATCAAAGACCTGGACCTTCTGGTTTTAGACAAGAAGATTGTTTTAAGTTTAAAGATCCATTTTTCTCCATATAAGCCTATGTAAAACCAGAAGGCTGGGGGGCATTTTTGTCTTGAACACTCTTGGTAGAGGTTCACTAGATATCAAAAACCTGGGCCTTCTGGTTTCATACAAGAAGATTTTAAGGTTTTCCTTATATAAGACTATGTAAAACCAGTAGGTCCTGGTGCTTGGGGCATTTTTGTTTTGATCCCAGTACTATTATTGGAACAATCTTTGTAGAGAGGTCCACAAGATAAAACTTAATTCAAAATTATATCAAAGACCTGGACCTTCTGGTTTTAGAAAAGATTTTTAAAAGGTTTTCCCTATATTTACCTGTATTAAACCAGTGGGCCCTGGTGCAGGGGCATTCTTGGCTCCAGACCAATAATTTGAACACTTGGTAGAGGTTCAAGTGTGATATCAAAGACCTGGGCCTTCTGGTTTCATACAAGGAAGATTGTTTTAAGGTTTTTCTCTATAGAAGCCTATGTAGAACCAGTAGGCCCTTGTACAGGGGGATTTTTGTCTTGAACACTCTTGGTAGAGGTCCACTAGATGATATAAAAAAACCTGGGCCTTCTGGTTTCATACAAGAAGATTTTAAGGTTTTCCCCCCATAAGCCTATGTAAAACCAGAAGGGTCCTGGTAATGGGGGCAGTTTTTGATCACAGTACTATTTTTGGAACAATCTTGGTAGAGAGGTCCACAAGATGAAGCTTAATTCCAAATATCAAAGACCTGGACCTTCTGGTTTTAGACAAGAAGATTGTTTTAAGGTTTTCCTCTATATAAGTCTAAGTAGAACCAGTAGGCCCTGGTGCAGGGTCATTTTTGGCCGAAGGGCTATAATTTGAACAATCTTGTTAGAGGCTCAGTTGATGAAGCTTCATACCAAATACCATTTTTGTCTTGAACACTCTTGGTAGAGGTTCACTGATTATATCAAAAACCTGGGCCTTCTGGTTTCATACAAGACGATTTTAAGGTTTTCCCTATATAAGCCTATGTAAAACCAGTAGGTCCTGGTGTGTGGGGCATTTTTTTAATCCCAGTACTATTATTATTTGAACAATCTTTGTAGAGAGGTCCCCAAGATAAAACTTAATTCAAAATTATATCAAAGACCTGGACCTTCTGGTTTTAGACAAGATTTTTAAAAGGTTTATCCTATATTTACCTGTATTAAACCAGTGGGCCCTGGTGCAGTGGCATTCTTGGCCCAAGGCAAATAATTTGAACACTTGGTAGCGGTTCAAAAGTGATATCAAAGACCTGGACCTTCTGGTTTCATTTCAGGTTTTTCTCTATATAAGCCTATGTAGAACCAGTAGGCCCTTGTACTGGGGCATTTTCGTCGTGAGCACTCTTGGTAGAGGTTTACTAGATAACATCAAAGACCTGGGCCTTCTGGTTTCATACCAGAAGATTGTTTTAAGGTTTTTCTCTATAAAAGCCTATGTAGAACCAGTAGGCCCTTGTGAGGGGGCATTTTCGTCTTGAACACTCTTGGTAGAGGTCCACTAGATGATATCAAAAACCTGGGCCTTCTGTTTCATACAAGAAGATTTTAAAGTTTTTCCTATACAAGCCTATATAAAACCAGTAGGTCCTGGTGCAGGAGGTATTTTTTGATCCCATTACTATTACTGAAACAATCTTGGTAGAGGTCCACAAGATGAAGCTTGATTCCAAATATCAAAGACCTGGACCTTCTGGTTTTTAGACAAGATTTTTAAAAAGATTTTCCCTATATCTGCCTGTATTAGACCAGCGGGCCCTGGTGCAGGGGCATTCTTGGACCCAGGCCAATAATTTGAACACTCTTGGTAGAGGTTTAAAAGATGATACCAAAGACCTGGGCCTTCTGGTATCATACAATAAGACTGTTTTAAGGTGTTTTTTTTCTATATAAGCCTATGTAGAACCAGTAGGCCCTTGCGCGGGGGCATTTTTGTCTTTGAACACTCTTGGTAGAGGTCCACTGGAGGATATCAAAAACCTGGGCCTTCTGGTTCCATACAAGAAGATTTTAAAGTTTTCCCAATATAAGTCTATGTAAAATCAGTTGGTCCTGGTGCGGGAGGCAGTTTTAAATCCCAGTACTATTACTGGAACAATCTTGGCAGAGGTCCACAAGAGGAAGCTTAATTGCAAATATCAAAGACCTGGGCCTCCTGGTTTTAGACAAGATTTTTAAAGGTTTTCCCTATATAAACATACATATGTAAAACCAGTAGGTCCTGGTGCGGATGGCATTTTTAGATCCCAGTACTATTATTTGAACAATCTTGAAAGAGGTCCACTAGATGAAGCTTCATACCAAATATCAAAGACATGGGCCTTCTGGTTTTAGATGAAGATTTTTAAAGGTTTTACCTATATATGCTTATGTGAAACCAGTGGACCCTGGTGCAGGGTCATTTTTGGCCAAAGGGCTATAATTTGAACATTGGCCAAAGGGCTATAATTTGAACAATCTTGTTAGAGGCTCACTTGATGAAGCTTCAAAACCAAATATCAAAGACCTTGGCCTCCTGGTTTTAGACGAAGATTCTTTATTTGTTTGATTTGAGGTTTAACGTCCCCGTCAACACTGTAAAGGTCATTTTGGAGACGTTGCTTCCAATTTTGTGGGACTTTTACCCGACATTGAGATGAAATGACATCTCAAGCCCGGTCGCCCAATGAAACCCATAGGGTTTATTAGCATGGACGGTCCGCCTCGCACCGCGGTTCCTGGACAGGCTTAGATCCTCTAAGCGGTTTACCAGTACTAGTGTGCGGGCCGGAGTCAGCTCTGCGTGGAAGCATCATGCAGCCCATATATTTCTTGAAGCCCCTATGGGCGGGGGCCATGAAGATTCTTAAAGGTTTTCCCTATATAAGCCTATGTAAAACCAGTAGGTCCTGGTTCGGGGGCATTTTTTGATCCCAGTACTATTATAGGAACAATCTTGGTAGAGGTCCACAAGGTGAAGCTTAATTCCAAATATCAAAGACCTGGACCTTCCGGTTTTAGACAAGATTTTTAAAAGGTTTTCCCTATATTTGCCTATATTAAACCAGAGGGCCCTGGTGCAGGGGCATGTTTGACCGCAGGCCTATAATTTGAACACTAGGTAGAGGTTCACAAGATGATATCAAAGACCTTCTGGTTTCATATAAAAATATTTTTGAAAGTTTTCACTATATATATGCCTATGCAAAACCATTAGGCCCTTGTGTGGGGGCATTTTATTCTTGAACACTCTTGGTAGAGGTTTACTAGATGGTACCAAAGACATGGGCCTTCTGGTTTCATACAAAAATATTTTTAAAGGTTTTCACCATTTAAGCCTATGCAAAACCAGTAGGCCCTGGTGTAGGGTTATTTTTGGCCACACGACTTATTTGAACAATCTTGGTAGAGGTCAACTAGATGAAGCTTTATATCAAGCAAAGACCTGGACCTTCTGATTTTAGACGAAGATTTTTAAAGGTTTTACCTATATATGCCAATGTAAAACCAGTGGGCCCTTGTGCAGGGGCATTTTTGGCCCAATGGCTATAATTTGAAAAATCTTGTGCAAGGTCCACTTTAAGCTTTATACCAAATATCAAAGACCTTTGCCTCCTGGTTTCATACAAGAAGATTTTAAGGTTTTCTCTATATAAGCCTATGTAAAACCAGTAGGTCCTGGTGCGGATGGCATTTTTTGATTCCAGTACTATTATTTGAACAATCTTGGTCGAGTACCACTAGATGAAGCTTCATACCAAATACTGAATACCTGGGCCTTCTGGTTTTAGACTAAGATTTTGGAAGGTTTTACCTATATATGCCTATGGGAAACCCTTGGGCCCTGGTGCAGGGTCATTTTTGGCCAAGGGGCTATAATTTGATTTGTTTAATTTGAAGTTTAACCTCCACATCAATACTGTATAGGTCATTTTGGAGACGTTATTTCCAATTTTGTGGGACTTTTACCCAACAACAAGATGAAATGACATCTCAAGCCCTGCCGCCCAATGAAACCATTAGGGTTTATAAGCATGGACGGGCCGACTCATACTGTTTTGCCCGAGCAGGCTTAGATAACAGTACTTGTGTGTGGTCGGTATCAGCTCTGCGTAGAAGCATCATACAGCCCATCCATTTCTTCAAGCCCCAATGGGCGAGGGCTGTGATTTGAACAATCTTGTTAGAAGCTCACTTGATGAAGCTTCATACCAAATATTAACGACCTGGGCCTCCAGGTTTTTAGACAAGTAGATTTTTAAAGGTTTTCCCTATATAAGCCTATGTAAAACCAGTAGGTCCTGGTTCGGGGGCATTTTTGATCCCAGTACTATTATAGGAACAATCT
Organism: Lucinisca nassula; assembly: GCA_963580285.1. NCBI lineage: Eukaryota > Metazoa > Mollusca > Bivalvia > Lucinida > Lucinidae > Lucinisca > Lucinisca nassula. The sequence continues at coordinate 112,143,745 of OY757014.1, read as the reverse complement.
TGGTAGAGGTCCACAAGATGAAGCTTAATTCGAAATATCAAAGACCTGGACCTTCTGGTTTTAGACAAGATTTTTAAAAGGTTTTCCCTATATTTGCCTATATTAAACCAGTGGGCCCTGGTGCAGGGGCATGTTTGGCCCAGGCCTATAATTTGAACACTAGGTAGAGGTTCACAAGATGATATCAAAGACCTGGGCCTTCTGGTTTCATACAAGAAGATTGTTTTAAGGTTTTTCTCTATATAAGTCTATGTAGAACCAGTAGGCCCTTATGTGGGGGCATTTTCGTCTTGAACACTCTTGGTAGAGGTTCACTAGAGGATATCAAAAACCTGGGCCTTCTGGTTTCATACAAGAAGATTTTAAGGATTTCCCTATATAAGCCTATGTAAAACCAGTAGGCCTTAGTGCGGGGGCATTTTTGGCTCAAGGGCTTTAATTTGAACAATGTTGGAATACATCAACCAGATGAAGCTTCATACCAAATATCAAAGACCAGGGCCTTCTGGTTTCAGACAAAGATTTTTAAAGGTTTTCCCTATATAAGACTGTAAAACTTTAAGGCCCTAGTGTGGGGGAATTGTTGGCCCAAGGGCTATAATTCTGTACAATCTTGGTAAAGTCCACTAGACGAAGCTTTATATCAAATATATCAAAGACCTGGGCCTTATTGTTTCAGATGAAGTTTTTCTTTTCCTAATTTTCCCCATTTGGTTGCCATGGCAACCAGAATTCTGCATAGAAAAAGTCAGAGGACTACCTCGAGATCACTTCAGGGAAGTTTGGGCAAAATCAGATTCTATTGAGCGGTTTACATGGTTTAGGAGAGAAATTGTGGACAGATGGACATATGGATGGATGAGGACAGGGCGACCAATCACAATAGCTCCCCCCCGGAGCCATGGCTGGGGCGAGCTTAAAAAAAAATAAGAGTGCCAAGATGGCCCTGAATCACTCAACTGTCACCAGATGATCATGAGCAATGTTTAGAAAACAGAGTTGCCATTAGATGCTAGACATACGAGACAGTGATTCCCTGTGACAATACAGAGCTGACTTGTATGTCACTATTTGGACACCTTCTGGACACTCATGGTCAGGTCCTAGTGCACCAGTAGGAGATGAAGCGGCTCAGTCTTACTAACAATACAATACCTGGGCCTTCTGATTTCAGACGAGAAGATTTTTGAAGTTTCCTTATATAAGTCTTTGTAAAACTGGTGGGCCAAAGTGTAGGGGAATTTTTGGCCCCAGGGATATTATTTGGCCAATCTTGGTGGAGGTCAGCTAGATGATGTTTAGGTTTCCATTATGGTCTGGTTTGTGTTTCTTTCCCTTTGGTGTCTTTGATGGGTGGAGTAAGTTAATTGTATCGATTCCTGGTCTTTGTTTTACTACTACTTTTCATACCAAACATCAAAGACCTGGCATTCTGGTTTCAAACGAAAGATTTTTTTATAGGGTTTCCCTATATAAGTCGATGTAGAACCAATGGAACCCAGGGTGGGGCCATTTTGGTTGAGGTCCACTAGATACAACTTCCTTCCAAATATCAAATATCTGGGCCTTCTGGTTTCAGACAAGAAGATTTTCCCCATGTAAATATGTAAACCTGGTGGGCCCCAATGCGGGGGCATTTTTGGACCCAGGCCTATATTTGAACAATCTTGGTAAAGGTCCACTAGACGAAGCTTCATACCAAATATCTAAGACCTGGGCCTTCTGATTTCAGACAAGAAGATTTTTAAAGGTGTTTCCTTATATAAGTCTATTATTAAGCCAGTGGGCTCTGGCATGGGTGTATTTTTAGCCCCAGAGCTATAATTTGACCAATCTTGGTGGAGGTCCACAAGATAATCTCGTTTATGAAAGTTACAAAAAGAGCAGATCATAAACAGCTGAGGAAAGCTGGAGACACCATTTTTCACTTATATTTATGCTCAAGCGCAGGTTATTCCAAAGCTGTTTGTCCTGTGCAGCCCAAATTCGAACTCAATGTAGACTGTAAGCCCCTCCTGGTTATCTGCAAGTTGAATGAAGATCGTATCAGAAATGGCCGAGAAAAAGTGGAGACGTCGTTTACCCCATTATAAGTCTATGAACCTTTTTGTTTCCATGGCAACCAGAATTCCAATCTGATCAGCCCAAAAACCTTATGGAGCCTTTCCCCCTAGCTAATGATACTTCTCATGAAATTTGATCAAGATTGGCCATGGGGTATTAGAGATATACTTATTTGAAAATGTTTACAGACGGACGGACGCACGCACGGACGGACGGATGCACGCACGACGGGCAAGATGTGATCACAAAAGCTCACCTTGTCACTACGTGACAGGTGAGCTAAAAACAAGTATCAGAATTCAGGGATCTGTAGCATGACATAGTCATGCTGTCTTCTTCATTATTGAATTATTTATTTTACCTATATTTATGATCAATTCATTTAGATGCACTTATCTGTATTTACGGATTATAAATTTATATATAAGCTTTAGGATTTATTTATTCATTTATGTATATGTTTGCTTTTTTTCTTTAAATATTATATTGTTTAATTTTTTTTTTCATTTATTTACCAATCAACCTACCTAGCTACTATATTTTTTTATTATTTTTTATTTGTTTACTTTTTTTTTTCATTTAACTCTATACATTTATTTTTTCACTTAATTACTTATTTAAGTTTTTGGAGGAATCAGAAAACGAGAAAGACATGCTTCAAGTTCAAAAAGTAACTGACACATGAGACAGTTGAAAATCCATAACTCATGCTCTGCCAATAAACAATGCTAGAGACACTCAGGAAATGCCTATGAGTACAGCTTTCATAAGCCTCACAATATACAACTAACATAACAGTTGCCCCAGTTAGCGCCAAACAATCTAGATGGATGGAAAGGGTAGCTACAATATAATAGTGTCAATCTCAAAATATCCTTGACTTGGAGGTACAGACCTGGGTCTTGCCCACATCTCTTGATGTTTAACATTTCTGCAAAGTAATGTCTTTGTTTGTGTGTTTGATTTGAGGTTTAACGTCCCCGTCAACACTGTAAAGGTCATTTTGGAGACGTTGCTTGCAATTTTGTGGGACTTTTACCCGACATTGAGATGAAACGACATCTCAAACCCTGTCGCCCAATGAAACCAATAGTGTTTAACAGCATGGACAGTCCGCCTCGCACCGCGCTTCCTGGACAGGCTTAGATCCTCTAAGCAGTTTACCAGTACTAGTGTGCGGACCGGATTCAGCTCTGCGTGGAAGCATCATGCAACCCATATATTTCTTCAAGCCCCTATGGGCGGGGGCCGGCAAAGTAATGTCAAAATCCATCGGTACTGACCTCAGTTTTGCGCACTACAGATCGTCTCATGATGTTTAACATTTCTGTCTAGTAATATCAAAATCCATCTTGAAATAGGGAGGTTAATATTGACAATGCTTATTTCGGACCCTTTTTTTACCTTTGACCTTGTATGGACCTTGACCTTGGAGGTACTGCCCAGGGTCTTGTCTGCGACCGTCTAATGATGATTAACATTTGTCAAGTTATTTCAAAATCCAATAAAGTTGTTGACTGCACACGAAAAAAACAAGAAAAGACCTTTTTAGCCTTGGACCTCTTAGTACGACCTTTATCTTGGAGGTACTGACCTGGGTTTTTGCACGCCATTGGGTCGGGCCTCCGATTCTATGACGGTTCCGACAAAGGCTAATGTCGGTTAGTACCTGATGCCCCGTCTATGGTCGGGCCCACTGGAGTCTAACCGTTGCTTTTCTTTTGCTCCAGCATTTCTGTTGTTTCTTGCTGTAGAGTCCTCACCGTTGTTTCATCTCTGTGGTTGTTTAATTTTTGTGTTCACAGAGATGTTGCACTGATGAGTTAGGAGGCCTTCATGCTGACTGAACAAATTATTTGTCTTAACCAAGACGGAAGTAAGGTCGAGGATTGTGGCCACCTTAAATCGATTTTAGCCCCCCAGTGGAATTCGTTTCGGCTGACCGTTCCAAGGCAGTTCTGTCGTGGTTTATTTTTGTTATGGTTTGTCTTTGGGTGTTTGTGTCGCTTATATTATTTTATTTTGGATAGCCTTTTGGCCATTTTGTGGGAAAGTAACTGTCCTTTTGGCTTTCCGCTGTTGTTTCCTTTAGGGTCTGTTGGTTCATGTTAGTGTTTCTTTCCCTTTGGTGTCCCTGATGATAGCTGTGGGTTAATTGTATAGATTCCTGATTATTGCCTCTACTTGTATTTTTTAAAAATATTAGATCTAGGTTTTGCACATGACATTGTCGGTTAACATTTCTGTCAAGTAATTGCAGAAACCATCCAGAAATGAGAAAGTTATCAAGGGTGTTTATGTTTCGACCCTTTTTGGACCAGGGACCTCAAGTATGACCGTGACCTTAGAGGTAAGGACCTTTGTTTTGCACGCAACACATTGTCTCATGATGGTTAACATTTCTGCCAAAGAAATTTCAAAATCCATCCAGAAATAAGAAAGTAAAACAACCTTGACAAGCTTCTTTATCTTACTTTCAGCCACAATCAGCAGGGTGTTTCAGATGCCACAAGATACACAGCATCCCAATCCCAAGATATTCATCCACCCTGCCACCCTGAATGAGCTACTGCAGTGTCGGGTTAGCAAAACCTTCTCTTCTCAAAACCATGGCAAGGACATCACCATCACTTGACCAATGCTGAAAAATAATGAGTAAACAATTAACCAAGTTAATTGGCTGCTTTGTTTTGATCCAAGTTTTACACTTAAGTTTATATTACCCTCCATTCATTTTTTTCAACAGACAAATTTCTAGTTAACATAAAAAAAAAAAAGGTTAGTCATTTTTCTAATAAAAAGCAGGTTTTTGAACAGCACTGTTAATGTCAAGGTAACCATTGTTCAATCAAATTTGAGAGTCTATGCTTAATTTTAACAACACAACACCTAAGGGTTAAGTTCTGGCATTCATTAACCCATTTAGTACCAGATACTCCAAAACGGGTACCCTGGCAAACAGTGCAGGCCTAGATCCGACGCCTACACTGTTTGCAAAAAGTTCGCCCATTTTCCTAACAAATTTTGAAGAAAACACAATGCGACACCCCTAAATTTTGAAATGGACTCATGCTATATATAAGGAGGAAGATTCCATTTGGTACAAAAAGGGAAGAATACACAATGCAAAAAGCTCGAGATCAATGTGTATGTTCCAATGCTCTGAGATTGTAACAGAGAGAAATTCAAACAGTTTCACTTGCCCTTCACCATCACCACCAGGGAAGTAGGACGTTCCGCACTGATTTATATCTAGTTAAACCAGATTGAAAAAAGAAATCGGCAATGATCATTAATCGATACAAGTAACCCACAAGCCTCCATCAGAGATCCTATGTAAGTCTATGTAAAACCAGTGGGTCCCTAGGCGTAGCCATTTTTGGCCCTAGGGATATAATTTGGACAATCTTGGTAGAGGTCCACTAGTTGAAGCATCATACCAAATATCGAAGACCTGGGTCCTACGGTTCCACAGAAGAAGATTTTTAAAGGATTTCCTTATACAAGCATATGAAAACCGGGTGGGCCAAAGGGCAGACCATTTTTGGTCCCAGGGCTATAATTTGAACAATCTTGGTTGAGGTCAACTAGATGAGGCTTCATACAAACTATTAAAGACCTAGGCCCAGTGGTATCAGAGTAGAAGATTTTTAAAGGATTTTCCCTATGTAAGTCTATGTAAAACCAATGGGTCCCTGGACGCGGCCTTTTTTGGTGCTAGGGCAAAAATTTTGGTAATGGTCCACTAGTTGAAGCTTCATACCAAATATCACACACCTGCGCCCTGGGGTTCCAGAGAAGAAGACAAAATAGGCATTTTCAGCAATCAAGGGGACATAAGTATGATTAATGGGCCGACTTAGCCAGTTTGCAAACTCATCCCAGTTTTTATCCACAGTTACCTTACATATAAGTCTAAGAAAGATAGGATCAAAACTCAAGGCGCTACAGTAATGACGAGCATTTTCCCATTGTAAGTATGGGACCTTGTGGTTGCCATAGTAACCCAAGTTTTCATTCAAATTCGAAAACAAGCTCAAGTCAACAAATGAACAATGCCACACCTGAGCCATGCAACAGATAAGAAACGGTACAGATCAACCTGCAGTGGGCCCCGGGACAGATCCATTTATTGGCCCCATGGGGTTAGAATTTGAACCATCTTGGTAGAGGGCCACTAGATGAAGCTTCATTCCAATTATCAAAGACTTGGGCCTTCTTGCTTCAAACAAGATTTCTAAAGTTTTCCCTATGGAAGTATGTACAACCATTGGGCCCTGGGGTGGGCCATTTTTGACCCTAGGGCTATGCTTTGAATAATCTTGGTAGAGGTCAGCCACATCTGTATCAAGCACAATATCCCTACATGTGCCTTGTGGTTGCAGAGAAGACTTAAAAGGTTTTCCATATAATTATGTCTATGTAAAACCGGTACAGGGCAAGTTTTGGCCGCAGGGCTATAATTTGAACAATCTTGGTAGAGGTCCACTAGAGGGCTTCATTCCAACTATCAAAGACCTGAGCCTTCTGGTTTCAGATGAGAAGATTTTTAAAGGTTTTACGTATATAAGTTAATGTTAAACCAGTGGGCCCCGGCACAGGGGAGAAGGGCATTTTTGGCCCCTGGGCTATAATTAGATAACCTTGGTAGAGGTCTCCTAGATGAAGCATCATAGCAAACATCAAAGACCGCTGCTTTCTGGTTTCAAACAATAAGATTATTAAAGGGTTTCCCTATACAAGTCTGTAAAACCATTGGGTCCCACTGCAGGGCCATTTTTGACCGCAGGGCCATAATATGAACAACCTTGGTAGAGGTCTACCAGATTAAGCTTCATACCAAATATCAAAGCTCTGGTTTCAGACGAAGATTTTTAAAGGTTTTTCCCAAAAGATATACAAGTCTATGTAGGCCCCAGTGCAGGGGCATTTTTGGCCCCAGGAATCTTGTTAAGAGGTCCACTAGATGAAGCTTCATACCAAATATCAAAGACCTGGGCCTTGAGGTTTGAGATTTTTATTTTAAGTTTTCGGTACAAGAGGGCCATGATGGCCCTGGATCGCTCACCTGATCCTATTGTACAAACGGAATTGTGGGTAATATATGGTGGAGGGGAGGGTTTGAGCAATTTTGGTTGGACCCAAAGACCATTTCTGTGAAATTAATTCAAAATCAGTCTGCCTGTTTAGGAGTAGAAGTCATTTTGAGAAGTAAAAGTCATTTTTGATGAAATGACATCAAGCCCTGCCGCCCAATGAAACCAATGGGGTTTAAAACTAAACAGTTTGAGCAATTTTGGTAGAGGATCCCCCATGGAACCTTCCAGTGAAATAATTTTAAAATCCATCCACTGGTTAAGGAGAAAAAGTTGTTTAAAGCTTTTTCTATTTTTAGCTCTGGCGGCCATTTTGTTCATCAGAGCGGAACGGTTGGGCAATTTTGGTAGAGCTTCACCGAAGGAACATTCCTGTGAAGTAATTTCAAAATCCATCCACTAGTTAAGGAGAAAAAGTCATTTAAAGCTTTTTCTATTTTTAGCTCTGGCGGCCATTTTGTTCACCCGAGCGGAAGGGTTTGAGCAATTTTGGTAGAGGGTCACCCAAGGAACATTCCTGTCAAGTAATTTCTAAATCCATCCACTGGTTAAGGAGAAAAAGTCCTTTAAAGGTTTTTCTATTTTTAGCTCTGGTGGCCATTTTGTTCACCCGAGCGGATTGGTTTGAGCAAATTAAGTAGAGGGGCACCCAAGAAACCTTCCTGTGCAATAATTTCAAAATCCATCCACTGGTTAAGGAGAAGAAGTTGTTTAAAGGTTTTTCTATTTTTACCTCTGGCGGCCATTTTGTTCACCAGAGCTGAACGGTTTGAGCAATTTTGGTAGAGGGTCATCCAAGGAACATTCCTGTGAAACAATTTCAAAATCCATCCACTTGTTAAGCAGGAGAAGTCGTTTAAAGAATTTTCTATTTTTAGCTCTGGTGGCCATCTTGTTCACCCGAGCGGAACAGTTTGAGCAATTTTGGTAGAGGATCACCCAAGGAGCATTCCTGTGAAATTAGATCAAAATCTGTCCAGCAGTTTTGGAGGAGATGTTGTTTAAAGCAAAAGTTGACGACGGACGCACGCACGGACGATGGACGACGGACAAAGACTGATCCCAAAAGCTCACCTTGAGCACTTCGTGCTCAGGTGAGCTAAAAAAAAATCTATTTTTGGCTCCCGTGACTTAGATGTGCAACGGACCGGAGCCAAAATCCAATCAGTGGTTTAGAAGATGTTTACGCATGCCTGACACACAACAGCCAAAAAGTGATTCCAAAAGCTCACCTTGTCACTACATGACAGGTGTGCTAAAACAACTATGCTGTTTTCCTACAAGTAAACTGTCATCACGAAAACGCACCTATTTAATTCTGACCCCCTTGAACCCCAATTTTATATAGTAAAATGGGGGGGGGTTTACAAGGGTAAACCTTTTCTTATTTCTGCCCTAAAATATAGATTGTGGATACTCGTCCTCGATGAGGCTGTTCTTACGAGTGCCCACAATCTATATTTTAAGTTGAAATAAGAAAAATCTCACAATTTTTCATCTTAAAATTTTCTCTTTTTTTCGGCGATGAAGGTGGCAATGTATTTGTATAGGCGTGTTTGCGTAATGAAAATTTTATTTTGGTTTTTATCTCTTAACTTTCTGAAACCGTTTATTATTATAGTGTGATAAAAGTGGAGATTTATAGTCAAACTAACCCTTGACCTGCTGAATATTTATATATGCCACACCCACTACTGATTATCAATCAACCGGATTACTTGATGCAAATTATTGCAACAAATTCATGAGCTGAATGACAAAAAATGAAGATCCTGATCAGATGGCTTTTTCAGAAGCCATCTGATCTGGATCTTCATTATTTGAAAGAGAAATCATATCCGGGCTCAGCAGGACAAGGGTTAATAGTGCAAACACCTTTGGAATCTTGAAATTCTTTCTGGACAGGGTACACTGAGCCAATGAAGGTTTCTGCCAGACTGCATAAAGAGATACATATGGAAATCTTTTCTATAATGAAAATGTATGCCGTGTTTACTATTAAAATCACCTCATTGAGGCTATTCTAACGAGTACTCATGACAGCATACATTTGTAAGGTAAAAATGACCAAGATCTCCAAAATTATCCCAACTATTTATTTTGTAGAGGATTGCCCTAGGGTCACAAGAACAGGTTCAACTGAACCATGGTAAATGGCTTTAGTTTCTGTTTGATTTGAGGTTAAATGTCTGTCAACATGGTACAGGCAATTTTGGAGAAGTTGCTTCCAATTTTGTGGGACTTTAACCCGACATTGAGATGACATGACATCAAGCCCTGTCCCCCCAATGAAACCAATAGGGTTTATAAGTATGCACAGTCTGACTCACTGCTTTGCCAATGACCAATCTCCGCAGCCTCTCCATGACCAATCTCTGCCGCCTCTCCATGACCAATCTCCGCCGCCTCTCCATGACCAATCTCCACCGCCTCTCCATGACCAATCTCCGCCGCCTCTCCATGACCAATCTCCGCCGCCTCTCCATGACCAATCTCCGCCGCCTCTCCATGACCAATCTCCGCCGCCTCTCCATGACCAATCTCCGCCGCCTCTCCATGACCAATCTCAGACTCTCCATGACCAATCGCCGCCTCTCCATGACCAATCTCAGACTCTCCATGACCAATCTCCGCCCGCCTCTCAATGACCAATCGCCGCCTCTCCATGACCAATCTCCGCCGCCTCTCCATGACCAATCTCCGCCGCCTCTCCATGACCAATCTCCGCCGCCTCTCCATGACCAATCTCCGCCGCCTCTCCATGACCAATCTCCGCCGCCTCTCCATGACCAATCTCCGCCGCCTCTCCATGACCAATCTCCGCCGCCTCTCCATGACCAATCTCCGCCGCCTCTCCATGACCAATCTCCGCCGCCTCTCCATGACCAATCTCAGACTCTCCATGACCAATCGCCGCCTCTCCATGACCAATCTCAGACTCTCCATGACCAATCTCCGCCCGCCTCTCCATGACCAATCGCCGCCTCTCCATGACCAATCTCCGCCGCCTCTCCATGACCAATCTCCGCCGCCTCTCCATGACCAATCTCCGCCGCCTCTCCATGACCAATCTCCGCCGCCTCTCCATGACCAATCTCCGCCGCCTCTCCATGACCAATCTCCGCCGCCTCTCCATGACCAATCTCCGCCGCCTCTCCATGACCAATCTCAGACTCTCCATGACCAATCTCAGACTCTCCCATGACGATGGCTTCTACATTCGGCAACTCAAGGTCCTGAAAGTTAAACAGTAACCAATAAAACAGATGAAAATTGACAGCCCAGACTATTATTAATCCTTATTCTGCTGCACACAATAAGCCCTTAGTTTGCAAACAGTATAGTTCCAGATCAGATGGCTGAAGGATCTACACTTTGCCAGTCAGAATGAGAATCTTCATACATTATATTAAGTAATTTGGTTGGTTAAAACTTAAAAGTCAGCAAAGGGAAAGACAAAATTAATCTATTCCAAAGGACAAGCATTAAGGTTTCAGAAGGATAGGGATTAAGGTCACATGGAAACAAGGCATCTCATGCGATACAAATCCCCTCCGAGCGTGGAAAACACTGAACTGGCAAAAGTCCAACTTGCTTGAGATATTATCATTTGCAACATTTGTGTAAAGTTTGTTTAAAATCCATTAATAAAAGTAGGTTCTAGAGGGATGACAATGTTTCTCTAAAAATAGCCACTGTGACCTTGGCTTCAGGCCTTGACCTTGAAAGTCGATCTTGCTCGAGATATTCTCATGACCATCTTGTGTGAAATTATATTAAAATCCGTCAATAAATGTAGGCGGTAGAGCCACTACAAAGTTTTTTCTAAAAATAGCCACGGTGACCTTTACCTTGAGGCCATGACCTTGAAATTCAAAGCAACTCTAGATAGTATCACAAGAAACATTTGTGTTAAGTTCTGTTAAAATCCATCAATAAATGTTGGCGCTAGAGATGAAAAAAAAATTCTAAAAATAGCCACAGTGACCTTGACGCCATGACCTTTAAAGCGAACTTGCTTGAGAAATTATCATAAGTAACATTTGTTTGAAGTTATATTAAAATCCGTCAATAAGTGTAGAGGCTAGAGCAATGACGAAGTTTTTCTAAAAATAGCCACAGTGACCTTGACCCCATGACCATGAAAGTGCAACTCTCTTGAGATATTATCATAAGCACCATGTGTGAAGTTATATCAAAATTCTCGAGGGCACAACCTTGAAAGTCGAACTCCATAAAGATATTGCCACAAGGACCATCTGTGTGAAGTTATATTGAGATCAGTGCATACCTGCCAACTTTCACCCATTAGGCGTGAGTTTCACGATTTTTCCATGCATTTTGACCTCACGATCGTGTTGCCAAAATAAGGCAAAAATCACGATTTTTCCACCTCCTCACGCTTGGTATTTTTATCAGCCATATTGTTTGTGGATAGTCATTTGGAATATCTTGGATTTCTTCACTATCTATTTTTGAGATGGAAAAATAAAAATCAAAAATGAGTTCCTTTAAAGGTGCATTATTGAGCTGTCGGAAAAAAAGTGCTTAATTTTTTTTTTACATATATCGGGTATTTTTTGTTTAAATAATACAAATGAATGAGTTTTATGTAATATTGCGAACAATTATGATCACAGGTTAAGTTTTATGAGACGGTTTTCCTAACTATGCTACGAACACAGTCTATTTTTAATTTCGCGACAAAACTACAACGCGCGTGAATAATGACGTCATGCGTAAATACCTAGAAAGGTATGCAGGGATCATCTCAACATCGTTACACACAATTGTTGTGACAGAAATCGTAGATCGTAGTATAGTGAAATTCTTTTAAACTTTTTATGCGAATTCCAATGTGTAAAATGGAATGAAATTCCGTCTTTCTCTCTCTCTCTCTTTCTCTCTCTCTCTCTCTCTCTCTCCCTCTCAGCATGCCATGGCGTACACGTTCCTCAGTGCTCTCTCTCTCTCTCTATCTCTCTCTCTCTCTCTCTCTCTCTGAAAGTGCTATGGCCAACATGTTGCTAAGTTTTTTTCTCTCACTCATTATGGGCTAAATGTTGAAACAGTGGGTCAACATCGGGCAGACAGCGATACGACGTCGCCATGTCGTATCGCTCTCGGTCAGACGCACCGTTCATGCGATTTACTCTCTCTCTCTCTCTCTCTCTCTCTCTCTCTCTCTCTCTCTGTGGCCTTCATGTTGCTCATTCGTCTCTCTCTCTCTCTCTGGCCTTCATGTTGCGCATTAGTCTCTCTCTCTCTCTCTCTCTCTCTCTCTCTCTCTCTCTCTGAAAGTGTTTTTGTTTGATTTGAGGTTTAACGTCCCCGTCAACACTGTAAAGGTCATAAGATCATTTTGGAGACGTTGTTTTCAATTTTGTGGGACTTTTACCCGACATTTGGATAAAATGACATCTCAAGCCCTGTCGCCCAATGAAACCAATAGGGTTTATTAGCGTGTACGGTCCGCCTCGCACCGCGGTTCCTGGACAGGCTTAGATCGTCTAAGCGGTTTACCAGTACTAGTGTGTGGGCCGGATTCAGCTCTGCGTGGAAGCATTTTGCAGCCCATATATTTCTTCAAGCCCCTATGGGCTCTGAAAGTGCCATGTCCAACATGTTGCTCAGTGTTTTCTCTCTCTCTCTCTCTCTCTCTCTCTCTCTCTCATTATGGGCTAGCGCACCACATTGGGCCAACATCGGGCCGACAGCGATACGACGTCGCCAACACACACACCATTACCTACATGCTGCTCATTAGTCTCTCTCTCTCTCTCTCTCTCTCTCTCTCTCTCTCTCTCTCTCTCTCTCTCTCTCTCTCTCTGGCAGCGTTGTCAAACTTTGTTGCAGAGATGAATGCCTTGACCTGCTCCATCCTTCGAATGAGGATGTAAGGTGAAAATCTTGATCCTGCCCAAACAGCACCAAAAAGATTGTTTTTCTTCTACACTGTTTTTGTAGAAGTAAAAGTCATACAGGGCTAATGTTATTTGTTAACGGTATAAGACGGAAAATAAATATTCTATGTATATATCGTCGGGCCGACGCTTGACCGACATTCTACGCTGACTGGGTGTCTTCCATTAAAGTTAAAGACCCCTACCTCAGTTTAGTTTTGTATTGGACTAACGGCCCAGTCAACACTATTTTATGTCATTTTTGAGCCGGTCAGTTTACCTGTCCACACTTTTCCTGGGCAGGCTTATACGTAAAGCCACGGTCACAAATCACTATTCGATCCCCGCCCGACTACTCTGGGACTGCGATGGGATGAGATTGGGCTGGAGTCCGGTCGGCGTCCCGCTGGATGTTGGGGCGTCGGTGGTGGTCGGGAGGGGCCCGGTTAAATTTTAACTCGTAGTTAAAATTCTCCACGAAAACTCACCGACTTCTAGGTCGGTGGCACATCGATAAAAGTCGAGCAGAGCTCGTACCGACGTCGATGTCGATGGCATCGGCTGGCATCCGGTAGTCGTAAAGCGGACCCCGACCAATCAGATAATCGGGCAGTAATCGGCCGAGGCCCGACAGATGATCAAGCGGAATCCGCTGGACGAATCCCGGTTTCGACTGGCGCCGCTCGATCGCTGATTGACGCTCGACTATATAAGGGCCCGATCTCCGATTGGTGCCAGTTTCTAGCAGACCAGTAGGGAGCATTGTACATAAACGTTTGATAACTGCCCATGCAAAGGACGGTACACGATCCATTGCTTCATCCACCATTAGCGGTAGCAGTTCTTCTCCCGCACACAAGGTTGCAAAGACCACATTGGCACGGTGCCGAGCCCTAAGCAGCCACTCCTGTAACCTCCGGATCCTTTCCTGGGGTGACGGTAGGTGCAGTGGTGGGATAAGAGGCATCTTGTTCCGCTTTTCTTCGAAAGTTTTCCTCGACGTCAAGAAAAAGCATGTTCACCCACCAACAGAGCTGACCCATTTGTTGTATAGGCAGGAGAGGATGCAGTTTATATACCCCTGAACAACTGGACAATTCCCGGCTGGGGTAAACCCGTCCCTTGTCCGGCGGCCGGGAACTGGGCGGACATCTGCGGAACATCGACCGATGCTCGGGGACTAGTAACAATCGCCGGGTATACGGTCGGTAACCTGCAGTGCACCGGCCTATTTCCGCCTGGCGTATACGCCGATGCTTCCCCGCAAAACTTAGGCTGACACCGCCCGATTCCCGGCGGATGTCTCTCTAGGCCCCACACGGCATACTTTTTGCCAAAACCGAGCCAGACACCCATTTCTCGTCTTGGACTGCTCGGCCGACCACAACGTATAGTATAGCTCGGCCGGGGTACGCCGAATTTGTGACCGAGGCATCAGCAGTTAACCAGTACAGTGCACACTCTTTCGCCACTGACAACTGCCCTTCTTGAATCAGCGGATGCCCAGTGGTAGAGAATGGCCGTGGAAAATATTTCATGATCTATCTCCACGAAAGAATGTTGCCGACCCGGCAGGTACCGAACACGCGCCTTTCTGATCACCAGTCAGACGTTCATCCGACCGAGGTACTGAGGCCGATGATTATCATACGAGATATTTTGGCCAGCAATAATCAAGTGTATATAAATGTAAAGTGCAGATAACTCCATGTCAACAGACATACAACGTCTAAACAACGTCCAAGTCAACAGACATACAACGTCTAAACAACGATGCATTGACGCTGACGCAGCAAAGTCGATGCAACAACGAAATTGACATAGCGTGTAGCATCGGCTCCGGAACTTGTTACTCAAAAGTACCAGATTAATGTGGAAAATGATCATACCGACGGTAACGGGCCTCTGTGGCCTAGTGGTTAAGAGTGCTGACTCTTGATCATTAGGTCTCTCACCGCTGTGGTTCGAGTCTCGCTCGGGTCATATGTGAGACGCCAAGTTCTGCAATGGAAGGTAAGGTGGTTTTTCTCCGGGTACTCTGGTTTTCGCCCATCTCTGATTAACGATCGCTCGATACGGGTGAAATAATCTTGAAAGGGCCGTAAAACCAAAACAAAAAAAAAAAAAAAATAAAATAAAAAAATACGGACGGCAGGTAATGACCTAATTTGGCGTTATTACGTAAAGCTAGAACCTAAAACCACTTCCCATCACGTGAACAAGTCCGTGAAATTAAGACCCCACTAAACCCCATTTTATATAAAGAAAACTGGGGTTTACGGGGAATAACATTAATTTCCTTAGTTCTGCTCCAAGACATAGGCTGTTGGTACTCGTTAGAACCGCCTCAATGAGGCGGTTCTAACGAGCATCCAAAACCTATGTTTGGAGTATAAATAGGAAAAATATCACAAATCTTCATCAGAAAAAGATGCCTTTTTTAAGGTTTGAGAAATTTACTATATCCCACGGATGTGTTATCCTAATGCCATATTAAATGAACTTATTTTCTCTGAAATTCTTGTGCCGACATTTTGGAAAGCTTTGAAAAGGTTTGAGGGTCACTGACGAGGCCTTATTGGCCGAAACTAGCTATTCTGGCCCAGAAAACATGTACACTCCATATGTTCCAGTTTTGTGGTGCATTCCTTGCTTCCAAAGGATATACACTTTCGGATGAGTCTTTAAACCTAGGTCCCGTCTCCGTATGGCCTTAGCTGTTGGTGGGACGTAAAACTCAAACACTCACTCACTCACTCCAAAGGATAGCCATTTCTAGAACATATTTAACGTCACTATAGCTGGTGTCTGGGAATGTGTGGAGGTCGTAAAATGTCTCCCTGCCCAACATCATAGTGTAGTTTATATTTTCTTGCCCTTCCAGTGGTGAATTTTGAAATTTTTGAGGGTCACTGATGAGGCCTAATTGGGCAAAACTAGCTAGTCTGGTCCAGAAAACATGTACACTCCATATTTATCCCCACGTTTTTCGAAGAAAAGTGGGGATATTGTTATCGCCTCCGTCTGTCCGTTCGTCCGTCCGTCCGTCTGTCCGGCTATCTCCTCCTACACCGTTCATTGGAATTCAACCAAATTTGGTGTGTGAGTTACATACATGAATGGCTTCTGCAAGAGCACATTAATTTTTGGACCAGCCCCCAAGGGTCCCGTGAAGCGGTCAAAACGTGGGGATTTGCGATGGCGCGCCATCGACTGCGCGATCTAGTTTACAGTTTTGTGGTGTATTCCTTGTTTCCAAAGGACAACCCTTTCTAGAACATATTTTAGAAGTAAGAAGATGAGAGAAAGTACAACTAGAGCCAGTGTTTATGAAACACAATGCCCCCAACTGCTTGACCCTAACACTGCTTGTCCCTAACAGTAATTGAGATATCTTGTTTTTATGTGGCTGTAATGCTGAAATTACACAAGAAAAGCTGTAGTTAATCATCTACTCATCATCCCTGACCAGTCTGTGAAGTTTCGGGGAAAAACCTAAAATAGTTTTTTAGATATCTTGCTTACAAACTTAAAACGCGAAAAATTTCAAAGGGCCATAACTCAAGAAAAAAATTTCGGATTTTTTTCAAAAGTTAATCAGTTCATCTACTCATCATCCCCAATCAGCCTGTAAAGTTTCAGGGCAATAGCTCAAACAATTTTTGAGATATCTTGCTTACAAGCTGAAAACACGAAAAAAATCAAAGGGCCATAACTCAAGAAAAAAAAATTGGATTTTTTTCAAAAGTTAATCAGTTCATCTACTCATCATACCCAACCAGTCTGTGAAGTTTTGGGGAAAAACCTCATATAGTTTTTTAGATATCTTGCTTACAAACTTAAAACGCGAAAAATTTCAAAGGGCCATAACTCAAGAAAAAAATATAGGATTTTTTTTCAACAGTTAATCAGTTCATCTACACATCATCCCAAACCAGCTTGTAAAGTTGCAGGGCAATCGCTCAAACAATTATTGAGATATCTTGCTTACAAGCTGAAAACACAAAAAAAATCTAAGGGCCATAACTCAAGAAAAAAAATCGGATTTTTTTCAAAAGTTGATCAGTTCATCTACTCATCATCCCCGACAAGTCTGTGAAGTTTCGGGGAAAAACCTCAAATAGTTTTTTAGATATCTTGCTTACAAACTTAAAACGCGAAAAATTTCAAAGGGCCATAACGCAAGAAAAAAATTTCGGATTTTTTTTCAAAAGTTAATCAGTTCATCTACTCATCATCCCCAACCAGCATGTAAAGTTTCAGGGCAATAGCTCAAACAGTTTTTGAGATATCTTGCTTACAAGATTTCATAGTATTTTTTGCAAAGGGGCATAACTCAAAAAAGGGGCATAATCCTGACGAGAAAAAAAACACGGGTCAATTATTTTTTCATGAGGAATCCATATATGAAATTTCAAAAACCTAGCACCCATGGTTCTAAAGTTATGCTATGCCATAAAAAGTGGGACGGACGTAAGGACGGAAGGACGGACGGACGAACAGGGCAAAACCAATATGCCAAAACGCGAAAAATTTCAAAGGGCCATAACTCAAGAAAAAAATTTCGGATTTTTTTCAAAAGTTAATCAGTTCATCTACTCATCATCCCCAACCAGCCTGTAAAGTTTCAGGGCAATAGCTCAAACAATTTTTGAGATATCTTGCTTACAAGCTGAAAACACGAAAAAAATCAAAGGGCCATAACTCAAGAAAAAAAAATTGGATTTTTTTCAAAAGTTAATCAGTTCATCTACTCATCATACCCAACCAGTCTGTGAAGTTTTGGGGAAAAACCTCATATAGTTTTTGAGATATCTTGCTTACAAACTTAAAACGCGAAAAATTTCAAAGGGCCATAACTCAAGAAAAAAATATAGGATTTTTTTTCAACAGTTAATCAGTTCATCTACACATCATCCCAAACCAGCTTGTAAAGTTGCAGGGCAATCGCTCAAACAATTATTGAGATATCTTGCTTACAAGCTGAAAACACGAAAAAAATCTAAGGGCCATAACTCAAGAAAAAAAAAATCGGATTTTTTTCAACAGTTGATCAGTTCATCTACTCATCATCCCCGACAAGTCTGTGAAGTTTCGGGGAAAAACCTCAAATAGTTTTTTTAGATATCTTGCTTACAAACTTAAAACGCGAAAAATTTCAAAGGGCCATAACTCAAGAAAAAAATTTCGGATTTTTTTCAAAAGTTAATCAGGGCATCTACTCATCATCCCCAACCAGCATGTAAAGTTTCAGGGCAATAGCTCAAACAGTTTTTGAGATATCTTGCTTACAAGATTTCATAGTATTTTTTGCAAAGGGGCATAACTCAAAAAAGGGGCATAATCCTGACGAGAAAAAAAACACGGGTCAATTATTTTTTCATGAGGAATCCATATATGAAATTTCAAAAACCTAGCACCCATGGTTCTAAAGTTATGCTATGCAGTAAAAAGTGGGACGGACGTAAGGACGGAAGGACGAACAGGGCAAAACCAATATGCCCCCACAACTTCTTCGAAGTTGGGGGCATAAAAAGGGGACAGGGAATTATTGAAAGGTTGTGTGAGTGCTTTTCAGTTTAGACAACATGTACGATAGAAGTTGGTCTTCTGTCTTTCTCGACTGGTAGGCGAGTATCTCTAGCAATGTTAATAATAAGACGATTCATTACGATAACAGGTCGGTGCAATGAACGCCCCTTTAAACCCAACTTTATAGAGAGAGAACTGGGGGTTACAATATTTTGTAACTGGGTATACAATTTGCTGCGTCAGCGTCAATGCATCGCAGTGATGTTGCATTGACGTTGAGACGACGTTGTTTAGACGTTGTATGTCTGTTGACATGGAGTTATCTGCACTTTATGTTTACATACACTCGATTATTGCTCGCCAAAATATCTTGTATGATAATCGTCGGCCTCAGTACCTCAGTCGGATGCGCGTCTGACTGGGTATACAATATTTTTCTCATTCCTGCTCCATGACATACGCCGTGGGTACTCGATAGAACCACATCACTGCGGCAGTTCCAACGAGCACCAACAGCCATGTTTGAAGCATAAATGAGAAAACTATCACAATTTTTCACCAGAAAAGTAAATATTGTTAAGATATGAAAGAATGCACAAAGTCATACGGGTGTAACATCGTATTGGCTAATAGACGATGATAATCAATTTGAAAAATAATAATAATAATAATAATAATAAAATTCTTTCATGGGAGAGCAGAAAACAAACTGTAGTAACAATATACATGTATTTTCTACAAGATGTGCCTTTTATAGCTAATGGTACAAGTCTACTGCACTATATGTGTGGCAGATAGTCGACGGAAAACAGAACCCTGACACCAAACATAAACATTAAGTCGGAATAGGCCTCATGAATCATCAGTGTTTGGGTAAAAGTAGTTATATGTAGAACATAGAAGTGTAGGCAATGATCAGGAATCGACACAATTTACCCACAGCTCCCACCAGAGTTACCAAAGGGGAAAGAAACACAAACATGAAACAACAGACCCTAATGGAAACATCAATAGCGGAAAGCCAAAAGGACAGTTACTTTTCCACAAAATGGCCAATTCGATATCCAAAACAAAATAAAATAAGCGATACAAACACTCAAAGACAAACCATAACAAAAATAAACAACGACAGAAGAACCGCCTTGGAGCGGTCAGTGAAACGAATTCCACTGGGCTGGGCGAGAGAGGGGCTTTAATCTTAAAGAATTTATCTAACCTGTTGTTTATGAGTGAAATGTATCTCTCGCTAAGCACTTTATTCATAGAAACAAATTTGTTTTCGTATATACAATATTTTGCTAAAACAGAGAGAGAGAGAGAGAGAGAGAGAGAGAGATGTAATCGACCACTTCTGCTTTACCACCGTGTGAAAATAGTATTTTACGATCCTCTAGCGATATTTCTGGATTTACATTTGTGGTCAACCATGATTAAAGTTCAGTCTAAAACGTTCTTACTTTTGGGCATCTAAGAAATAAATAATGGATTTTTTCTGGTTGTTCATTACAGTAACTACAACCCTGATTTTATTAATTTTAAATAGAAATGAATGTGTTACTAAATTTTTATTATTGATTTTGTATTGAAAGTCGCGTAGTTTTGTCTCGTGAAATGTCTTTAATGCTCTTTTTCCACTCTATCTCCTATCTCCGTTTGCCATTTTGTTTGTGCAATGTATTCGTTTACTCTAACCAAAATATCATAAATAGTCTACTCCCTTTCTTTGAACTAATCAAGTCTTGAAAGTATATGTTACAAACTACATTTTGTTTAAATTTAACAGCAAATACACGATTCATGTGAATTTGATCTTTTCATACTTGAGAAATACTATTTACTACATGGCGGTAGTCTAAAAATGTGGCCCTTATATCATATTTCGCCTTTAACTGTTCAAAACTATAAAATACCACTTCCTCACTAGTAAGATCGTAAATTGCTCTTATGCCCATATCGCACCTATTTCTTAAAAACAATTTCCCATTACCAATGTGGTCTTTATGTCATAATGGGCATATAAGAATTTGCTTTAGGTTTTCTACGGGGACAGGATTACAAAATTCCGACAAGCAGAAAATCCTTCAAAAAATGGATTTTTGTAGGTTGAAACTAAATTTCGCCGCATAAGATTTGGTTTGGACATACCTTATGATCACAAAATACTCAACAGCCTGGGAGCGCAGATCTTGTGACACTCATGTGATTCTGCTTGTTTATGACCTTACCAGATCATGATTAAATGGTCAACAAATAGATCTTATCTTGGGTTTAGCATGACCTTTGGCTAGGTGAATCACATGAAGCTTCTTCGCAAGCTACTGGTACATGGATTAACTATCCAGTGAATTAAGTCTTTTCTGATTGAGAGAAGTCAGACAGTTGCACTTGAATGTGAGTACTCAGATGAGGTTCCAGTTACTTCAGGTGTACCACAAGGATCAGTTCTAGGCACAATATTATTGTTATTATACCTTAACGACCTACCCGACAATGTGTGGTCCCAGGTTCGCCTATTTGCTGGTGACACTGGGGTGTACCTGACCATAATTCTCCCTGATTATTCGGTCACCCTCCAGAGGGACTTAGACCGCCCCATCATAGAATCTCACTGGGCCATGGAATCAAAACATAGAAAGGCGGCATAATGCTGCGTTTTACCAGATCTGCACTTCTTGTTTAAAATGCTGGTATTTAAGTGTTAAACTAACAGTTTTAGATTACAACTAGGATGAAAATTATTTTAGCTGCCCTTTATATTACAGCGAAAGTAACCTTTTGTGAACGGAAAAGAAATTTATGAAAGTACTTTTATCTCAGGACATCTTAAGTTTCCTCAATACATTTGCACAAGAAAAATATAGATGAAAGATTTGCAAGTTGATTTTCCCCAAAATATAATCCTGATTTCCGTTTAAAAATCCATGTCCCACAAGAAAAAGGTTTGGCGGTATAAACGGTTATTACAGCAAGTACTTTCTTGCATTAGCAACATCCCTGTGCCTTTGAAAATAAATGAAATTCTGTATTTTTCACTTTTACCAGGAAAAAAGGAAACCGCTTTATAGACTTTTTAAAAGTTACTAAAACAGCTGCAGATCAATAGTTCACATCAAATACTAACGAGTCGGTCAAAGCTTTCTATCAAAAAGGCTACCTGAATTGAAAACCAGATTTTTTTGACATGTTTATTCTCGATGGGCGCCATCATCTCCTTTTCTTGCGGTAAATCTGAAATGCTGAGATTTCATCAATTATGCCTTCCACATTTTATTTTCTCCATCATCAATGAAAATACCTTGAAAAGTCAGCTATGTAGCCTTCTTCCTGCGTATACCATAATGAAATCGCCTATCTTGGAAGCCTGTCATCACTGATAAATTAGTGTAGCTGTCAAATTGAAGAGATTTCCATCTTGCCAAATGCAAAAACGTATTCATACGCCTTGGAACTAATTTCCCACCAAAAAAACAATAGTACACCATTGCTTTAAATTTAAAACATAATATTCATATTTGAAACTGTCTTGCGCCTGCTTTCACATACTTTCTAACATAATTTGTTCGTTAATTCATGAATAGTATGCCTTCATTTCTGAACTAGTTTCTACGTGTAACATTGTCCTGTTTGTGTTGTTCACCCCTGTTCCCAAGTAAACAAGTTGAAAAGGGTAGATTTCTTTTTTAACTTCTTTCAGCAAAACATATTAAAAGTATTGGGCTTCTATGAAATTTTACCAACCCGCACATTGGTAAGTAGGTGACACAACAGATCATTAATTGGATTAGATAAATATGTCCAAACATCAATTATTTGTTTATGGTGACTCATGTGAACAGAAAACAGCGTGTTTTTGTTAATGGTGAATCTTCAGTATGGGCGCCAGTTTTGTTTGGAGTCCCACAAGGGACTGTTCTTGGTCCTCTATTGTTCTCCCTGTACATCAATGATATTTCCTCTGACATTGACTCAGAAATAAGACTTTTCGCAGATGACTGTGTTTGTTACCGGGAAATTAGAGATACAGATGACTCATTGAAACTTCAGGCTGACATAGATGGATTAGGATGTTGGGCCCGAAAATGGGGCATGAGATTTCAGCCAGTTAAATGCAATATTATGCAGATAACAAGGAAGAGATCTAATAAAGTTGAGGCTTCTTACACTTTAGAGGGAACGGTCCTCGAAAATGTGAATTCCATTAAATACCTTGGTGTGACAATCACTCACGATTTGAGATATGCAATATGTGTACAAAGGCGAATAGAACTCTTGGATTCCTGAGGCGAAATCTTCATCAGTGTCCCCAGGATGTGAAAGAGACAGCATACAGGGGACTTGTTCGCCCAATCTTGGAATATGGTAGTTGCATCTGGGACCCAAGCGGAGTGGTCCTAAATGAAGAAATTGAAAAAGTTCAGAATAGAGCGGCTAGATTTGTAACTGGAAATTACTGCTTTGAAACTGGGAGCATGACTGGAATTCTAGGAAAATTAAGATGGGAGTCTCTCAAGAAAAGGAGAAGAGACAGTAGGCTCATACTCTTATACAAAGGTCTAAAGGGTGCTGCCAGCATTCCAACAGATGACCTTGTTCCCCCGGCTAGGCACTGTAGACAGCACCATTCAATGACGTTTCAGACCCTTACTGCAAGAACGGATATTTATAAAGAATCGTTCTTCCCCCGAACCATTAGAGATTGGAATGCCCTTCCGGATTCTATTATTTCGACGGCGGAAGGTGCTGATGATTGTGTAGCTAAGTTTACATCTTTGGTTAGAGCTAGGGACTAACTTCCCATATCACAGGTCCTGGTGTATGAATGTCATTTGACGTGTCACCAGTAACAATTCTGATTCTGATTCTTATGTAACAAATCAATGGGTAAAAATCACTGCTATAACATAGCAGTTATAGGAAATGATCAGAAGCCTTTTGCACAAAAATCCTGGTGCTGAACAGGCTGCTTTCATTCTTTCAGTTCAAATATGGGGATAAACTGTTTTTATCTTATTTTTTTTTTTTTTTGGTTTTGGATTTTATTCCAGTATCAAATCATCCACCCAGTAAACACAATCAAAAATACAGTGAAACTTTGGTGCAGTGATTCATAAATTGTTATAAATTGCATGAATGAAATATATAAAATGAAATACTAAAAGCACCAAAGAAGGTCAATCATTTTACAAGCTAAATGCAAGAGATTGCAACACCTCAACCCAATCAGTGATCTTACTGCCAACTTGGTAGAACTGGTCATTTTTGGCTACCATACACTGAATTTAAAAATAGTACAAGGTGAAATAATTACATTTTTGGGGGGTGGGGGAGGAATCATTAATTTTCAGTACTATTTAGGTATTTTACTTGAAATTCCACTCTTGCAGTGCCTAAAGGCAACCTTTAGCCACAATTCTATGATAGTATTTTACACATTTTTGTTCTGTGGATTAAGATATCATTTTTGCAAAACCATGGAAAAATGCAATAAATTACTAACATGGTGACTTTCCAATAAAAATATTTTGCTTTCATATTCTTACATTTACATGGACTACCATCTGATGAAAAATCTGTTTGGGTAACTATTTGCAAATATGATTTTTTCAGTACCTCAAATGTAGTGAAATAACTGTATTGAGGAACCTTAAATCACCTTCTTTAAAGTAGCTTTTTGTTGTCTGTGGCGTTACTAAACCGTACAAATGTGAAATGGTTAGAATATACAAGATAAAAATTGCAACATGTGTGCACGTGGCCGATTTCGAAAAAAAACAAAAAAAAACAGAAGACCATCATGAAAACATGCCTATGCAATTTTGACCCTCTTAAACTCCACTTTAATCCAGTAGAATGGGGTTTGTATGGGTGTACATTATTTTTCGCATTTCTGCCCAAAACATAGATTTTTGGTACTCGTCAGAAACCGCCTGGTCGAGACGGTTCCAACGAGTACCCAAAATCTGTTTTGAGCTGAATTATGAAAAATAGCAGAATCTTTTATCTGAACATTTTCATTTTTTTGGTGGAAATATGTTCAATTTATTTGAAAAGGCATGTTTTCGTAATGCAAAAAAAAAAATAATAATAATAAAAAAAAAAAAAAAAAAAATAATAATAATGGCCTCACTCATAATCTTAAACCAGAGGACCAGTGGTCCTGTAAACGCTCACCTGACATCAACCCAGGGCTACCATTTGAACAAACTATGATAGGTCCGAGTAAATAAGTCCAATTTTTTTTAAAAATCCGTCCAATAATGGTCCAAGTACCCAATTCTACTTGCCAAGTTTCAATGTCATTGGCCTTATGGTTCCAGAGAAGAAGAATTTGAAAGGTTTTTACTTTGTATGGGCATGGACGCCATCTTGGTCATGTGACCTGGACCGTATTAGCAGTTTTCATTAGTTCATCGCATAAAGGCTCCGTATCAAATTTTATTTCAGTTCGCCCAGTAGTTTCTGACATATGGAACCTGAGTGATCTTGGTCCCAGACCTTTCTTACCCATAAATCTTCATGTATTCAGTTACTTTACATGATCTACCAATTTTTGTGACACTGTCTTCAATGGTTTCATAAAAATCCATTATTTTCACTTTTTCCCATGCAAAAGCCTAAGTCGGCAAATTTGACATTGGCGTAAAATAGGTCACGGTCAATCCAGAATCACCATTTGAACAAATTATGATAGGCCTGAGTGCTATGTGCCAAGTTTCAAGGTCATTGGCCGTACGGTTCCGAAGAAGAATGTTAAAGGGTTTTTACCATATATGGGCATGGCCACCATCTTGGTCATGTGACCTGAACCATATCAGCAAATTTTCATTTGTTCATCACATAAAGGATCAATATCAAATTTCACTTGAATTGGTCCAGCAGTTTCTGAGAAAAAAATGTTTGAAATATGGTCCCAGATCACTGAATGACCTTGACCATTCTTACCTATACATCTTCATGTATTCAGTAACTTTACCTGATCTACAAATTTTGGTGAGACTTTCTTCAATGGTTTCCAAAAAATCCATTATTTTCACTTTTTCCCATGCAAAAGCCTAAGTTGACTTTGATATTGCCGTAAAATAGGTCAAGGTCAACCCAGTGTCACCATTTGTACAAACTATGATGGGCCCGAGTACCATATGCTATACGCCAAGTTTCAAGGCCATTGGCGAAGAAGATTTTTAGAGAAGTTCTGGAGAAGAAGATTTATGACGGCTTTTTACTATATATCTGCATGGCAGCCATCTTGGTCAGGTGATCTAGACCATATTGGCAACTTTTCATTTGTTCAACACACGAAGGCTCCATATTGAATTCCACTTCAATTGGCTCAGTAGTT
Source organism: Lucinisca nassula (assembly GCA_963580285.1). NCBI lineage: Eukaryota > Metazoa > Mollusca > Bivalvia > Lucinida > Lucinidae > Lucinisca > Lucinisca nassula. The sequence continues at coordinate 112,117,811 of OY757014.1, read as the reverse complement.
TCTGAGAAAAAAAAATGTTTTTTTTTTTTTAAATATGGAACCTGATTGACCTTGGTCAAAGGTCAATGAATGACCTTAGACCTTTCTTACCTATAGATCTTCATGCATTCAGTTACTTTACCTGATCTACCAATTTTGGTGACACTGTCTTCAATGGTTTTCTAAAAATCCATTATTTTCACTTTTTTCCGATGCAAAAGTCTTAGTCGGCAAATTTGACATTGCTGTAAAATAGGTCAATGTCAACCCAGGGTCACCATTTGTACAAACTATGATGGGCCTGAGTACCATATGCTACTTGCCAAGTTTCAAGGCCATTGGCCTTACGGTTCTGGAGAAGAAGAATTTTGAAATCTTTTAACCATATCTGGGCGTGGCCGCCATCTTGGTCACGTGATCTAGATGGTATTGGCAATTTTTCATTTGTTCAACTCACAAAGGCTCCATATTGAATTTCACTTCAATTGGCCCGGTAGTTTCTGAGAAAAAAATGTTTGAAATATAGAACCTGAATGACCTTGGTCTATGGTCAATGAATGACCTTGACCTTTCTAACCCATAGCTCTTCATGTTTTCAGTTATTTTACCTGATCTACAAATTCTGGTGACACTAACTTCAATGGTTTCCTAAAGATCCATTATTTTCACTTTTCTCCATGCAAAAGCCTAAGTCGGCAAACTTGACTTTGCTGTAAAATAGGTCAAGATCAACCCACAATCACCATTTGTACAAGCTCTGATGGGCCTGAGTACCATATGCTACATGCCGAATTTCAAGGCCACTGGCCTTACAGTTCTGGAGAAGATTTTTGAAGGCTTATTACCATATATGGGCATGGTGGCCATCTTGGTCATGTGATCCAGACCCCGCAAACAAACTTTAATTGCTGGTCAATAGGTCAAGGTCAGCCAAGGGTCACCATTTGTACAAACTATGATGGGCCCGAGTACCATATGCTACATGCCAAGTTTCAAGGCCATTGGCCTTACAGTTCTAGAGAAGAAGAATTTTGAAGGCTTTTTATCATATATAGGCGTGGCCGCCATCTATGTCATGTGACCTAGACCATATTGGCAACTTTTCATTTGTTCAACTCACAAAGGCTCCATATCGAATTTCACTTCAATTGGTTTGGTAGTTTCTGAGAAAAAAATGTTTGAAATCTGGAACCTGAATGACCTTGGTCTAAGGTCAATGAATGACCTTGACCTTTCTAACCAATAGATCTTCATGTATTCAATTACTTTACCTGATCTACAAATTTTGGTGACACTGTCTTCAATGGTTTCCTAAAAATCCATTATTTTCACTTTTCTCCATGCAAAAGCCTACGTCGGCATATTTGACATTGCTGTAAAATAGGTCAAGGTCAACCCAGGGTCACCATTTGTACAAGCCATGATGGGCCCGTGTACCATATGCTACATGCCAAGTTTCAAGGCCATTGGCCTTACAGTTCTAGAGAAGAAGGATTTTGAAGGCTTTTTATCATATATAGGCGTGGCCGCCATCTTGGTCATGTGACCTAGACCATATGAGCAACTTTTCATTTGTTCAACTCACAAAGGCTCCATATCAAATTTCACTTCAATTGGTTCGGTAGTTTCTGAGAAAAAAATGTTTGAAATCTGGAACCTGAATGACCTTGGTCTAAGGTCAATGAATGACCTTGACCTTTCTAACCCATAGATCTTCATGTATTCAATTACTTTTCCTGATCTACAAATTTTGGTGACACTGTCTTCAATGGTTTCCTAAAAATCCATTATTTTCACTTTTCTCCATGCAAAAGCCTAAGTTGGCATATTTGACATTGCTGTAAAATAGGTCAAGGTCAACCCAGGGTCACCATTTGTACAAGCCATGATGGGCCCGAGTACCATATGCTACATGCCAAGTTTCAAGGCCATTGGCCTTATGGTTCTGGAGAAGAAGATTTTTGAAGGCTTTTTACCATATATGGGCATGGCGGCCATCTTGGTCATGTGATCCAGACCCCGCGAACAAACTTTCGTTCCCCCATCCCACTGAGGCTCCATATGAAATTTGGCTTTGATTGGCCCTGCAGTATAGGAGAAGAAGATCTTTGAAAATGGTGGACGGACGGACGGACGGACGGACGGACGGACGGACGGACGGACGGACGGACGACGGACCATGGCTATACTATAAGCTCACCTATGAGCCTAAAGGCTCAGGTGAGCTAATAACTGGAGTATAGTATGCATATTACAGGACCTTCGTTTGAATAAACTCTCGTCAAAGGAATAAACACTTCTCAAAGCATAAACTATCGTCTATTCTAGTTGTAAGTTTCACAAGAACGAAGTAGAAACTATTTCAGCTCACTGAAAAACAAACTTAATTTCGTAAACAAAAACAACAAAAAGAAAAAAAAAAAAAAAAAACTTCCCATCACGAAAGGAAAGTTCCTTCCGTTGAATAGACCAATAGGGGACAGACTTTCTTCCAAAGTATTTTCAGTAATGAAACAAAGCGAAAGCAACGACAAAGAATTCTCAAAAGGAAATATGGCCCTGGTGTAGATTTCACATCTCCATCTGTTTCATGCAAAAATAGATTGATTTACGATCAGCACTAGCATTATAATCGATCCCTATGTGATGAAACCAAACATGATAATAACCACGGCCTTTCCTTCCAAACGATGTCAAAATGGTGTCAGTAGTTTCCAAATTTGCAATTTTGTGACGCAAGTAACCGTACAGTTAATTCAGCATTTTTTTTCCAAGTTGCCGTACTTAAAAAAATCCAAGTTGCCGTACTTGAAAAATCCAATATATATATTTCATCAGCCTAAATACTTTTGTAAGCCTTCATGAATGACGGTTAAACAAATAAAGCTCTTATATCTATCTCAAGACAGGGACATGGATCATTCACAGAGCTCTTCGTCAATAACAAAACGATCCGGGATTACGAAATTTCCTTAATAAAGCAGACCTTGATTCGAGAAATTCAAGGAATACTAGGTTTTACCAACCTCCCTTTTTTCATTTCCAATATACATATGATCAGTAAGATAGACGATGTGAGCGGAAGATTGCGATTGAACTGGACTAGTTTGTTTGTAGGGGTCCCAGGGGGTGGCAGCATATTCTAGTTTAGGTCTAACTAGTGACTTGTATGCTGTTGCCTTGATGTCCTTTGGGCATGCAGAGAGATTCCTGCGTAGGATAGGAAAGCAGCTGTCTGGCTGTCTGTCGTAGATAGCATGTCATAGTCTAGCTACTAGACCTTGATGTCATATTTACCAATTACCAACCTTCATGTGTGTTTTTATCAAATATGAAACCTTGTTAGACTTTAATCTTGTCTCAGACACCAAGGTCTAGTACAATGCGAATTTTACCTCGCAAGATCCTTGGTAAATGATTGATTACAGCTACAGTCATGAAATGTTTATTGCCTTTCTGTACCCCTTACCGAACACCAACTGATAAGGCAAACTGGCATTTTAGTCAGAGTATATCTTCCCAAGATCAAATAAGGGGTAGAAGAATATTACTTATTAACTTTAAAATATGATATCCGACTAGAAGCTAGTCTAAGCATGTCAGTGTGACTATTTCACACCAGTGTACTGTCTATAGCCAGGTTTTTTGCTTTACTTCTGGCAATGGATGTTGTATGATGACTCCATTATCTTGCTTTTGTTGCCGATTCTGATGTACTCAGACTAAGTCTTGTCTGGGTGAAAACGCATCTATCAGTCTCTCTCCCATGCTTGTAAATAATTAAAGTCCTCTTGAGCGACAGCAACTCGGTACAACAGGCAGTGATCAGCGAACAGGGGAGACGCGTGGTGGCAAGTCGTTGATTTATATGAGGAAGAGGAGAGTGCCGAGCACTGTACTCTGTGGAACACCAGAAGTAACGGGCGCAGACGAAGAAATCCTCAATTACGACTTTCTGGTATCCATCAGCAATGAAATTGTGCGGAACCTCGTGAAAGGCCTTACTGAAATCTAGTAGGATGACATTTATGCGCTGTGAGTTGTTCATTCCGCCGGCTTGCTATCAGCTGGTACTCACATGACCCCCCCCCCCCCCCCCCCCCCCCAGCAGGGAGAACGACCCAATGTACAACGAAAGAGCCGATTACTGTGCAGAGTCTCATCCTGCAAACCTGGAGTTTATGTAATAAACTGAGCGTGACAGCTCAGTGGTTAAGCCCAGAGTGGTTAGTGCACTTGACTCAGATGCCAGAGGCCCTCGGTTTGTTTGTTTTGGGGTTTACGGCCAAGTCAACACTGTTAAGGCCGTTTTTGAGCCTGTCAGTTTACTTTTCCTGGGCAGGCTTATACGTAAGAGGTAACCAGGAGAGTGCACATTCTTTCGCCAGAAACTGACAACTGCCCTTCTTGAGCCAGCGGAATGGAGAGAATGACCGTAGGAAAGATTTCTTGATCAATCCCCGCGAAAGAATATTGCCGACCCCGGCAGGTATCGAACCTGCTTCCCCATGATCAGCAGTCAGACGCGCATCCGACTGAGCTACCGAGGCCAGCGCAAGATTGATGTGTGCTGTAAATCTGCAAGTAATGGTAAAATGTGGCCGATCCCTGTATCAGTGAGTAGGTCCTGGTGCACGTTTGTTTGTTTGGTTTGAGGTTTAACGTCCCCTTCAACACTGTAAAGGTCATTTTGGAGACGTTGATAACAATTTTGTGGGACTTTTACCAGACATTGAGATGAAATGACTTCTCAAGCCCTGTCGCCCAGTGAAACAAATGGACGGACTCGCATCGCTTTGCTTGCCCAGGCTTAGATCTTCTAAGCTGTTTACCAGTACTCGTTTGCGGGTCAGTTACAGCTCTGCGTGGAAGCATTATGCAGCCCATATATTTCTTCAAGCCCCGATGGGCGGTGCGAATATGGATAGTGTTTCTCTTTTGTTTCGGTATTAAAAAGTTCTTGCTCGGCTCCCATGGCGGGGCTTGAAGAAATAGGTGGGCTGCATGATGGTGCCAGGCAGAGCTTAAACCGACCGCTTAGGAGTATTGGTAAACCGCCTAAAGGATTCAAGCCTGCCCAGGCAAAGCGGTGCGAGTCGGGCCGCCCATTCATATAAACCCTATTGGTTTCATTGGGCGACAGGGATTTTTTTTTTTTTTTTTTTGTTTTACGGCCCTTTCAAGATTATTTCACTCATATCGAGCCGATCGTTAATCAGAGGTGGGCGAAAACCGGAGTACCCGGAGAAAAACCATCTGACCTTCCGTTGCAGAACTTGGCGTCTCACATATGACCCGAGCGAGACTCGAACCACAGCGGTGAGAGACCTAATGATCAAGAGTCAGCGCTCTTAACCACTAGGCCACGGAGGCCCGTAAGCGACTGGGAATGAGATCTCATTTCATCTCAATGTCGGGTATATAAAAGTCCCACAAAATTGTAAGCTAGGTCTACAAAATTACTTATACAGTGTTGATGGGGACGTTAAACAGTGTTAATTGGGACGTTAACCCTCAAATCAAACAAATCAAAAGGTTATTGCTAGTATCGTCTAATTCTAACAAATACCCACATCATACATGTACTCTCACATGTATGCGGTTTTTGTGTATCCTTGAAACGACCCCATGTCAATTCTCATCGATTCAGAAATTCATCCTTAGATATTGACGGTAAACTTATCTTCTTGCCTGTAAATTGATGCGTTAGCATTTGATAACAGATTAACATGCATGATAGTATTGTGTCAGTGCAGTTGAAAGTCAAATACTTGTAATTTGGACTAAAAATTCTACTTTCCTCAGATGAACCGGAGGTCGCCATCTTATTGTTCGCCGCTGTGATGTTGCCCGGCTTTTTGTCACGTGACAGGAATATTTTTAGATTGAAATTCCCAAAAACAACAAATAAACAAAAATGAAAACGACGATTTTCACAAAGTTCTGAAGTGGTATTTGGTTTCAGAAGATTACAAATGACATAGCTACATGAATAGAAGAAATAAAACCGAAAAACACGCTTTTCATTTTTGAAGCCCGATAGCTCAATAATGCACCTTTAAGAGCAATGAAAACATTCATAGGAAAGAAGATGGGTCATACTACGTAGTTTCGGCTAATAAAGCCTCATCAGTGACCCTGTAACCCTGAGTATATTTTTAGCTGTATTGACTATTTTTAACCCAATGATATATTACCCAGTACCCACAAACAAATGCAAGTTGCCAACAGTTTTCTATCTGTATGAGCATGAACAGGGATGCCCTTTGCTGATCTTTTCATGTAAGTATGTTTGAACAATTATTTAATCTCTCCCAGATGTAATGAAAGTAAATATTTACCTATGAATGAGCAATGTCACGTATTTTCGTGACTACGAAAATCGTAGTTTTTATCTCTCAAACTAAGAATTGTATTGTTTTTTGGTAATGAGTGTTCTAACACTTCAGAAACAATTGTTTTGCAAAATAAAGGCTGTTACAGTCAGACATTAAGCACTCCTTGCAATTGCATGAAAACTGTTTGAGTAAAAGAACCTAATTTCAGACAGATCATATATTCAGACAATAAGTATATACCAGTGATTTATTGGATAATACATACCTAAAATGTAAACATGCAATTTTTCTGATTGTACTAGTGGACTGGAGTGTGTCTACTAGTTTGAAAAAAAATCTCCCCCATGGAAATTTTGGGGAAAATATTCACCGCGCTTTATTCCATCGAAAAATGCCGTGACACGCAGAATCTCCCCCATGAAAAATTTGAAAAGTTGGCAGGTATGGATCAGTGAAGAAATTATGTAAGCCCTAGAGCAATGACAAAAGTTTTTCTAAAAATAGCCACAGTTACCCTGACCTTGAGGCCATGACCTTGAAAGTCAAACTCGCTCTAGATATTGTCATAAGAAACATTTGTGTGAAGTTATATTTAGTTTTTCTAAAAATAGCCAACGTGACCTTGACCTCGAGATATTGTCATAACATTTGTGTGAAGTTATATTAAAATCGGTGAAGAAATGTAGACGAAAGAGCGATGACAAAGTTTTTCTGGAAGTAGCCGCAGTGACCTTGGCCTTGAGGTCACGACCTTGGAAGTCCAACTTGCTAGAGATATGGTCATAAGGAACATTTGTGTGAAGTTACGGGCCTCCGTGGCCTAGTGGTTAAGAGTGCTGACTCTTGATCATTAGGTCTCTCATCGCTGTGGTTCAAGCCTCGCTCGGGTCACATGTGAGACGCCAAGTTCTGCAACGGAAAGTCAGGTGGTTTTTCTCCGGGTACTCCGGTTTTCGCCCACCTCTGATTAACGATTGGCTCGATATGAGTGAACTAATCTTGAAAGGGCCGTAAAACCAAAAACAAAAAATTTGTGTGAAGTTAAAATCTGTCAAGAAATGTAGGCGCTAGAGCGATGCCAACAGTAGGACAAACGCTATATCCCCCCTGACAAAATCTGTCAAGAAATGTAGGCGCTAGAGCGATGCCAACAGTAGGACAAACGCTATATCCCCCCTCACAACTATGTTTTGCATAGGCAAAAAATATGTTGCTCTTTATCACAAAACCAACTGATGTAAATGATGTAAAGAGTGATATTTTATCACTTCAAACTGAAGTGAGGTTTACTGAAATATTTCAAAACAGTTTTTTATTCACAGACTAGATATAAGTACTGTATATCAGAAATAATTACATGTATATTAACCCTTTTTGTACCAAATTGAATCTTTCTCCATATACATAGCAGGAGTCCATTTCAAAATTTAGGGATGTCAGGTTGTGTTTTCTTCAAAACTGAATTGGAAAATGGCTGAACTTTTTGCAAACAGTGCACGCTCTGATCAGACGCGGCATTCTGTGGCGTCTGATCAGGGCCTGCACTGTTTGCCAACTACCAGTTTTGGGGTTTCCGGTACAAAATGGGTTAAATGTTCAGAGCCATAACTCGAAAAGTAGCAAAAACGGGTCATCTGATGTTGCTTGGCTTCCCAAGAAAATCTTTGGACCAAATTTCCAGATATAGAAAGGGCCGTTCTGTACCAGAAACCCCAAAACAGGCAATTGGCAAACAGGGCAGGACCAGATCAAATGACTCACGGCGTTAGATCAGACCCTACACTGTTTGCAAAAAGTTGAACCATTTTTAAAGTTTAAGGAAAAAACAACCGGACACCTCTAAATTTGAAATGGACTTGTGCTATATATTAGATGGAAGATTCCATCTAGTACAAAAGGGTTACGTGTACATGTATGACCAGGATCACTTTAACAATGTTCATAGATCAGTTAAAAGTTATGGATCTTATGCTCTGCACATATCATATTGTGATATACATGGGCAAATTTTTTTGGACAAGAATGCAGTCTGAGGGATAGCCAAATCCCCCCGCCGCACTTTGTATCAAGGCTCAACCTTGTGACCTTCACTTGTGACTATAAGCTCACTGAGGGTTATATTTCACAAAATGTTAATGAAAATCCTTCCAGGGATAAAGGAGATATGGACACAAAATTCCTAGGTTCAAACTAGTGACCTTCACCTGTGACCTTGACCTTGAGTTGGCATGGTTTATTTATGGGTTCTGCATATTAGCTCACCAGGGGGGGGGGGGGGGGGGGGGTATTTGAAGATAGATTAATGAAACTCCTTCCAGAGGTACAGAAGATATGAAACCGACACATAGCTAGGGCTATCACGGTTACACGTGTAAACGGGAGCGTTTCGTGTCTGTGTAGAAAACGTTTACAAAATCGACTGACCGTTTACACGAAACATGTGACTTACATGTGATCAAAGTAAATGACATCATTAAAATTTAATTTTTTAAATTAAAATTCGTTTCAATAGAATACTTACCAGTACATTCAATGATAGCATATTACTGTACTTCCCGCAAGATTTTTTGGCCGGACGCCCGGTACCGGGTGTGCCTCTCAAGGAGGAAACCTCCAACAACAAGAGAGCAATGTCACATGACTTCCTGTGACACTTCAGAATTTTTCCAAAATAAACAGAATATAAGAATTGGAGGGGAACCAGGGAGGCGGGCATTCAGATTGAATGTACTGGTAAGTATTCTATTGAAACGAATTTTAATTTAAAAAATTAAATTTCAATACGAATACTGTAACCAGTACATTCAATGATAGCAGAATAAAGGTTGGTGGGATGGAAATTCTCCCACAAGAAAACACCCGTACCGAAGCGTTGGGCCACTTCAGAGATTGCTCTTTAATAAACTTAGAAAATAATGGTCAAAAGAAATTTAAAGAAATAATTTTCCTAAATTTCAACCATTTCAATCTCTGAATATCCATGGCATCAGACACTATCTAATCACCTGTTTACGGTTATGGTCCAGGCATCAGATAGGAATGATCCTGATTAGCAGCTGTGACTGAAAGAACCGACGTCTCCCCCCACCACTTTTTGGGCTGTGACCACAGGGCCCAAAAGCAGAAGATTCTGAGACTGTTTTAGGAGATCTCTGAGATAAAACTTTGCAAACACATATAGGTTTGACCAAACAGCAGCTATGATTACCTCTTCAAGAGGTATATACTAAAATATGCCCAAGAAGTAGCTAATGCCCAATTCATGAGCTCTAATGTTTAGCAAACTTAATTTTCTCTTAGATAAATCTTGTAAGCTAATCTAATTACAGAAGAGATCCATCCAGAGATAGAACCCTAGTTAATATGATGATCTCCTTCGATAGGAAGAAAGACACTTTTCCTGCCCTTTCTTAAAGATTCTGTCTTTTTGACATAACATTTAAGCGCTCTAGTAGGACAAAGGAACCTGTTAAAGTCTTTCCTATTTACAGATTTAGCAAAATTTGGAACCAAAATATCATCTGGACATTTAGATGGAAATTGGTTTAAGGTAGAAAGCCTGGTTGTGTCCTGAAAGAGACAGAACCGTCTGACTTGTTGAATCTGATATGTTCTGAGTCCACCGAGAATACATGAATCTCACTAACTCTGCTCGCTGTAGTCATAGCTAGTAAGAACACAGTCTTCGGTGTGAGATTTAATAAGGAAGCTTTATGTAAAGGTTCAAATGGTTCTTTACATAAAGAAAAAAGAACGCAGGCTAAGTCCCATTTAGGAAACTGGCCTCTGTAATTCAAGAGCTTTTATAAGTTCAGAAATGATAGGGTCAGACCCAACATTTGTGCAGACTTGAACTTTAAAGTATTAGAAATCATAGCTCTATAGCCTTTCACAGTACTGATTTGGCAATTTTAACTTCAAATTGGTAGAGTAAGAAGTGTGCTACATTTGAAGTAGAGGCCTTGTCAGGATATAAATTTTCCGCGTTTCGGAGAATAGCGGAAAATTGTTGTCTTATACGTTACTATATATGACAACAGCTATTTTGTTGCTTGAGTGGTCAAGGCAGTGGTTAAGACAGTGGTTCGAGCTGGATTAGCCAATAGGAAATTGTTTAGTTTAAACGTGGTTGAAAGATGGTTTAGAGAACGTGTGGTGCGTCAGTCCTAGCGAGATCTTCTAGCTGTTCAGACACGTCAACTTTCAGCCAACTTTCAGTCAAGTTCATAAGTATTCACAAAATGATCAAAGCAGTTTTTCTCACAATAGAATTGTTGTATCACAAGTCTCTGGATCTAGGGCCTACGACTAGCGCATTAAATCTCGCTTAATGCAATCCTAAATTGTAGTTGTTGTTGTCTTTAAGTATAGTTAGACGTAATTTTCCTTTTACGACACCAACTGGTATACGCCCCATTTTGTCCCATATACCTTCCTGTAGAAGGTCTCATACACCTTCCTGTAGAAGGTCTCGTACACCTTCCTGTAGAAGGTCTCATACACCTTTCTGTAGAAGGTCTTCTTGCTTTAGAAACATGATCGGCAACTTTTCCCGAAAATTTCTATCTGTAATGGATCGTTTGATAAGATCCAGGCGAGAACGACAGAGACTGGGGATTTTGAAGAGAAATCACGATCCTTCCGGTTTTTTTGAGTTAACAAACCGGGAATTATTGGTAGAGAATTAGGAGCTACTGACAGATGGAACAACTCCGGGAACCAAGTTCTCAGAGGTCAAAAAGGAGCAGTTTGAACTATCTTACACCGGTGTATGCGAATCTTGATAGAATTACTAGAATGATGTGAAAGGGAGAAAACGCATATGCGTGAATCCTTTCCAAATTCATGGACATAGCATCTGTCGCTAGCGCATTGCTGTCCGTAACTGGGTACACCTACAACGGAAGTCTGTTGTTCAGACGTGTTGCAAATAGATAGATGTTTGAGTGTCCTGTCATCAGAAAAATTGCATTGCAAACTGACTGATACATGGACCATTCTGAGGATGATGTTTTGGACATCCTCGAGAGTCTGTCTTTTCCCGGATATGTGTCGGACTAAGAGAAATTGCTCTCTCCTGACACCAAAGATGGGTCTCCCATACCTCCATGCATAAAATTGGAGAGTGGGAACCGCCCTCGTGTTGGATGTAAGCCACAAGAGAAGACAAATTGTCTGTGGTTATCATCACTGACAAATTGGACAGAATGTTTGACATTTTATGAGAGCTAGAAGAATGGCCTTCATCCTAGAAAGTTGATATGTTGCCAGACTCCATGACACATGAGTCCTTCCTGTTCCAAGTTTGCACCCCAGCCTGAACAACTCGCATCTGTGAAGGCTGTGAGCACTTGAGGAAGTTGTTTTAGAACAACCCCCTGAATAAATCTCTTCCTGTCAAACCACCATTTGAGATGATTTTTCATTTGATCTATGACCATATATTGTGTTCCAATGGAAACAAATGTGGTTTCCATTGGGCGAACAATATCATCTGAAGGGGACGAAGATGCAGTCTGCCTAAAACCACAAACTGAGCAGATGCACTCAATTTCCCCAATAGGGAAAGAAACATTCTTGTGTGACAACAGCTTGTTTCAGAAACCAAGATACTAGGTGTAAAATACATAGAACTCTGCCCCAAGGGACTTTCACAATATTGTCTTGGGTGACAAATTCCATCCCTATGAAAAAGAAGTTATGGGATGGAACTAGTTCCGACCTCTCTTGATTGATGATGAAGCCTAGAGATGTGATCAATCTGAGAGAAAACTTCTGGTCCTTGATCAGATAGAGACGACACTGATTCCTGACAAGACAGTCGTCCTGATAAGGAAAAATTAATGATTGCATGAACTCGTAGATATGTTGCTATGGTAACAATCAACCGAGTAAAGACTGAAAAACTCGTTGCCAGTCCAAAAGGAGAGCTATGAATTGAAACACTCGACCCTTCAGACAAAACCGGAGATACTTCCAAGAACGGCACATGGATTGGTATGTGCAGGTATGCATCTGTCAGGTTCAGCGATATTGCCCAATCGTTTGGATAAATCGCAGTCGTGACCTTGTTTACTGTTTACACACTGAATCACTGAAAAGTCAAGAACTTGTTCAGTCTTGACAGATCGATTATCAGTCTTAATTTTCCGTTCTTTTGGAACCAAGAAAATTTGTGAGTAAAAACCGGGATCTTTCGGATTTATACTCTCCACTGCCCTCTTTGTAAGAGTTCCTGAACCTGTTCTTCTAGAGCGAGACTTTCTGACTGCTTGAAGAACTGTGGGAATGGGGAAAGTATTGGTTTTCTGTCGAACGGAATCTTGTAGCCATGCCTTACGACAGAAAGTACCCATTTGTCTGGAGTTACTTTCACCGACTCTACTGAAAAATGGCCCTGGCGTCCTAACGGTAGATCCCTTAGAGGACATCGGAGAGCAAATTTCAGTGTCTTCTATCAGAGGAGGATTCTTTACGGGAGGAAATCGACATGCACCTTCTCGCACTGTCTCCGCCACGAGAAAACTTAGAATCACCCCTTTCAATCCAGACTGGTCCCTGACTAGGGGGAATGGATGGAAAAACTTTTTAGGATCTTGTTTCTTTTAGTACTCCGTAGAGTTCTGAAAGAAAACGTTTGAGATTGCGAAGTGCTAGGTATCGAGACCGATTCCGCAATCAGTTCCTGATGATGCTTTTCTTAATTAGCATTTTGAATTTCTGTGATTTTACCACAAAAAGGGTATCTGCAGAAAAAAAGGTATAGATCTCAAACTGTCATTGGAAGCATAAAATTATGTGAGAATCTTAGACCCAGAAATGGCCAACTCCCTCCTACATAACAGAAGTTCCACTGCCATAAGCACTGATAATTTGTAGAATGTTTGAGACAATTGACTAATGCCTCTACTAATCTACGAAGCATATTAGTGTCCATATCTTCAGATTGCATGGCACTAAACGCTGATGTTGCAAAAAAGTCTGCATAAGAATTGATGGATATAACGCTCCTAGCATGACGTTCCATCGTTTCAAGAAAATTTGGATGAACATTGACAGCTCCAGAAGAAGACAAATCCAGCTTCGATGCATCTTTGTCTATTTTTGGAACACTTGAAGGAAATTGTTCATTATGAAGTTTGTAAAACTTCATATGAGTACCTAGCTCCTTATCTAGGTTAATGGGTGCCGCCCAACAAGGTTCCAATTTAACCTTGTCAGTAACATGTGACTGAACAAGATTAAGAATATCTTTTGCCAACTGAGACTGGGGTAAAGTTGAAGACTCTTAATTCACAGAAGGATTAAGTAAGTCAATACCCAATCTAGGTTTGAAGGAGTCGAATACTCATTCTTACGTGGACAAATAGAGACTGGAAGAAATCTGAAGACCTCTTCAATAGTCTCTGCATAAGAATTTTTTTTTTTTTTTTTTTTTTCTCATCCTCATCATCAGAAATAACAGAACAGTTTCAGAAAACTAAAGAGAAGAAGTTTTGTTCTTAACTCTAGTCGAGTTAGAGTGAACGGACTTCCTGGTCGGAGAGGTAACACTTCCCCTTCAAATTCATTATCAGTAACTGTCCCTGACAAGCCCCCGCCCATAGGGGCTTGAAGAAATATATGGGCTGCATGATGCTTCCACGCAGAGCTGAATCCGGCCCGCACACTAGTACTGGTAAACCGCTTAGAGGATCTAAGCCTGTCCAGGAATCGCGGTGCGAGGCGGACCGTCCATGCTAATAAACCCTATTGGTTTCATTGGGCGACAGGGCTTGAGATGTCATTTCATCTCAATGTCGGGTAAAAGTCCCACAAAATTGGAAGCAACGTCTCCAAAATGACCTTTACAGTGTTGACGGGGACGTTAAACCTCAAATCAAACAAATCAAACAAAAACTGTCCCTGAAATAACATTCTGAATAATATTCCTCTCAGAAGAAAAAGAACAAGAATTTCGTCTTTTTTTTTCCTTGCAGGGAGGAAGATTTACTAGACCGTCGGCGGTTTTCACGAAACCGTTTCCGACCTTTAGTGTGATGAGGACGTCTGGATCTCTTTCCTTCATGTGAATGAGACCTAGAACGATATCTACTTCTCTCCCACTATACGAATCTCTAGAGTGAGACCTATAGTGATGAGACTTCTTCCTCTAGGAATGTCTCCTATGTCTACCTCTGGAACGAGACACAGAAGAACTAGATTCAAAATTGAAACCTTGAAGAAAAAGATTCATCTGAGTCATAAATAGAAGATGAAACCCTTCTTCTTTGTCCCGGAGGTCTTATTTTGACCGGACCGGGATATTGGGACACCCGGTTCAAACCGGGATCCCGGTCCTAGACCTCGACCGGACCGGGTCAATAAATTTCCGGACACCCGGTTATTAGTGTGACCCGGAAGTGTCCGGAAAACAGCTGTCTGACCAGAACAGTTCAGGAGACCTGAAACTTCATCCCCAGAGCCTTTATGAACGTCTTGATTTACCGACCGGGAATGACCGGGTAAGATCTCATGACTGGAAGAAGACTCTTCTGGTCCTTGGTTGCCTGGAGAAGGGATGTTTTCAAGTTCACACAACTGAATAATCCCTGAATGGCGACTTTCAGACCGGACATTTGACAACGTCGTCAGCCCGGCCTGATGAATGTTTATCGTCGTCGGTTCGAACTGAAGGGACTTCCTCTGCCCCAGAGTCTAGATGACTGGAAACGTCATCATTTGCCTTCTTAGACACTTCGAAGAATGACGAAGAATACTGTCTTGTTTCTTGGCATCCTGGAAAGATAAGACCGCCTACGAATAGCAGAATACCAAGTATCAAGAGACAAATTTACACAAATATCACATTGTTGTCAAACTGCACTAGAGCAAGCAAGACAATAAGAGTGGATATCCACTGTCCTTTGATACCACAAGAACCAAGCACATGTGGCATAACAAAGAAAAATAAAATGGAAAGAACTCACGTGAAAGGAATTCACTAAGTCCAAATTAATCCAAAATAATCCAAATAATGAATAAAACTGTAGCACAAAACACAGTAAAATCCAGCGGGAGCACTTCCTTACGACCAATGGTAGAAGACAGCAAGACATAATGCCGATGTAAAAAGATTTGTTTGAGAACAAAACTGAAACACATCCACCAAGATGGCCGCAAGGAAAAATTCTGAAGTGTCACAGGAAGTCATGTGACATTGCTCTCTTGTTGTTGGAGGTTTCCTCCTTGAGAGGCACACCCGGTACCGGGCGTCCGGCCAAAAAATCTTGCGGGAAGTACAGTAATATGCTATCATTGAATGTACTGGTTACAGTATTCGTATTGAAATATTACCTCATAACCACGATAATAGTCGTCACTTCCTTTCTCCAATATGGCTGAAAAAAACCTCAGATCGCCAGTTTGGCAGTATTTTAAGCTTGTTGACAATGTCGACGGCAAGAAGAAGGCCAAGTGTAATCTGTCCGTAATGATTCCTTTTTCTTTTTTGTTTGTTTTCCTCTTGTCACGTCTTGTGTCAAATAAATACTGCCTCACAATTCAGGAGGCATATTAAAAAGCATTATTTTGATGGAGTATTCAATCCTTGCTTTGTTCTTTCCCATTATTTAAGGAGCGCACTATGATTCGGTCTGCTCATGCAGTCACGATAACGGATATCTGTGAAACACCCCCTCAATATTTGCTCCAATCAGAAGTCAATGTCGCACATACACATTACAGCGGCATCTTCAAAGTAATTGCCAATTACACGGAGTTTTTCCATATGTTTTCTGTGTCGAAGATAAACAAATGGAATATTCTTGAAGAGTTTATGGCTAAATCATTCCGATTCACAAACGATTGGCATCTGCTACAGAATTATGCCGGATTTTGAAGGAATTTATCATTAACAGGTAATTACCCATTGTTTATACACAGATTCACCCTTATTGACTCGAGTCTGAAAATGTTTCGTGTAGGACCTTCCGTGTAAACGTTTACAGATTTTTGTAAACGTGACTGCCCTACCGACACAAAATACGAAGTTTCAAACTCGTGACCTTCAACTGGCCCTTTAAGAAGTGGAGGGGTGGGCCATGGCATCAGCATGTTGCACTAGCACAGAGACCCCAGGCTGATGTGAGTGAAAGGGTCTTATTATAAGGAACACAAATATACATATTTTAGGGGGTGGGGATCTGAACAGTTTCTGAGATTATGGCATTTTATGAAGTGGAAAGGTGGGGCATGGCCCTGGCACACCCCAGAGACCCGTAAGCTGGTATCACTGAATGTGTCTCATCATAAGGAACAAGAATATACATGTATACGGTTTAGGGGTGGGGGATCTGAATGATTTCTGAGATATTGAGCCTTTAAAGAAGTTGAGGGGGTTGGGCATCACCCGGGTACATTCCAGGAGACCCGCAGGTTGGTGTCAATGAATGCATCTTCTCATAAGAAACAAGAATATATATGGTTTTGAGGTGGGGATCTGAATGGTTTCCGGGATATATCGCCTTTTATGAAGTAAAGGGGTGGGGTATAGCCCCCGTGCAGCCCGGAAGACCCTTAAGTTGGTATCACTGAATGCATTTTATTATAAGGAACAAGAATTTATGTGGTTTAGGGGTGGGGATCTGAACTGTTTCTGAGATATTTGGCCCTTTACGAAGTGGAGGGGGTGAGGCATAGCCCCACCCCGGCACATCCAAGGGGACCCCCAGATTAGTGTCATCGAATTGTGTTATAAGAAACAAGAATATATATAGTTTAGGGGTGGGGATCTGAATGGTTCCTGAGATAATGGCATTTTATGAAATTTAAGGGTGGGTAATCTGGCCACAGGACACCCCCAGAGACCCCAAGGTTGGTGTCACTGAATGTGTCTTATCATAAGGAACAAGAATATATAATATGGTTTAGGTGTGGGGATCTGAATGGTTTCTGAGATACTGGGTCTTTTAAATGTGGAGGGGGGGGGGGGGGGGGCATGGCCCGGGCACATCCAAGGGGACCCCCAGGTTGGTGTCACTGAATGCATCTAATCATGTGGAACAAGAATATATATGGTTTAGGGGTGGCGTCCTGTACCATCTCTGAGATATTGAGCCTTTTACAAAGTGAAGGGGGTGGGGAATGGCCGCCAGCACATCCCAGGGTGCACCCAGGTTGGTGTCACTGAATGCGTCTTATCATAAGAAGCAAGAATATATATACTTTAGGGATGGGGATCTGAATGGTTTCTGAGATATATGGCCTTTTATGCAATGGAGGGGGTGGGGCATGGCCCCAGCACATCCTGGGGGACTCCCAGGTTGGCATAATAGCATATGGCTAAAATAAGTTCACACAAGGTATATTTCTATAAAAGTTTTGTCAAAATATCTGCAAAGGCTTGGCAGAAAATGTCATTTTTCAATTTTCCCAATTATAAGTCTATGGAAACTACAAGTTGCCACAGCAACCAAACTAAGCCGATTTTCATAAAAAAAACACAAACTTTCAATCCCCCCAGCCCAAGGATGACACAGATAAAATGTGGGCATAATCCGCCAGGTGGCTTCAGAGATGTCGTTTGAAAGTGTTGACGCCAGACGACAATGCAGACGAAGCAGACGAGACGACAAGACGACGACGATGGACAACAGCCTATCCTACATGTATAAGCTTCCTCACAGCCTTCGGCTCTGGTGAGCTAAAAAGTTTTAAAAGCCCCAAATCCATCATATGCCAGAACAAGAGGCCCATAGGCCACTATGCTCACCAGAGTTCAGGCGGGCACTGCCCACTGGCAGCCATGTATAGTTTCAATTTATCGATTATAAACTCTCCCAAACTAACCCCCATTCCATGTGCACCTTGTATCTGAAATATTAGGCCTTTTATGAAGTGGAGGGATCTGACTTGGATCCAACAGAGCCCAGGTTGGTATCATTGAATGTGTCTTATAATAAGGAACAAGAATATATATGGTTTAGGGGTGAAGATGTGTACAGTTCCAGAGATATAAGGCTTTTAAGCTGTGGATGGGTTGGAGCATGGCCCTGGCAGACACCAGGAAATCCAAGAGTGCTGTCCTTGAATGTGTCTTAACATTAGGACTAAGAAAATATATTGTTTAGGAGTGGGGATCTGAACTGTTTCTGAGATACGAGGCCTTCTTATGTAGTGAAGAGGAGAGGAATGGCCCCTGTGGACCGCCAAGTTGGTGTAACTGAATCACAAGGAACAAGAATATATATGATTATGAGGTGGTGTCCGAGATATATGGCCTTTTATGAAGTGGAGGGTTGGGCCATGGCATCGACACATTGCCCTAGCACAAATACACCCAAGGTTGATTTGACTGAATGAGTCATCAAAAGGAACACAAATATACATGCCTTAGGGGTGGGGATCTGAACAGTTTCTGAGATATATGGCCTTTTATGAAGTGGAGGGTGGTGCCATGGCCTCAGTGCACCCTGGGAGACCCCTAGGTTGGTATCACTAAATATGTCTTATCAAAAGGAACAAGAGTATATATGGTTTAGGGATGGGGATCTAAATGGTTTCCGAGATATTGGGCCTTTTACAAAGTGGAGGGGCGGGCATGGTCTGTGCACATCCCAGGGACACCCAAGTTGGTGTCACTGAATGCGTCTTATCATAAGGAACAAGATGGATGGATGGTTTTGGGGTGGGGATCTGACTGGTTTCTGACATATATCTCCTTTTATGAAGTGGAGGGTAAGGCATGGCCCGGGCACATCCCAGGGGACCCCCAGGTTGGTGTCACTGAATGCGTCTTATGGCTCCTGTGCACCACTGGTGACCCCTAGGTTGAAATCACTGAATGCGTCTTATCATAAGGTACAAGAATATATATGGTTTAGGGGTGGGGATCTGAACGGTTTCTGAGATAGTGGGCCTTTTATGGGGTGGAAGGGGTGGGGCAAGGCCCAGGCACATCCCAGGGGACACCAGGTTGGTGTCACTGAACGTGTTTTATCATAAGAAACAATAATATATATGGTTTTGGGGTGGGGATCTGGATGGTTTCTGAGATATATCGCCTTTTATGAAGTGGAGGGGTACCCGGCGCACCCTGGGAGACCCCTAACCCGAGATATCTGGCTGTAGTGTTAAAGCCGCCAAATCAGAAAATAAAAAAGGCTTTGAGAACGTCAGAGAAGGCTCGGATTAGGAGACCCCTAGTTTGGTATCACCGAATGCGTCTTATCCCAAGAACGAGAATATATATGTATTAGGGGTGAGGATCTCAAAGGTTATAACGACCCCCGCCCATAGGGGCTTGAAGAAATATATGGGCTGCACGATGCTTCCACGCAGAGCTGAATCCGGCCCGCACACTAGTAGTGGTAAAACGCTTAGAGGATCTAAGCCTGTTCAGGAACCGCGGTACGAGGCGGACCGTCCATGCTAATAAATCCTATTGGTTTCATTGGGGGACAGGGCTTGAGATGTCATTTCATCTCAATGTTGGGTAAAAGTCCCACAAAATTGGAAGCAACTTCTCCAAAATGACCTTTACAGTGTCAAACAAACAAAATCAAAGGTTATAATAGCCTGTGGCTAAAAAAAGTTCTCAAGGAATATTTCTATAAAAGTTTTGTCAAAATATCTGCAACGGTTTGGCAGTAAATGCCATTAATCTATTTTCCCCCAATATATTAAGTCTATGGAAACTAAGTTGCCATAGCAACCAAACTAATGAGCCAATTTTCATGAATAAACTTTCAATCCCCCAGCCCAAGGATGCTATAGATGAAATGTGGGCTGAATCGGCCCAGTGGCTTCAGAGGAGATGTTTGAAAGTGTTGACGCCACAGGACGACGACTGACAACTGCCTATCCTATAAGCTCCACCGGAGCCTTCGGCTCGGGTGAGCTAAAAATATGAGGTGAATAAAAACCCACCTCTGCCTGTGGTCCTACTCCAATCTCCAAATCTCCTGCTGTGATGGTCTCAGACGTGGTAGTACCTTCAAACTCCCAAGACCTCCGACCTTAAGACCTCAAGGTCCTGAAAGTTAAACAACAACCAATAAAACAAAAGACAGCTGACAGCCCAGTCTATATGATTGATCCTTAACCTGCTTAACTCATTTAGTACCGGAAACCCCAAAACGGGTACCCTGGCAAACAGTGCCAGCCCAGATCAGACGCCACAGTACGCCGGCGTCTGATCAGGGCCTACACTGTTTGCAAAAAGTCGAGCCATTTGCCGAATAAATTTTGAAGAAAAACAAAACCTGACACCCCTAAATTTTGAAATGGAGGTGGAAGATTCCATTTGGTACAAAAAGGGTTAACACAATAAACCCTAACCCAAGATCTCTGGCTGTAGTGACCTACAAAGTCGCCAAATCAGAAAATAAACAAGAGGCTCAATGAGCCTAAACCGCTCACCTGAGGAACTTAAGTTTTAACAATTCACAGACTTGACTACTAAATCTGCTAATAGAATCCAGCCCATTGACCCTTACAGGATATAAGTCATCATTATTGCATTGCATTCCAAGTTTGAGACTTCTAGCTTCTATAGTTCCTGAGAAATCTTTGACGAAAATTTAACATTGGTCAAAATGGAGAGAAAGAAGAATGAAAGAACAGATGAACAAATAAGCTGAGAAAGCCCAATGTCTCTTACACAAAATAAGTCATCATTATTCTATTGAATACCAAATTTGATGCTTCTAGCTTTTATAGTTCCTGAGAAATCTTTGATTAAAAATTTAACATTGGTCTATTATCTCTATATGGAGAGAAAGAAGAATGAAGGAACAAATGAACCAGACTAGCTCCAAAACCTAATGCAGCCTTTCCCCTTGCCCAATGGTGCTACACATAAAATTTAAACAAGATTGGTCGACTGCCTTCTGAGATATGCTTCATTGAAAGTGTGGACGACGGATGGACGAACGACGAATGCCTTGGTATACTATCAGCTCACTGGAGCCTTTGGCTCAGGTGAGCTAAAAATTCAAGTCGCTATTTCTGTCACAACATTTCCCCTACGTTAAGTCTATGGGCAAATTTTTTTGTCTCTCAAGGTCACGTAACTCAGAGGTCAATATTCCGATTCGGCCCAAAATCGAACTTAACCGAGATTTTATGCCTGTCCTCGTTACCTGCAAGTTTGAAGCTGATATGAATAAAAATAAAGTTGCTATCGTGGTTACAACGTATTTTTTTATGCTCAAAGGCAGGTAACTCCAAGGCAAATATTCCGATTCGGCCCAAAATCGAACTTAACCGAGATTTTATGTCTGTCCTCGTTACCTGCAAGTTTGAAGCTGATCTGAAAAAAATTCAAGTCGCTATCGTAGTCGCAACATTTTCCCTAATTAAGTCTATGGGCAAATTTTTTGTCGCTCAAGGTCACGTAACTCCGAGGTCAATATTTTGATTCGGCCAAAAATTGAACTTAACCGAGATTTTATGCCTGTCCTCGTAACCTGCAAGTTTGAAGCTGATATGAATAAAAATAAAGTTGCTATCGTGGTCACAACGTATTATTTTATGCTCAAGGGCAGGTAACTCCAAGGCAAATAATCCGATTCGGCCCAAAATCGAACGTAACAGAGATTTTATGTCTGTCCTCGTTACCTGCAAGTTTGAAGCTGATCTGAAAAAAATTCAAGTCGCTATCGTAGTCACAACATTTTCCCTATGTAAAGTCTATGGGCAAATTTTTTGTCGCTCAAGGTCATGTAACTCCGAGGTCAATATTCCGATTCGAACTTAACTGAGATTTTATGCCTGTCCACGTTACCTGCAAGTTTGAAGCTGATCTAAATAAAAATAAGAATGAAGCCAATCCGAACAGAACTGAAGCAGCTACAGTGATGACAACATTTTCCCCATCTTAAGTCGATAGGCAATTTTTCGGGCGCTCAAGGGGACGTAACTCTTGAGTGAATTATCTGATTCGGCCCAAAATCGAACTTGACCGAGATTTTATGCCTGTACTGGTTATCTGCAAGAATGAAGTCGATCAGAAAAAAATTGACGGAGCTAGAGTGATGACAATCTTTTTCCTATGTGAAGTCTATGGGAGCTAGATGTTGCCATGGCAACCAGAGTTCCACTCAGATCTGCCTGAAAACCTAATGAAGCCTTTCCACTTGCCCAATAATGCGACACATGTAATTTGATCAAAGTTGGCCAAGTAGTCTAAGATATACATTTTTTAAATTCCCATTAACCCTAATGCAAAAACACACAAGGGCAGGTAACTCCTAAGTGAATGATCCGATTCTGCCAGTTATCGAACTTGACCGAGATTTCTTGGCTGTGCTGGTTATCTGCAAGAATAAAGCCAATCTGAAAATAATTGAAGCAGCTACGTACGGTGATGACAACATTCTCCCCATGTTGAAGTCAATAGGCAATTTTTTCAACGCTCAAGGGCACGTAACTCCTGAGTGAATAATCCGATTCAGCCCAAAATCGAACTTGATCGAGATTTCATGCCTGTCCTCGTTATCTGCAAGAATGAAGTCGATCAGAAAAAAATTGACGGAGCTAGAGTGATGACAAGCTTTTTCCTATGTTAAGCCTATCAGGCTTGGGGTAATCATAATCTGTAATCATAATCAGCTGTAATCGATTACATATTTTCAAGTAATTTGATGTAATCAGTAATCAGACATTTTTCTGATTACAAGTAATTTGATTTAATCAATTACTTCCAAATTTTGGCCTGTAATCATGATTATTTTCTGATTACAATATGATTACATTTCTGTTATTAATATAGATGTATAAATTGTGAATTTGTGCAAAAATATCAGGATTCTGGACATCAGACCAATTCTTTTATATACTTTTGCTAGCATGTATACTCATCATAATATCAGTAATTCCTAATAAACTGCAATTAAACATGTTCAAACTTTTACCTTTCATAAAAGTTAATGGATGTGCTGAAGTTTTTCAAATCAGTTTATAAATACAGCACAAGTGCAAATAAAGTTGGTCATATAGTTGTCTCCCTTTAAAGTGTGTAAGGTACGTATGGATAGAACAGAGAATGGGGTAAAGCTGTGCAGTCATAGTATTTTTATCAAGTACCACAATGATCCTAAGTTATTGGACAGACAGGCCTGGTAAAACAGTGCATACTCAGATAAGACCGTCTAGAAGAGCACTCTGATCAGGGTACACACTGTTTGCCTTTTATTTTTTTTTATTATGCATTTCTCCTTAGAAAAGGTATCTTTTTATAAATTTCTTGGGGATTTTAACAAATTTTTCAGATGTCATTTTTTGTATATATATTTTACAGTTTTTTTCACAGGTAAATTGTACAATGTATTGAGTTAGTGTTTGAGTTTTACGTCCGTCCAACAGCTAAGGTCATACGGAGATGGGACCTCGGTTAAAAGACCCACCCGAAAGTCTGGAGAAGCCCCGGGATCGATCCTGCGACCCCTGGTTTACAAGGCCAGTAGTGTAACCACTGCGCCACGGAGTACAATGTATTATCTATTATTCTGTCAAGTAACCAACTACATTCAGGTGTGAAAAAATATATAACTGTTTCCAGTCACTCTTTGTTTGTCATGTAACATTGAAAAACAATATCAACTCAAATTTTGTCTATTGTTGATAAATTTAGTTTTAATCACATATTGACCATTGAGACTGATTTACAAACTGAAATCCTAACACTTCACACAGTTCATCTGCAAATATTATTAAATTGCATTTCAATAATTGTGCCCAAATTATGTAGACGGGTTGGGCAAAAAGTCTGGACACTGATCAAACTGCTCCTCAATGAGCAGCCTGATCTGGTCTACACTTTTTGTCCAGTCTATCCCTCTGTGTAGACTGAAAGATGCAACTTTTGAACAGCTGATGATGATAAAGTGTAATTCAGATCGTTCATTTTTGGCTTCAGTTGTGAGAACTAGTGCATTGTTCACAATGGATGCATTTACCGGTACTATATCAAATCAAAAGTACTGGTAGAACTTGACAAAAGCTAAAAAAGAGCTTACATAAATTTAGTTTTGAATTAAGTTTGTTTGAGATGGTGCTTCATTTTAAACATGTAGTTTAAATGAACATCTATTAACTAATATTAGTAGTATTTGTTGAATGGGTGTTAAAGTGTCATACCTGTAGTACTTCTAGATAATACATTGCAAAAGTAATTGTAATTTAATCAATTACATTGCAAAAGTAATTGTAATTTAATCAATTACATTCATATGATGTAGTAATTGTAATTTAATCAATTACATTTTTAGGGCAAAGTAATTGTAATTTAATCAATTACTTTCAGATGTAATTGGCCCCAAGCCTGAAGCCTATGGGAGTTCTCATCCGATCTGCACGAAAACCTAATACAGCCTTTCCCCCTACCTGATGATGGTTCATATGAAATTTGATCAAGGCCGGCCCACTGGTTCCAGAGATATACTTCGTTGAAAGTGTGGACGACGGACGCCGGGGCATTTATTAGAGGCTAGAGAAACCTGCAACTCCATTATGATGGTCCAAAACTCTAGTAGTAGTTGTTGCTCATTTTTTATTGATCAACCCTCATCGACCAGTGGCCATATATTAGAGGCTGGTATTTTTCTGAGAATTGTTGTACAAAAAAATTGCAATTTTAACACCCAAATCAGGATGGGTGTTTATTAGAGCCTGGGCTTCTAATAGAGATTTTACAGTATGTCAAGTAATCTGATTTGTTTTGTCAGAAATAGGTATGGCAAAATTTAATTTACTAAGGATAAGGGTTAAGGTCACACAAAATTTTTGGCTCTTTATCACAAAATCAAGACTGAAATGTTAAGAGTTAGCTCTGTCTCAATCTCTCTGGTGTCAACTACTGAAAAAGAATGTACACAAATTAAGGGGCATTGTTGGTCCCATGTCCTAAAAGCCAAAGCTCTGATCCCAGCCTGTCAAATCCAAAATTATTATTCTAACACACCACAGCAATATAATTATACGCAATGGGAAGAAAGTAGCTTTGTTTGTTATGGTTTTTACATCCATGTCAACATTATTTAGGTCATTTTGTAGACCATGCCTTCAATTTTGTGGGATTTTTACCAGCATAGAACTGAATTGACTTCAAGCCCTCATGACCAAAGAAATCACTAAGGTTTACGGAACAGTCCAACTTGCACCATTTCTCCTTATGCAATTTACAGTAGACTGAGATAATAGAGCTGAGCTATTCTGATGTCAATGTACAGTCAACCCACTATATACCAACATTCATTATAACTGCATTAGCATTTATAAACGAGACCCAGAGCTCTCACTAGGATTTTGAAAACAGGATTCCAGGAATCCTTCCTTGTAAAAAGTTGGATTCACAGATAAAAAGTTGGATTTGCACATAAAAAAGTTGGAGTTCTGATCTTGATCGCACATAGAACATAGACAAAAACTTCTTATTATCAGGCTACATGTCCATATGAAAAACTGTATACTTTCATGGCTCCCAAACTCTTTTTTTTCTAATAAATGCATTTAATATCTTCGTTCCAAACATGTAGATTGTGGGTACTAGTTAGAAATATTTCACTGATGTGTCTATCCCCCCCCCTCTCCCAATGCAGTTGCTCAGATTTATTCTCACACTTCTAGTCAAATAATGCCACATAAAAATAAGGTAGTATTAGGATAACAGCAGATATAATGTAAACCCAGATCAGAAAAGCAGCATTCTTTTTAGCTATATTTGTGCTTTCAAATTCGGAGGTATATGTACGTGACAGTAGCTCAATTATTTTTAATTGGTGAAAACAAATACGTAGGGGAAGCATCCTAACCACGTCTGACTTCCTGTAATTGTTAAAATGATTGTATATTGAAGAATTACATACATTTTTGTCGCCAGTAAACGTCGAAACACACTTTGACCGAGCGATAAAAAGTATGATCGTGTAGTCGCGAAAATACATGACATTGGTAATTCGTCAATTATATCGTCTTTGCCGTAACACTGGTTTAACTAAACGTGATATTTTACCGACACATGCTAATCCGTTGATGATATGAGATTACATCAATTAGTAAAATAATTAATTGTAATCCGTAATAACATGGGGATTAGCGCGGCGAGATTAAACCGGTACAATCATTTTTAACACGTGCCGCAAACCGACCACTTTCCAATATCGTATCTCCCACTGACAGGTGCAAAAATACCTGTCAATATAGGTCACGCCTACTGGGTTGTGGCACGTGCGCTTTCAACATAAAAAGTGGCGCCACATTTGATCTTTTATTGGTATTGCATAAGCGGCCTAAATTAGCTTCTGAATTTACCGCTTCTGTAATTTTGGACGCGTGTCGCAATAAAAACATGCGTACACAAGAATCGCCGGTTGTGAATTTTACGCGTACAACGAGAAAAGTTGGCGTAAAATACGCAGAATCCTGCGTTTCCGAGAGCTCTGAGACCTGGGTTTTTACTGGTCAAACAAGTTAGAATTATGCATGCATGCACCCATTTATAGCATCAAAAAACACCCCATATAATTTTGGTCCTCTTGAACCCCTTTTATTAGTAAAACTGGGGTTTACAGGGGTACACTTTTTTATTTCTGCTCTAAAATAAAGGTTGTGGGTACTTGTTAGAACCGCCTCGATGATGTTTCTAACGAGTTAAAATAACTTAATCTATTTTGAGCAGTTAAAATAAGGAAAATACTGTATCACAATTTTCATCCAAAAATTTTAGGTTTGTTTTTCAGCGAAAAATTTACACTATTAGTATAGGCGAGTGAGTGAGTGAATTTTAGTTTTACGCCCCACCAACAGCTAAGGTCATATGGAGATGGGACCTAGGTTTAAAGACTAATCCGAAAGTCTGGAGAAGCCCGGGATCGATCCTGCGATCCCTGGTTTACAAGGCGAGTAGCGTAACCACTGCACCACGGAGGCTTCTATTAGTATAGGCGAGCTTTCGTAATGGATTTTTCTTCATACATGACTATTGTGCATTCATTCAATTACATGTATATAAATAACAGCATTTTATTGTAAAATATGAACATCTGGAATGCAGAACTCATGGATAATAAGTGCAGTGTTCAATCTATGATTTGGGGTTTGGGGCCATCTGGGCCAACAGGCCTCAGAAAAGGGGGCCATTTGGAAATTTTGGGGGCCCTTAAATTCTACTACATAAAGTTGCCAGATTTATCTTTAGGTTTTGGCTTCATGTTAAAAATGGACACAAATAACTTCGACATCACATACAAAATAGATTTTGTCTATCTATCCATCTTCTAATACAGAGTTGGTCACATTTGACCATTACCTCAGTTAACCATTAAAAAGCAATTTGGATAAAGCGTCTTGCTCAAGGACAAAACACAGGTTTTATTTAGAATGAATGTCATTAAATTTATTTCTGGAAGCTTAAGTGTATGGAACACTAAGTGTATGGTTTTTACCACAAAGGTCATTGGTATGGGTGGAGGTATTTTTAAATGAAACTATACATTCAAATATTTGAACGAGATCCACTGTATGGTTTGAAAGATAGAAGTAACTTATTATATGACAAGAGGGCCCAGAGGGCCCTGAATCGCTCACCTGTGTATCAGTGTCTCTTGTGCATTCTTGGCTCAAGGGCTATAATTTGAATAAACTTGGTAGCGGTCCACTAGATAAGGCTTCAGACCAAATATCAAAGACTGGGCCTTCTGGTTTCAGAAAAGAAGATTTTTAAAGGATTTCCCTATATAAGCCTATGTAAAACCAGCTATAATTTGACCAATCTCAGCAGAGGTTCACTAGTTGAAGCTTCACACCTGGGCCTTCTGGTTTCAGAAAAGAAGATTTTTAAAGGATTTCCCTATATAAGCCCATGTAAAACCAGCTTTAATTTGACCAATCTCAGCAGAGGTTCACTATTTGAAGCTTCACACCTGGGCCTTCTGGTTTCAGAAAAGAAGATTTTTAAAGGATTTCCCTATATAAGCCCATGCAAAACCAGCTTTAATTTGATCAATCTCAGCAGAGATTCACTATTTGAAGCTTCACACCAGATATCAAAGACCTGGGCCTTCTGGTTTCGGACAAGAAGATTTTTAAAGGTTTTTCCTATATATGCCCATGTAAAACTAGTGGGTCCCACCACAGGGACATTTTTGGCCCAAAGGCTATAATTTGAACAATCTTGGTAGAGGTCCATTAGATAAAGCTTCATACCAAATAGTAAATACCTGGGCCTTGCGGTTTCAGAGAAGAAAATTTTTCCCTATATAAGCCCATCTAAAACCAAAGGGCCCCGGAACGGGGGCATTTTTGGCCCCAGCACTATATTTTGAACAATCTTGGTAGGGGTCCACATCACAAAAACACGCCTATATAATTTTGACCCACTTGAACCCTACTTTTTTTATAGTAAAACTGGGCTTTCCGGGGGTATAAGAAATAAGAAATATATCACAATTTTTCATCGTAAATTTTTCATTTTTTCGGCGATAAAGGTGACAATGTATTTGTATAGGCGTGTTTGCGTAATGACTAGATGAAGCTTCATACCAAATCGCAAAGACCTGGGCCTTGCAGTTTCAGAGAAGATTTTCTAAAGATTTTCCCTATATAAGCCTATGTAAAACCAAAGGGCCCCGGGTTGGGGCATTTTTGGCCCCAGCACTATAATTTGAACAATCTTGGTAGAGGTCCACTAGATGAAGCTTCATACCAAATATCAAAGACCTGGGCCTTGTGGTTTCAGAGAAGATTTTTTTAGTTTTCGGTGAAAAAAGTATTTTTGGCTCCTGTGACCTAGATGTGCATTGGACCAGAACCATTTGAACAACTTTGAAAGGGGACCACCTAAGGATCATTCCTGTGAAGTTTGGTCAAAATCCGATCAGTGGTTTAGGAGGAGATGTCGTTTGAAGAAAAAGTTTACGGACGGACGGACGACGAACAAGAAGTGATCCCAAAAGCTCACCTCGTCACTACGTGACAGGTGAGCTAACAATATTCCACATAGGCTCAGACCAGTGGCTGATGAAAATATTTCAGTGTGACCTAATTCTTGACCCCACCCCAAGGGTTTGTTGTTACAGAATAAAAGTTTACCTTATATTACATGTACATGTATATATGATAAAATTCTAAATATGAAATGGTTCTGGTAAGTGGTTGATGAGAGAATCTCTAATAAAACTTTGTTGTGAAACTTAGTGTGACATAATCCACCCACTCCCTGATGCCCCGATCGAGGGCCCGTCTTCCTGGATCAGAGGTAATATTGGAATTTGCAGAGACTGAGTCACCATAATTAAATCTCTTACTTTTTATTTATGTATTAGATTTTGTTTGTTTTTTGAGAATCTAAATTTAGACCTTTTAATTTTATATTGGATAATAACCAATATCTTGCTGAATATTCATGTAAGCCACACCCATTTCTGTCTATCAACCAATCAAATTACTTGATGTAATTTATTGCTACAAATTCATCAATTGAATGCCAACAGTATAGATCCCCATTAGAAGCCATCTGATCTGGATCTACACTGTTTCCAAAGATAGGGGTTGTTGTGAATAGCATGATAAGAGTTAATTTTATATCCCTTATTAGACCATGATTGTACATTATATTCTTCAGAAGTATTTATTTATCATATTATTAACTTATTTATTTGTCTTTTAATAAATTATAATCTATTATAAATTATTGTTTAAGCCCCTGTCACACTATGCCGCGTTTTCACTGCGATGGGACGGCGTTGTTTATTTTTTCAGAACGCCGCGAGATCGCAAGAAATATGGGATATTTTTGTGAACATTGACCTGTCATGGCGTCCCTACAGCGACCAAGACGTTGCTATGGAGCTTACATGGCGATATATCGCGATCCTGCGGCGTTCTTGGTGGCGATTGAATGCGCTCTCACGGCACTTCCTCTGTGCTTTTACGGCGCTCACAATGCATGCACTGCGCTTTTACGGCGCTCTCAATGCGTGCACTGCGCTTTTACGGCGCTCTCAATGCGTAAACTGCGCTTTTACGGCGATCATATGTTGAAGACGTTCTCAAAGTGTAAACAGGCATCTTCATCAGCCGAACAGTTTTGTTTGATTTGATGTTTAACGTCCCATCAACACATTATAGGTCATTTTGGAGACGTTGCTTCTAATTTTGTGGGACTTTTACCCGACATTGAGATGAAATGACATCTCAATCTCTGTCACCCAATGAAACTGATAGGGTTAATAAGCACGGATGGTCCGACTCGCGCCCCTTTGCCTGGGCAAGCTTAGATCCCCTAAGCGGTTTACCAGTACTCCTGTGCCGTCGGAAGCAAGTACACCGCAGTCACCGCAAGCAGGAGCAAGTCGACCGCCATTACCTTACCCGGAATGAGTCACTTCAGAAGTAGGTTTTTCGGGACAGTACGCAATCAAACTCTTCTCTAGCCACTGTTTATACAAGCGGGCGGCCCCCTCCCATCGGGACTGGAAGAAATAGATGGGCTGCATGATGCTTCCTAGCAGAGCTAAAACCGACCTCACACGAGTACTGGTAAACTGCTTAGAGGATCTAAGCCTGCCCAGGCAAAGCGGTGCGAGATACGTGTAAACTCTATTGGTGTAAACATGCTTATACGTGTACACTCTATTGGTTTCATTGGGCGACAGGGCTTGAGATGTCATTTCATCTCAAAGTCAGGTAAAAGTCCCACAAAATTGGAAGCAACGTCTCCAAAATGACCTATACAGTGTTGACTGGGATGTTAAATATCAAATCAATAAATCAGTTAATTATACAAGTGGAGCTTATATGGCGTTGTAGGAGACCTCTATGCGCCCCTGCCGAGCTCTTGTAGCATTGTAGGAGACCTTACTGCGCTGCTATGGCAACCTTACAGCGACCTCACTGCGCTCTGATCAGAACGCCGAGCGACGGCGTTTGTTTTGAGCATGCTCAAAATGCGCGCCGTCGCTTGGTGTTCTATGCGATCCCTACGCGTCTACTGGCGACGCCACTGCGTTGCTACGGCGATGTTTGCGATCATACTGCGCCTACCTCAGCGTTCTGCATTTTTCTTGGACGCCATGAGAAAGCAGCCCTGGTGTGACAGGGGTTTTATTAATCCATTGTATTTATTTTAGCTACCCTTAAGATGCCGAGAAAAACTTAATCTGAAAATGTCTGTTTATGTCGTCTGCTGATTTTTTTTTGCAAACTTTAAAAATATTTTTGCATACAGGCAAACACTGTGGGCCCAGATCAGACTGATGCTACAGGGGCAGTCTGATCTCGACATCATTTACCTTCTGCAGAGGATTTTTTTACCCCAAAAATTGGACCTGAACCCCCAAAATTCATGAGGTCCCATATATATAACTATATATTGAGGGTACAAAAATAAATTAATAGATCAAATGTACCCCACATCTTCAAAATGCAATGGGAACTCTGGATCTGGGTCCACACTGTTTGCAAAAAATTGCTTTTAAGTTAACAAGACGGCAAAGCAGATGACAATTGTCGTGATTGGCATTTTGCCATTTTATGGGTTAACATCTTTTAAGTTGTTTTTTCTGTTAAAACCTATTGAAGCCAAATTTTACCATATACATGTATATATAATTTTGAGGGTATGCTTACATTTGCAGATATTTTCAGACGTCTGTCTGATGATATAGTGGATATTTTTATTTTGGGGGGTGGGTGGGGTGGAGACTGTGATACTGTCAATCTTTGGGTCCCAGTCTATGTATAGTGGCTTAATGTATTCTCGCGTTGATTGTATTTTTCTGTCACAACATAAGGCTGCGCCACCTAGCGAATGTTTTCATTGGCTAATGCCCTTCACAGAGGGTCACATTCCGTTGATACACTTAGATTTGCGAAATGTATCATTTGAACAGGCTGAAGGTAAGTTTTCAATGTGAATGCATTTTATACACAATACAAACAACATCAGTATTACTGGCCTGTAATTCTGTATACCAATCTCCTTCAGAAACCCCATACTCAGCCAAAAATAAATATATTCTCATGACGAAGACTCGCCTAGGTCATGTGCATAATGAGGTCAATGGGAGTGTGTGTTTGAGTTTAACGTCCCACCAACCAATAAGGTCATACAGAGACGGGACCTCAGTTTAAAGACTCATCCGAAAGTCTGCAGAAGCCTGGGATCGATCCTGTGACCCCTGGTTTATAAGGTGATTAGCGTAACCACTACACCACGGAGGCTTCTAAGAGGTCAATGGGTAGATTTGTTTTGAGTCCATAACTATCCAATGAGTGCTTCCGCTCGACAAAATAGTTAACGCGAGATCACATGACTGTCCTATCAAAATGGCGGAGGAGCAGTAACTATCGCAATACTGCTTTCTTCTAAACATGAACGAAATGGAAATATTGTTTGCTGGTAAACTAAATTAGATAAGAGAATTAAGCATTGTCGATTGATCTTATGTTTCTATATTATTTATTTTTTCTGTCTTAAGTACCGCTAGAATACACAACACCGGGCTAGCAGGAAAAATTCAGAGAACCCATTACCCAGCTGCCATGGGTGGAGGAGGCTGAACGATAGATGCTGGGTTCAACTCTAGATGCAAAACTCTGGTATATAATATACTGAGTGATCAGAATTAGTATTGTTACTGGTGACACATCAAATGACATTCATACACCAGGACATAAGGCTACATTTCTGGTGTTTGTTTGATTTGAGGTTTAACATCCCCATCAACACTGTAAAGGTCATTTTGGAGACATTGTTATGTGGGCCTTTTACCCTACATCGAGATGAAATGACATCTCAAGCCCTGCCGCCCAATGAAACCAATAGGGTTTATGAGCATGGACGGTCCGACACTCGCACCGCTTTGCCTGGGCAGGTTTTGATCCTCTATGGGGTTTACCAGTACTCGTTTGCGGGTCGGTTTCAGCATTGCGTGGAAGCATCATGCAAATGCAGCCCATCTATTTCTTCAAGCCCCGATGGGCGGAGGCACATTTCTGGTGTATGAATGTCAGTCATTTTGACGTGTGTGTGTGAATTCGGGTTAATGTTGCTTTTCAACAATTTTTCAGTCATATCACGACGGTGTCTGGTTGCGACAGGGAGCTCAATACTCACTTTTATAGTGCTGCCTCACTGAAGTATGTCCCAGACATATTTCATGAACTTTGATTTGATAAAGTCTTTCATTCAAGCTTCATCCGAAAATCATATCCCCTCCAAAACTAGCAGGTCTGTATCTTCAATTCCTTGGATCACACCAGAAATAAGAAGAAAAATTCGGAGGAGAAATAAGATTCATGCTAAGGCAAAAAAGTCGGGAAGTGGTAAACTCAGAGCAAAATTTGAAAACTTGAGACGAGAAATTAAAAATGACATAAAAAATCAGCATGATCAGTATGTAAATAACTTGGTAGGTGATGTAAAGGCGAATCCCAGAGACTTCTACAGATATATCAATAGCCAGAAGAAAGATAGGCAAGGTATCCCACCCCTTAATAAAAGAGGAGGGAACGGGGTCGCTGAATCGGACTCTGAAAGGGCAGAGGAATTGGTTGGTCAATTCAATGATGCATTTAATAAAACTGAGTTCAACGAGGTTCCATTGACTGGAAGATCGGCCCCTTTCATGGAAAATATTGTTGTATCCTCTGCGGGAGTGATCAAGTTACTTAAAGGCTTGAACCCTTCTAAAGCTTTAGGGCCTGATGAGCTTCATCCTAGAGTCCTGAAGGAACTAGCAAACGAGTTAGGTCCAGTTTTTGCTCATCTTTTCCAACAATCTCTCGATACAGGTGAAATTCCCAAAGAATGGCTCCTAGCGAACATCTGTCCACTTTTCAAAAAATAGCCATCGGAAGAGATGGCAAATCCCCCGACCAAAAGCCAATATGGCCTTCAGAAGATTGTTCACCAATAGAAAGTGCACCAGAATTAAACCAGCAATGTATCACAAAAGTATTGCAGTTATGACCATCACAAGATTATACTGTCAGGGGAGATAACTAAAAAACCAGGGCACTCAGAAATGTGGTTCTTGCGCATGACATGCCTGCTTAAGCTAATGTATTTCTGTACAAAGTACCATCAATATGTCTCAAAAGGAATTGGAGATATGGTGATCACAAACTGGTCATACTGTTATATTGGAAGGGTAGATAACTCGAATATCACAGCACCAACAGTTGTGGTTCTTGCACATGACATCCCTTCTGTACCTTGTATACAATTGTGCCAAGTTCATTCAATATATCTCAAAGGGTGTTGGAGTTATGGCCATCACAAGGTTATATTGCCAGGCGAGATAACTAAAAAACCCAGAGCACCCAGAGTTGTAATTCTTGAGCATGACACACCTGCTTAACCTCATGTACATCTGCATCAAGTACCGCTAATATGTCTCAAAGGGTATTGGAGGTACGATGATCACAAGGTTGTCATACTGTTATATTGGAAGGGGAGATAACTCAAATATCATAGCACCCAGAATTGTGGTTCTTAGGCATGAAGCGCTGTCTCAACGTTGTATACAATTGTGCCAAGTACCATCAATATATCTCAAAGGGTATTGGAATTATGGCCAATACAAGGTTATATTGTCAGGGGAGATAATTAAAAAAGCAGGGCACCCAGAGTTGTGGTTCTTGCACGTGACACACCTGCTTAACTTCATGTACAACTGCATCAAGTATCATCAATATATCTCAAAGAGTGTTGGAGATCACAAGGTAGTGATTCTATATTATTGGAAGGGGAGATAACTAAAAAACCATGGCACCCAGAGTTGTGGTTCTTGTGCATGACACACCGTCTCGGCCTTGTGAACAACTGTGCCAAGAACCATCAATGAATCTCAAAGGGTATAGGAGTTATGGCCATCACAAGGTTGTCACTCTATTTTATTAGAAGGGGAGATAACTCCAAAACCATGGCAACCAGAGTTGTGGTTCTTGTGCATGACACACCGTCTCAGCCTTGTGAACAACTGTGCCAGGTACCATCAATATATCTCAAAGGGTATAGGAGTTATGGCCATCACAAAGTAGTCATTCTATTTTATTAAAAGGGGAGATAACTAAAAAAGTATGGCATCCAGAGTTCTGGTTCTTGCGCATGACACACCGTCTCAGCCTTGTGAACACTTGTGCCAAGAACCATCAATGAATCTCAAAGGGTATAGGAGTAATGGCCATCACAAAGTAGTCATTCTATTTTATTAAAAGGGGAGATAACTAAAAAAGTATGGCATCCAGAGTTCTGGTTCTTGCGCATGACACACCGTCTCGGCCTTGTGAACAATTGTGCCAAGAACCATCAATGAATCTCAAAGGGTATAGGAGTTATGGCCATCACAAGGTTGCGTCTACGGACGGACAGACGGACGGACAACCGGACGGACGCCAGGCTGATCGCTATATCCCCCGAACCTTTTCGGTCGGGGAATAAAAAGGGGACAGGGCTCTTGCTCGTAATTATCGCCCGGTGTCACTGACCTGTGTTCTATGTAAATTGCTTGAACACATAGTCTGCTCAAACATCATGGCCCACTTGGATGAACATAAACTTTTGTCAGACAGACAACATGTTTGTTTTGTTTTGTTTGTTTGATTTGAGGTTTAACGTCCCCGTCAACACTGTAAAGGTCATTTTGGAGACGTTGCTTCCAATTTTGTGGGACTTTTACCCGACATTGAGATGAAATGACATCTCAAGCCCTGTCGCCCAATGAAACCAATAGGGTTTATTAGCATGGACGGTCCGCCTCGCACCGCGGTTCCTGGACAGGCTTAGATCCTCTAAGCTGTTTACCAGTACTAGTGCGCGGGCCAGAATCAGCTCTGCGTGGAAGCATCATGCAGCCCACATATTTCT
The DNA here is from genome assembly GCA_963580285.1 of Lucinisca nassula. NCBI lineage: Eukaryota > Metazoa > Mollusca > Bivalvia > Lucinida > Lucinidae > Lucinisca > Lucinisca nassula. Next base: position 112,081,643 of record OY757014.1, on the reverse strand, counting down.
TCAAGCCCCTATGGGCGGGGGCGTAGACAGACAACATGCATTTAGGAAAAGGCATAGTTGCGAAACTCAGTTGAGCACGGTCATTAATGATTGGGCAAAAATCCTGGACAAAGGGGGGCAGGTGGACACATTTATTCTGGACTTTGAGGCTTTTGACACCCCTCCTCATGAACTACTTAAATCCAAATTATTTGGTTATGGAATTGGTGGTAAGACTCTTAAATGGATAGATTCCTTCCTTTGCTACAGAAAACAGCGTGTTGTTGTTAATGGTGAATCTTCAGTATGGGCGCCAGTTTTGTCTGGAGTCCCACAAGGGACTGTTCTTGGTCCTCTATTGTTCTCCCTGTACATCAATGATATTTCCACTGATATTGACTCAGAAATAAGGCTGTTCGCAGATGACTGTGTTTGTTACCGGGAAATTAGAGACACAGATGACTCACTGAAACTTCAGGCTGACATAGATAGATTAGGATGTTGGGCCAGAAAATGGGGCATGAGATTTCAACCAGTTAAATGCAATATTATGCAGATAACAAGGAAGAGATCTAATAAAGTTGAGGCTTCTTACACCTTAGAGGGAACGGTCCTCGAAAATGTGAATTCCATTAAATACCTTGGTGTGACAATCACTCACGATTTGAGATGGAATACACACATTAGCAATATGTGTACAAAGGCGAATAGAACACTTGGTTTCCTGAGGCGAAATCTTCATCAGTGTCCTCAGGATGTGAAAGAGACAGCATACAGGGGACTTGTTAGCCCAATCTTGGAATATGGTAGTTGCATCTGGGACCCAAGCGGAGTGGTCCTTAATGAAGAAATTGAAAAAGTTCAGAATAGAGCTGCTAGATTTGTAACTGGAAATTATTGCTTTGAAACTGGGAGCATGACTGGAATTCTAGGAAAATTAAGATGGGAGTCTCTCAAGAAAAGGAGAAGAGACAGTAGGCTCATACTCTTATACAAAGGTCTAAAGGGTGCTGCCAGCATTCCAACAGATGACCTTGTTCCCCCGGCTAGGCACTGTAGAAAACACCATTCAATGACGTTTCAGACCCTTACTGCAAGAACGGATATTTATAAAGAATCGTTTTTCCCCCGAACCATTAGAGATTGGAATGCCCTTCCCGATTCTGTTATTTTGACGGCTGAAGGTGCTGAGGATTGTGTAGCTAAGTTTACATCTTTGGTTAGAGCTAGGGACTAACTTCCAATATCACAGGTCCTGGTGTATGAATGTCATTTGACGTGTCACCAGTAACAATTCTGATTCTGATTCTGATGATACCACACCCAGTCATATTATCCTGACACTGGGTAGACCAGTCCTAGCTCTACCCCGTAAATCAGTGCCAAGCGAAGAGCAGCTAGTACCATTTTTAACGACTTTAGTATGTCGCGGCCCGGGATCGAACCCGTGACCTCCCGTTCCCCGGAGCGGACACTCTACCAACTGAGCTATCTATCTTCTGGTATTGCGTCGGTCACATCTGACCATTACCGCAGGTGTATATTACATACACTCCAGGTTTTGCAGGATAAAAGCCTACACAGTAATCATGTAATTACTGTAGGGATCTTTAACCTGCACAGGGGATGGTTCTCCCTGCACAGGGGGCCTCCAGACGTCCAGTTAACGTCCCGATCCGAAGGACGGTGCACTTTATGACATTCATCCCTAAAAATGATGCAAAAGGAGCGTGTTCGGACACCGAAATTTCATCGCCGCTGCCAGGGATCGAACCCAGGACCTCTAGCATCAGAGGCAAGTGCACTAACCACTGAGCTATCACGCTCCACGGGGCCGGTAAGTCATTTTGACGTATCACCAGTATGTCTTAACCTTCACATGGACTCGCATCGCTTTGCCTGGGCAGGCTTAGATCCTCTGTGGTAACGACTGCAACGCTTCTGGCGCCACCTAGCTGTAAACAAATGACATCACTGTGTCTAAATTTAGTCCAAAAGATACCAGCCTCATTTTACGCTTCATCACGCTAAATCAGGTCAACTGAGCAGCAATCCGATTGGCAGCTGCTGTAGTTGAATAATCCGCGCATGCGATTCTCGTGGTTTCTTTGGAAAATCCACCTTCCTTCATAATGAAAAAACTATTCTAAAAATACATTGAGAATCATTTGAAAACTTCTCATTCAACGAACCTATATGAACCAGAAAACCACAAGATTCTATAAATTCATTATCTGATTGATTCAAAATTGTAAAAATGCCCTTCAAACGTTAAGAATCGGCGTGGTATAATCGCGTCAAACACGACGACCCACTTTGGTCTATTTTTAGAATTTTGTTTCTATTTTTAGATGCTTCATTTTCCCGTGAATCAAAATCAACGAGAATAAAATACGGTGAAAAGAAAAAAGATAAATATCCAAGTTTTTCAACAGCTTTTGCATAGAAATTTGACGCAAGTCAAACGGAGGACAATTGTAATTTGTATTTTTACATAAATCGGGAACTGTCATTTGGTATTTTACCGAGAGTGCATGATAGAAAGCTTCGTTCAGTTGCGAGTTCGGCAGTATCATAATTTCGGTAATATGTATTTTTTGTCACTCTAAATTCAATCGCTCTGCGATGTGGTCATTATAGGAAGTTAGAAATAATACCAAACATTGCACTGTACCAACAAATGACATAAACTACCTAGATTTGTTATGAAACCTGTTATGAGCGTGATAGCTCAGAGGTCTGATGCTAGAGCCCCCCCCCCCCCCCTACGATTCGATCCCCGGAGGCGGTTGACTATTTCTGTGTCCAAACATGCTCCATTGGCATCATTTGCAGGGATGAATGCCAAAAAGTGTACCGTCCTTCGGATCGGGATGATAACTGGAAGCCCCGTTTAAGAAGAGTCATCTGCTGTGCAGCCTAAAGACCCCTACCATAATTACATGATTTATAATACTGTATAGGCTTTCAACCCTGCAACCTGGAGTGTATGAAATGTACACCTGCGTCAAATGTGACCGATCGCAGTATAAGTAGAAAGAAAGAAATAAAGCCAAAAATATCTATCTATCTATCTATCTATCTATCTATCTATCTAAAAGCCAAAAAAATATCTAGATAGATAGATTTATTCTGAAATAATGCCCAGAATATTTACTGTAAAAAAAACATTCAACACAGTCATAACTTCAGTGAAGCAACCCAAAAAGGCAAATAAGAAACATACATTTTAAAATATGTATAGCTTCCTCCGCTGGGCTGCATGATGCTTCCACACAAAGCTGAAACTGGCTGCACATGAGTACTGGTTATAACCGCTTGAAAGTTCAAAGCCAGCCCAAGAAAAATGGTGCAAGTCGGACCCCGTCCATGCATATATATTGGTTTCATTAGGTGGCAGGGCTTGAGGTACCATTTCATCTCAATGTCAGGTAAAAGGCCCACAAAACTGGAACCAATATCTCCAAAGTCTTATAATCGTTAGTTATTATGGACATATATAAACCCTTTTGGGTCATTTGTGCTAAACTGTTAAAGGCAGGAATGTCAGGTGCAGTGTGTCTGGAAAAGTTATGCCAGTCAAAGAAATTAGAATTTCATTCAAATAGCCCTAATTCTTGTGTATGAAGCTTAGGAAATCGATTTAACATTAAGAATCTAAATTAAAAAAAATTAAGCCTGCCATCCCATTCATGGACAGAGGCAAAGACTGGAGAGCCAGATCTGTCCCTGCATAATGCATAGTGTGCCATCTGATCAGGATCTTCACTGTTTGATAATAAGCCAGATACCACTAAATTGCAGAATATTATTGACTCACCAAATCAATACAATAACACATCCGTGCCATATAGTGCATTTTTTAAAATCACAAACTGGAGACATTCCTTAAAAAAATCTGTGATATTTTTCTTATTTTTTACAGCAAACATAGGTTGTGGGTCATCGTAAAAACCAACGAGTACCAACCACATATGTCATGGGGCACAGCACTCCGTGGCCTAATGGATAAGAAAGCTGATTGTGGGTTCGAGCCTGGTTTGGGTCCCATGTGAGAGACTGAGTTCTGCAAAGGAAGGTAAGGTGGTTTTTCTGAGTACTCCGGTTTTCGTCC